>JALPQD010000256.1:3084793-3139987 GCA_023101885.1 Typhlomys cinereus | reverse complement strand
CATCTCTCAGCCATTATGTGGTGATGGGGTGGCCAGTTCTCTTGGCTCTGGTGTTGGTGCATGCTCTCCCATGAAGCTGGACTACAGACTGTAACTGGACTAACAGTAAGAAAATAAATTCCTTGTTCCCTTAAGCCATTTGATGTCATTTATCAGCAACTATCCAGATGAACTGCAACATAATTTGGTACCTGGGAAGAGGTGTGTTTCTGAAAAATCTGACCAAGTGGATTTTGTGGCATTTGAATGGTTTTGCTGGACAAAGTCTGAAATGTTTGAAGATTTTGACTTTGTACATTACCAATACCATTCTGGAGAATTTGGTGGGTCATTTGGAAAATAGCGATGCTGAGAGAGTTGTGAATTGTTGGGGCCAAATTTGTGATGAAGGAAAAAGCACTTTGGTGAAGCTGAATTTAACAACAGTAGACTGGTTTGCTTGAGAGTGGAGAGCTGTGTTAGTGGCCATGAAGCTCTGGATGTGGAAAGGGCAGCCAGCAGAATATCTGCTACTTTTAGAGAAATGAATATCAGTGAAGGAGAACCTAGTGACTTGCATTGGGACAGTGGAAGACATGAAAAACATCGTATGGCAAGTGTGTGGGTTGAAAACCCAGATGCTTCAGGGGCAAAAGCTCAAGTTAAAGTTGTTTCATGCCCTTTGGAAGTTAACTGCCTAGAAAAGGCTTTTCCAGCATCAGAGCACAAGATTTGGAACAGCCGTGGCTCAAGTGGACCAAACTGCATTTCAATCTCGCTTCAGAGTCTGGCAGCAACTCCTAGGTGGTGCTGGTTTTGGTGAACAATTTGAAGTGTACATGGAAAACAGCAAAAGCTTGGCACCAAGTGGCAGGCATAGAGTTTCTGTGAGAGAAGGTGAAGCTCATAGCTGCAGAGGTAAACCCAGAATACTGTTGGAGAGGCCAGAACTGTGGGATATATTCTGAGGACGACTGTGAGTGGAGATTCACCCTGGTTCAAGGAACTCTGCTTTTACAACTTCCAGAAGCAAAGAGGGACTCGGAATCCCTAGAATCTTTGAGCTGCCTTGACTACATGATGAGCAACAAAAGATAGACATTGAAGGAAAGGATGCTGTAACAGTTACTCTTAACTATTGCTGTGAGAGAACACCCAAAGTCAAGCAACTTAAGGGAGAAAGGCAGATTGATTCAGCTGACCATTCAAGAGGAAATGTTTCTCATAATGTTTCTCATAATAGAGGTGGCATGGCTGCCCAAATTTAAAAGTCATCATAGACTACATCAGTAGTCTCAACACAGTCTAAAAGTCCAAAGTCTAAAGCCTCCTGTAAAATCAAAATACAAGTTACATACTTCCAACATACAATGGCACAGAATAAACATTCTCATTCCAAAAGATAGGAATGGGGCATATCCAGAAATAGTCGGTCAATAACAAGACTGAAAACTAGCAGGACAAACCCAAATCTTGTAGCTCAAAGTCCAACAGGTGAGCCTCTTATTGAAATCATCTCAGTTCCAAAAGGCTTTGGTTCCACCCCTCCAATGCAGCTGCCCATAGAATATATTGCTCTCTTGAGCTGAATCCTCCCAGAGTATACAGCTTTCCTTTGTAGGTATCCCACATTGTCTCTGGAATCTCTAACATCCTTACTTCTCAATGGCACACCAGGCTTTAACTCCACAGCATATGCTGCCCTTCTTGGGCATCTAAACTGCAGGCTTCTTGCATCATGATGCCTAATTCTGCCAGTTTTTGAAACCTTGGAGGAGGACTCCACGATCTTCTCCCTCTTACATCACTGATGCCTCTAAAACCAGAACCACATGGATGACTTTGCCAAGACTAGCCCCTGTGAATCAAAGCTGATTCTGCTTCTCTATGTTGACCATCTCTTTCACTCCTGGGCAGTTTCTTGGTAAGAGAAACCAACTCTTGCTTTGGAACTGCACCTTTTAGTGCCAGTCTTCTGAAAGGATTTGCATTCTTATGAGTGGGAGCCTTCTCTGAGGATCTTGCCCTCAAGCTAGGGCCTCTCCTATTGTTCAAATTGAGAGCAGGCTTTGATTTACAAATGGAGCTAATCTCTAACAGCCATTTTGTTCTCTGCTTCTTCCTGGTTCAACTCTTTAAGTTTGGCATTGTATTTTTCATCATCAGATCTTAGTTTTTGCTTCTTCCTGCCTGATTCTTTGCTCTTTTATGTAACTCTGAAGACAACTAAAAAGTAGTCTTATCACATTATCGAGACTATATTGCCTTGAAATTTCCTCCACCAAGCACTCCAATTTAACTTCATGCAAGCTTTCAGGACAAGGGCAAAACTTCACTAAACTCTCAGCCAAACACATGGCTCCATGTATCATTCATCCAGTTGCAAACACAGTCTCTTTTGCCCTCTGGACCATCACAAGCTGGGCTTCCACTGCCTGCGTCTCTCACAGCATTGCTCTCATCAGGGCTCTCATGAGAAAGGCCCATTTGGCTCAACCGCCAAGACACAAAGACTTTCCCAGCACAAAGTCTAAAAGTTCTCCATATTTCTCCAAACAGACAGTTCCAAAAGCACACTAACCACATCACAGTATCAGCCATACTGCTAGGTAACGACTCTCAACTTCACAAACAACTTCACCTTGTAGTAACAGCTGTTCTCAATCCCACAGAAATACCCCACTCTCTGGTACCAATTTCTATAACAGTTACTCTTAAATATTGCTATGAGAGAACACCCAAAGTCAAGCAACTTAAGGAAGAAAGGGAGATTGATTCAGCTTACAGTTCCACAGGGAACGTTTCTCATAATGGAGGTGGCATGGCTGGCCAAAGCTGGAGGAGGCTAATTCACACCAGACATCTTGGGAGCTGAGAGCTGCAGACTGCTTGCAGCAAAGGCAGGCTTCTCCTGGAGGTAGGGTGGGACTAATCCATGTCAAGGCCCACCCCTTGTGACTGCCTTCTTCCAGCAAGGCTCTACCTCTCAAGGTGCCATGACCTTGCCAAACACATGAGACTGTGGGAGACATAATTCAAACCATAACAGATGCAGTATTTGATTTGCTGGACTTTCATGCATTGAATGGTTTCTTATGGTTTTAAGATCCTTCTGTTTTAATGTTTTTTTTCTGTTTTAAAATATTTAACTTATTCTGATTAGATTCTTTTTCATTTACTTTTTTTTTCCACTCATACAAAGTTGATAAGCATCCCATTCCCCCCCTCCCTCTCTCCACCCCTCCCTGGACCCTATTGTTCCCTGCCTTTCCCCATCCCTCCCTTTTTCCCAGTGCCCCCCCATTCTGGAGAATCCTTCATTGTGCATGTCCAACTTCCTTCTGGGTCTCCTCTCGGATGAGGTGTAAGGATTCAGAGGCATTGCCTAGTAGCTCTTTTTTGTGTTTCCCTTAAGTATAAGAATATGATTGTGGGCTGTATCCTTTGCTTCTAAGGATCCTAGTGCCGTGATCCTGCTAGTTTTGGGGGTGGTTCAATGATATTGTTGGTCATTGCACAATGGGGGGGGGGGGGGGGGGGGGGGTCATGCAAAGTCCTATTATGATTAATTAGGCCCAACTGGTATGGAGTATCTGCATATTGTTGCTCCTCCCCATCTTTAGGCTCTTACAATTTTACTGCGCCGTCTTCTGCAAATTTCCCTGAGCTTTAGAAAATGGGAGAGATTAGGCTGGCCTGGTTCCAAGTGGTTGATGTAGAGTCTCTGATGTTCTGAATTATGGTTTGTTGACTTTTTTCAGGGGGTTCAGGGGGAGGAGGAGGAAGGAGGAACCGTGTACCTATAAGTTTGTATGAGCAGAAATAATAATAAAAAATGTTTAAAAATTTTAAAAAAGGAAAAAAAAGAGTAGATTCAAAGGTAGATGGAATAAGAGGAAAAGACCACTGTGGGGGGAGTCATTCTCCTGTTTGAAGGATTATCTGCCAGACTCTATGCCCTCCCTTTCTGGTAACATCATACCACCTCAGATGCAAGTAACCAGTAAGGAAAGTGTGCAAGCCCAACCATATATCTCATTACTTACTTGCATTCCTTGATGGTGGCTTATTTTCTGTGCTGTAGCGTGATCCCCTGTCTCCTTGTTTCTGGCAGGGTCCTCCTTCCCCTTCCATCCTCCTTATAATCTTTGCAATTAGTATAGGTATTACAGAGATTTATCTCTGAGTGTGTCACTAAGTGGCTTTGGTACTAGCACCCACCTATTAGGGAGTACATACAGTACTTAATTTTCTGTGTCTGTGATACTTCACTCAATAAAATTGTTTCTAATTCCATCCATTTCCCAGCAAATTGCATTAATTCTTCATTTTTGATGGCTGAGTATTATTCCATTGTATAAATGTACCACATTTTCATTATTCACTCGCCAAATGTTAGACATTTGGGTTGATTCCATGACTTTGCTATTGTAAACAGTGTTGCTATGAACATAGTCATGCTTGTGCTACCAAGGTAAATTTTCGCTTTATGGGGGATTTTTCTGAAAAGTGGAATAGCAGGGTCATATGGCATGTCAATTTTAACTTTTTAAGAATCGCCCGAAGGATCGCCACAGTTGTATGAGTCTGCATTCCCACCAGCAATGTAGGAGAATTCCCCTCTTTCCAAATCCTCTCCAGCAATTGTTTGTATTGTGGATTTTTGCCATCCTGACAGGGGTGAGATGATATCTCAGGGAGATATCGATTTGCAATTCCCTGATACCTAAGGATGCAGAGGATTTTTTAAGATATTTGTCAGACCTTTCAATTTCTTCCCCAGTAAAGTTTCTTTTAAGTTCCAAGGCCCATTTTTTAATTGGCCCATTTATTTCCTTGGTGTTTAGTTTTTTTAAGTTCTTTGTAGACTATGGATAATAGAGCTCTATCAGATATGTGGTTAGTGAAGATTTTCTCCCATTCTGTAGGTTGCCTTTGTGCTCCATTTACAATCTCTTTACCTGAACAGAAGCTCTTTAATTTCATAAGATCCCATCTGTTGAGTGTTGGTGTAGTGACTGAGCTATTGGCTTTGCGATTAGGAATTGTTGGCCTATTCCAATCCGCTCTAGGGAGTTCCCTACCCTTTCAATTAAGGTTTTTAGAGTCTCTGGCATTATATTGAGGTCTTCGATACATTTGGAATTAAGTCTTCTGCATGGTGATAAGTATGGGTCAAGTTTTTAATCATCTACATGCGGACATCCAGATTTGCCAGCACCATTTGTTGAAGAGGATGTTCTTTTTCCATTGGATTTTTGGGTCCCTTTGTCAAAGATCAAATGACTGTAATTGTGTGGACTTATATCTGGGTCTTCAACCCATTGATCTGTGTGTGTATTTTATAGCCAGTACCAGGCTGTTTTTACAACTATGGATTTGTGGTATAGACTAAGGTTTGGTATGGTGATACCTCCAGCAGTGTTTTTGATACTTAGGATTGCTTTTGCTATCCTGAGTCTTTTGTGCTTTCATATGAATTTTGAGATTGTTTGGTCAACTTCTTTAAAAATTGCTTTGGGATTTTGATTGGTATAGCATTGATCCATATGCTGCCTTTGATAGGATGGTCATTTTTATGACGTTGATTCTGCAATCCAGGAACATGGGAGGTCTTTCCACTTCTGGTGGCTTCTGCAATTTCTTTCCTTAGGGTTTTATACTTTTCTTTGTATAGGACTCTTACCACCTTGGTTAGGTTTATACCAAGGTACTTCATTTTTTTAGGGGCTATAGTAAATGAGATTGTTTCTCTCAGGACTTTTTCACCTCCTTCATTCTGGGCGTATAGGAAGGTCACTGATTTTCACATGTTTATTTTATATCCTGCCACCCTGCTAAACTCCTGCATTAGTTCCAGGAGTTTGCTGGTGGAATTTTTGCGATCATTCGGGTATATGATCCTGTCATCTGCAAATAAAGATAACTTGTGTTGCCGATTTGAATCCCTTTTATCTCCCTTTCTTGTCTTATGGCTTCAGATAAGACTTCAAGGATAATACTGAATAGAAGTGGTGACAGTGGACAGCCTCGTCTAGTTCCTGATTGAAGCAGGAATGCTTCATGTTTTTCCCATTGAGTGAAATCCTTGCTGATGGCTTGTGGTATACAGCTTTTATTATATTGATAAAGGTTCCTTCCATTCCAACTGTCTCTAGGGTTTTGATCATAAAAGACTGTTGGATCTTCTCAAAAGCTTTTTCTGCATCTATGGAGAGTATCATGTGTTCTTGGATTTTGGACTGGTTCATATGGTGAATTACATTTATTGATTTGTGTATGTTGAACCAACCTTGTGTGCCTGGGATAAAGCCTACTTAATCCCTGTGGATAATCTCTTTGATATGTTTTTGAATCTGATTGGCTAAGACTTTGTTGAGAATCTTTGCATCTGTGTTCTAAAAAGAGATTGACCTATAGTTTTCTTTTTTAAGTGTATCTTGATTAGGTTTTGGGATTAAGACAATTTTAGCTTCATAGAATTTGGTAGTGTTAGTTCCTTTTCTATTTGATGGAAAAGTTTAAAGAGTATTGGTGTTATTAGCTTCTTAAATGTCTGGTAGAACTCTGTGCTGAATCCATCTGGTCCAGGACATTTTTTGGTGGGAAGATTCGAGATTACTTCATCGATTTCTTCATATGTTATAGTACTATTTAAATAATTCACACTTCCTGATTCAATTTAGGTAAGTTGTGCTTACTTAGGAATTCATCCATTTCTTTTGTGTTGTCAAATTTCACTGGTATAAGTTTTTGAAATATGACATTATAATTCTCTGGATTTCTTGGGTATCAGTAGTGATAACTTCATTTTCATTTCTAATCTTGTTAATTTGGGTTTTCTCTCTCTTGCTTTTGGTTAATTTAGCTAAGGCTGTATCAATCTTATTGATTTTTTAAAGAACGAGCTTTTTGACTGGTTGATTCTCTGTATTGTTTTCCTAATATCAATTTCAGATATTTCTCCGCTGATTTTGCTAATCTCCTGTCTGCTACTGTTTTTGGGATCGGATTGCTCTAGTGTCTCTAAAGCTTTAAGCTGGATTGTTATTTATTTGTGATGTTTCCATTTTTTTTGATATAAGCATTAAGAGCTATGAAATTTCCTCTCAGAACAGCTTTCATTGCGTCCCAAAGATTTTGGTAAGTTGTATTTTCATTATCGTTTGTTTTCAGGAAATCTTGAATTTCCTTTTTAATTTCTTCCTGAATCCAATTCTCATTCAGCATCATAGTGCTAAGTCTCCAGGAGATAGTGTATTTTCTGTTGTTTGTTGTGTTGTGGATGTAAACCTTTAGACCATGGTGGTCTGATAGGGTACAGGCTAGAATTTCAACTTTCCTGTATATGTGGAGATCCATTTTGTGGCCCAATATGTGGTCTATTTTGGAGAAAGTTCCGTGTGCTGCTGAGAAAAATGTATATTCTTTTGTGTGTGGATGAAAAGTTCGATAAAGATCTATAAGGTCCTTTTCAGTAAGGGTTTGATCAAGTTCCAAAGAGTCTCTATAAAGTTTTTGACCTCTTGATCTATCCCGTTAAGAGGGCGGTGTTGAAATCCCCAAGAATTATCATTTGGGGGTTGATTTCTCATTTTAGATGCTGTAGAGTTTGCTTAATGAATGTGCAGGGGCCCGTATTAGGTGCATATATGGTCAGCAATGTGAAGCCTTCCTGATGAATTGTACCTGTGACTAAACTGTAGTATCCATGTGTGTCTCTTATGATTTTTTTGGTATGAAGTCCACTTTGTTCCATAGCATAATGGCTACTCCTTCCTGTTTCCTGGTTCTATTAGCTTGCAGAATTTTGGACCAGCTTTTTATTTTCAGGATTTTCCTATCTTTTGTGGTGAGATGGGTTTCCTGCAGGCAGCAGACTGATGGATTGTGATTTTTAATTCAAGTTTGTAATCTGTATCTCTTGATTGATGAGTTGATTCCATTGATATTTAATGTTATAATGGAGAAATTATTTTTAATTCCAGACGTTTTTTATGTTTAGTGGCTTTTGTAGGTGGATTGTTTGGCTTTTAGGTTTTTGTGTTATTATACTTCCCTTCTCTCCTCTGGGATATGCTTATGTTTTCCTTCAAGCTTGAGTATCATTTCTAGCATTTTTTGAAGGCTTGGTTGGTAGACATGTTAGCCTTCAAGTTTCCTTTGTGCTGGAAAATTTTTTTTTCTCCCTCGATCATGACAGGTAGTTTTGCAGAGTATATCAGCCTGGGTTGACATTTTTGCTCATTCAGTACTTGAAGTACGTCTCTCCAAGCTCTTCTTGATTTTACTGTCACCTTTGAGAAGTCATTTGTTATTTCAACAGGTTTACCTTTAAAAGTGACTTGTTTTTTTTTCCCTTGAATCTCTCAGAACCATTTCTTTGTCTTGAATGTGGAGTGTTTTAACTATTATATGCCATAGCGAGTTTCTATTTTGATCATATCTGTTTGGGGTGCAGAATGCCTCTTGTGTATTGATAGGCCTCTCTTTTTTTAGATGAGTAAAGTTTTCCTTGATGATAGTTTGAAAAATTTCTTCAGGTGAGGTATTTTGGGATTCTTGCTCTGGTATTCTATGAATAGGCATGTTAGTCTTCTTCAGGGTGTCCCATAACTCTTGCATATTTCTCTCAAGTATCTTTTTGGCTTTAACAACCTCTTCCATTAAGGTTGGTTAATACTCCCACTTTGTCTTCTATTTTCTGCTTTGTTCCTTCTGCTGCTAAGACTGTCTGTTGAGTTCTGGGTTGAGGAAAACTTGTCTTTTAATTTAGTTTTAAACTCTGCTTGACTTTGTTTTTTACTGCTTTATGTCTATTTTTGTTTCTTGAACTGTTTTTCTCACTCCTCCAAGTGTCTGTTGTGTTCCTCTTCAAAGTGGTTGATGCGGTTATTTAACTCCTGGAGAATTTCCTCTTTCATAGTATTGATCATGGTATTAATCATGTTTTGAAAGTCGTTATCTTGGGTCAGGCTTTCATGACTATTTTCTGTGGATTTGTTCTGGTTGGATTCTATCATTATGGGGTTAATTCTTTCACTGGGAGATTTGTTTTCTTGGGTTTTGTTTCTCATGGATTTACACGTTCACTTGGGCGTTGTCTTTTTATCTCTTAAGACCTTTCAATTTCTGTGTATTTTTGACTGAACTGAATTAGTTGGTATCACTACTCTCAGGCAGTTATTACTAGTGTTTGCCTTTGTTGGTTACACTTGTTGTACTGTTATTTCATAGATGAGGCTATTGGACAGTTAGTACAGGGGGTGGACAGAGGGTAAATATTAGTATGGTATTGCACTTTTACAATTTAGCACTTTGGTGATATGTAAGAGTGGGTGGTATATCCCCTGAAGTTGTATATGTTTTGGGGGTGGCTATATGGAAAAATTACTCTAGAGTAACTAATAATTGTAAGGAGCAGGATGGTAAAAAAGGGGCAGATACTTAACTTTGGGTTGGATGTGAAGACTCTCCAATGTGATAGGATAAATTTAGTGGATTTCAGAAGTGTGGCTTTTGTCCCCCAGAATTTTGCTTGGGTGTTCTTTGGACTGTGTTGAATTTTGATGAGTAGTGTGTCCTCCCTGGTCTGGGTTGCAGTGTGTCCTCATTGGACTGTGCATGACTCAGTGGGCAGAGAAAGGGCAAAGGTGCTGGAGTCCTGCTGCAAATAAGCTGGGGACCTGGGTTGTGGCCCAGGGATCCTCCCCAGCCTGGAGCAGTGCCTGCTCCAACTGGCTGGTGGGAAGAGCTGGGACTGGTGGGTTACCTTGGGGATTGGGGAGTGAGCAGGGGGTCATTACCTTGGGCGCAGTGTGTCATCACTGAACTGTGCTCACAACCCTGGTAGGCAGGGAAAGGGCACAGGTGCTGGCATCTGGCACAAATAAGCTGGGACCTGGGGTGTGGCTCAGGGCTCCTCCCCAGCCTTCTCCGACTGGCTGGTTGTGAGGAGCTGGGACTGGTGTGTTATCTGGGACTTGGGGGGTGAGCAGGATATGATTACCTGGGGTACAGTGTCTCCTTGCTGGACTGCACTCACAGCTGAGGCAGGAGGGGAAAGGGCTGATTTAACATTCTTAAGGTTAAGAAAGTTTGAACTTTTAAAATGTTGGAACTGAAGTTTTAATGAGAGAACATTTTAAATTTGTATATGGAATGTATTTATATTTTTTAATAACTTTTAACATCTATGGAACAAGGATTGAAGGTTACAGTTTAAAAATGCATGTTTTTATGCAAATCAATAAATGCACCTCACCATATAAAGCAGTCCAAAATTCAAGAGCACATGATACTCTCGATAGATACAGAAAAAGTTTTCGATAAGACCCAACAGCCTTTTATGATCAAAAGCCTAGAGACAATCGGAATGGAAGGAACCCTTATCAATATAATAAAAGCTACAACAGCAAGGATAATACTCAATGGGGAAAAACTTGAAGCATTCCTGCTTCAATCAGGAACTAAACAAGGTTGTCCACTCTCACCACTTCTATTATACTTGAAGTCTTAGCTGAAGCCATAAGACAAGAAAGGGAGATAAAAGGGATTCAAATCAGCAAGGAAGAAGTCAAGTTATCTGTATTTGCAGATGACCTGATCATATACTTGAGTGATCCCAAAAACTCCATCAGGAAACTCCTGGAACTAATGCAGAAGTTCAGCAGGATGACAGGATACAAAATAAACACAAAATTCAGTGGCCTTCCTATATTCCCAGAATGAAAGAAGTGAAAAAGCCCTGAGAGAAACAATCCCATTTACTATAGCCCCTAAAAAAATGAAATACCTTGGTGTACACCTAACCAAGGGAGTAAGTGACCTTTACAATGAAAACGTTAAAACCCTAAAGAAAGAAATTACAGAAGACACCAGAAGATGGAAAGTCCTCCCATGTTCTTTCATTGGAAGAATCAATATTATAAAAATGACTATCTTACCAAAGGCAACATACCAATTCAGTCCTATACCAATCAAAATCACAAAGCAATTCTTTAAAGAAGTTGACCAAACAATCTCAAAATTCATATGGAGGCAGAAAAAATGCAGATAGCAAAAACAATCCTGAGTAACAAAAACATTGCTGGAGGCAACAAAATACCAAATCTTAGTCTATACTACAAATCCATAGTTACAAAAACAGCCTGGTGCTGGCTCCAAATTAGACATAGATCAATGGATAAGGGTTAAAGACCCAGATATTAACGCAAACAACTACAGCCATTTGATCTTTGACAAAGCAGCCCAAAAAATCCAATGGAAAAAGAATAGCATCTTCAACAAAAGGGCTGGCAAAACTGGATGTCCACATGCAGAAGATTAAAACTGGAACCGTACTTGTCACCATGTACAAAAATTAACTCCAAATGCATTAAGGACCTCAATATAAGGACAGGAACTATAAAATCCTTAGTTGAAAAGATAGGGAACTCCCTTGAGTGGACTGGACTAGGCCAACAGTTCCTAAACAGAAAACCGATACCACAGTCACTACAACCAACACTCAACAGATGGGATTTTATGAAATTAAAGAGCTTCTGTTCAGATAAGAATGCTGTAACTCAAGCACAAATGGGAATGGGAGAAAATCTTCACTAACCACATATTTGATAGAGCTCTATTATCCAGAGTCTGCAAAGAACTTAGAAAACTAAACAGCAAGGAAACAAATGAAACACCAATGAAACAATGGGCCTTGGAACTTAAAAAAACTTTACCAGGGACGAAATAGAAATGTCTAACAAATATCTTAAAAAATATTCCACATCCTTAGCCATCAGGGAAATGCAAATCAAAACCTCCCTGAGATATCCTCTCACCCCTCTCAGGATGGCAAAAATCCACAATACAAGAGGATGTGGTGAGAAGGGAACTTTCCTACATTGCTGGTGGGAATGCAGGCTCATACAATCACACTTGGTAATTCATCTGGTGATCCTTAAAAGAGTTAGATTGAAATGCCATAAGATCCAGCTATTCCACTTTTGGGAATAATCCCCCATATAGTGAAAATTCACCTTGATAGCAGAAGCACGACCATGTTCATAGCAGCACGGTTGACAATAGCTAAATCATGGAATCAACCCTAATGCCCAATAGTGGATGAGTGCTTAAGGAAAATGTGGTACATTTATACAATGGAATAATACTCAGCCATCAAAAATGATGAATTAATGCAATTTGCTGGGAAATGGATGGAATTAGAAACAATTATATTGAATGAAGTATCCCAGACACAGAAAATTAAGCATCATATGTGCTTTCCTGTGTTTTGACTGTCTTAAGAATAACAACTGTGAGAATGAGGGCCTCAGTTAGAAGAGTGCGGACAGGATTTCTTGAGCCCACTCTTAGAGACTCTGTTTCCTCTTCCTCAGCTGCTTTCACACATCAAAGATATTTTCTATCCAAACAGATTTATCGACAAAACACTTGGAATTTTTACTCTAAACTGTGACTCCAACTCTGCTTTATTTTTCATGGTACATGCACATGTAATGTCACCTCTGAGGAGGCGACAAATTGGAGAATCCATTGTTGTTAAGAGAAAGTGACTTAACTACCTGAAACTGAGCTTATCTGTCTACTTTATTTAGGGGTGACACATCTATGACATTAGTGCCACAGTACCTGCAAGCATGTGGTCAATATTCCTGTATCATTTTCTGTTGGGTGTCTGTCTAGGTGTTGGAGAAGCTGTGAGATTTGATGCTGTCAGAGAGGGCCACAGCATACACACCATTGTACAAATCATAGCACTCATCATTCAGGGCCATGTCAAAAGTGTGCTGTGGTAGCCATTCGAAGGAAATGCTGGATGAGAAGTTGCTCAGTGTTTCACATTCAGATTCAGCAAGTCAACAGTGAAAATACATCTGCCCCAGTCTTGACAAAAAAAAAAAAAAAAAACTGTCTCGTGGCTGTGTGGAAATGTTCAATGTCTCTTCCTCCTCTTCTGCTTCTCCACCTCCTTTCTTCCCTTGCTCTTTCTCCTCCTCTTCTCTTCCTCATTCTCCTCCTCCTCTCCCATCTTTTTCCCCTTCATCCCCTCCTCCTCTTTGGCCTCTTCTATCTCCTCCTCTCCCTCCTTTCTTACTCTCTTCCTCCTTTTCTCCTACTTGTCCTTCATTACTCTCCCTTCTTCTTTCTCCCTCTCCCTGTCTCCCCCCCTCTCTCTCCGGAACACAGAACCTCTCTACACTGAACTGCAACCCCAACCCCAGCTTTTTTCTCTTATATCTACTGGTCCCAGGTTGCCCACCAATGTCAGAGATCCCCAGACCTCTACCTCATTCCCAAGATTTTCTGGCTGCTAACAATCTCCACAGGTTGGCGAGTCCTGTATGCCTTCCTCCTTGTAATTCGGGTGCTGTCTTGCCTCCCCCTGTCTACACCTCAGGCCCAGTAGGAAGCAGCTGGGTTCCTGTGACTAGCATAGTTCCTCATAACTGGAGATAATACATAGTTTCATTCTCTGCCAACTGTTCCCCAAGCCCCACCAGAGGGCAGCAGCGAGCAATGCAGTCAGGCTACCTTTGTGGGGTTTGGATTTGGTTTTCTCCACCCACTGCCTCTCAGGGCTTCTAGTTTTCTCCAACCAACCCACTGAGTCCTCTCAGTGCCTGGGATGCCCCCCCTGATATTACTTGCTCCACCAACTGGTCCTATTATGCCCGTTCATTCCTATTCTCCCAACATTTGGGCCACAGCCTAGCATAGGGGGCCGTCACACATGCCCCTCCCTTGGCCTGCTTTCGGAGGATTAGCACAGTTCCTCCACCTCCAGCTTTCTGGCGAGCCTGCTGCTGTACCTGGGGCAATACCCATCCGATGCAGACCACATCCACTCCTGCTTCCTGCTGCCTCCCTAACACCCCCCATTTTTTATTACATTTTTTGCCTAGTCATACAAGCTCAATAGGTAACCTCCTTCTTCTCCCTGCCCCCTCCCTTCCCTCCTGTTGACCCCTGTAGACAAGCACGGGGGCCAGTCTAATTGACTGCTGTGGCCAGACTGCACAATGAGCAAAAGCCACTCTATTCACAAGCCAGTTAAGCACACTTACTGGTGGCTTGGCCCACTCCCAGCCAGACTCCCAGTGCCTCTACACAATCTCCCTTCCTCTAGGTGCGTTAGAATGGCAGTCAGAACTTGTGGTCTGATTGGCCCCTGAAAAGGCCCCCTGTGTACATGCCAGCGGCCACATTGGCCAGCTCCCCTATATAAGTCTTTGTTCCTGCACGATAAAGTGGACACCATCTTTCCCATACACGGTGCCTCCGGTGCCTGTCTCTCTGTCTCTTAGTGGCATCATTGTCCTAACTCCTGTCGTGTCCCAAGAACAACCCCAGCTGGGTTGCTACAACTGCCAGCACCTCTGCTGTGCCTGCCACTGCAAGAGTCCCCTCATTCCACTCTCTCACCCATACCACTCTCCCCCCCCCCCAACTTCTTTTCTTTCCTACTTCTCTCTTGGTGCTTCCTGCTTTCTCCCTCCCATCCTCCAGAGCATCTGTATGTGGGCACTGAATTTCCCCCTGAGTCGTCTACACTAGTGAGGGTTCAGGACTCAGTGGCATAGCTTGGGGCCCCTTCTTGGGCTGCCTGCTAGTATGGGAACTCTATTATGACTGTTTAACCCCTTTCCTCTAAGGATCCTACTGCCTGAAGCCTTCTCCCCTGTGATCTGTGCTAGACTTTGGGGGGTTGTTGACATGTCAGCCATTGTGCAGGTCAGACAAGGTCCAATCATATTGTGGCTATATCCTGGCTGTAGCCCTGACATGTGTGGAGTAGCTTGCATATCATTGATCCTCCCCATCTTTAGACTCTTACAGTCTTGCTGCCCCCTGTTTCGAAAAGTTCCCTGAGTTCTAGGATGGGGAGAGGTTTGCCTGGTCTGGTTCCGGATGAATATTGCAGGGTCTTTGCTGTTCTGAATTATGGTTTCCTAACAACCCTCTCTTACTCCAGCCCTCAACCCCAACATCAGACTCACTTGGTGCTGAAGAAGATTAACCAGAAGGCGATAAAGAGAGCACTGCAAAGTCACTCCAAGCCAGAGTAGTTGCACATCTTGCAGGACTGGGGAGAGAATAGAAAAGGGGAGCATGGGCTTGGTTAGAAGCAGAAACTCCCCACATGTGGACCAGACCAGGGAGACCCTCGATGTAGGGACACAGAACTGTGGTCAAGTGTTCTCCAGATCTTCCCAAGAAATGAAACAACAGGAAGCAAGAGAGATAGCTAAGTGGATAATGTGTCTATTCCAAAATCTGGTGACCTGAGGTCAATTCCCAGACATCCACATATGGAAAGAGAAAACTGGCCTCCACTCGTGCATATTTTCACTCTCTCTTCTTCTTCTTCTTCTCTCTCTCTCTCTCTCTCTCTTAAATAAATGATTGAGAAAGAAGAGTAAGGAAGAGAGATTTCATCTCCCAGTCAGTGAGGTGTCCCAGAAAGGTTGGGAGGTGAGAATCTAACACCTGAGGTGGACAGAGAGAGTCAAGGAGGGGCAGTCTCATGAACCAGACAGACCTGGAGTCCAGGACACATCACTCAGACAGATTAGAATGGGAGGAACCTCATTATCAAAAAGGAGAGTTGGGGTGGAGCCTCAACACCCAGGCAGGCTAGAGGGGCGGGGTTTCATCACCCAGCGAGGCTAGGAGGGGCAGGGCTACTCTACACCCACTGGGAGGAGGAAGGGGCTTCATCTCATGGCATGGGGAGTCACATGGGCATCAGTGGGCGGGGGAGTGGGTGGGGCATGAATGCAGCAGTGGGCAGGCCTACTTCCAGCAACACATCGGAGCAGTCATGTAACAGCAGCACCACGGAGCCGATGCGCAGCAGGTTCGAGCCCGATGGTGGCTAAGTCATGCATGATCTGCTCCTTGAAGTCCTGAGGAAGAAAACGGGTCACCTCCACATCGTGCCTTGGGGACGGAAAGAGCACAGCCTCGTGGGTCTGAAGCGGCCCTCCCAGGGGATGTATCCTGTTCAAGTTGTCAGAGGCAATTAGGGACCCCTCAGTGCTGTTCCACTCCAACTTGGTACCCAGAAACTAGGAGGGACCTCTCCCATGATCTCCATGATCCCTGGTGACTACTCTCCCTAGCATCCATTCCTCTGTTCAGTCAACAATCCTGTGATGTCCAATCCTCCACTCGCCCTTTTTTTTCCACTCACACAAACTTTATAGGTACCCCATGATTTTATCACTGTGCTTCATTTAAAACTGTGGCCTTTCCTCTGCATTTTTGTTCTTGGTGCATGCCCATGGAATGTCACATCTGAGGCAGTGACAAATTGAAAAATCCATTGTTGTTAAGAAAAAGGATAACACCTGGGACTGAGCTTATCCATCTATATGTAAGGGTGTCACATCCATGACAATATTTCCACTGTATCTGCAAACACCTGTCCTCTTGTTTTATATCTTAATCTATTGGCTGTATGTCTATATGTTGGAGAAGGATTTGATGGCTTGCATGGGCCACAGCATTGTATACATCATAACACTCATCATTCAAAGCCATGTGAAAACTGTGCTGTGGTAACCATTCCAAGGAGATATTCGACATTCAGATTCAGAGAGTGAACAGTTAAAATACATCCACCCCAATTTTGACAAAAAAAATGTCTTGTGGCTCTGTAGAAATGTTCAACATTGGGATGTAATCTTTCAGACTAGAAATCTCTCCATGGTGATGTGAAAAAATGAAATCCCCATGGAATGAGTCAAGGGTGAAAGCTCTCTTTCTTATGCTGACATTCCATTGTGATGTGGTGACCCAGATTCTCTGTATTCCCAAGCATTGCCATCTCCTAAATGCTCACCGCTAGAAAGGAGTCCCTGTCCCCAAAAACAATAACAACACTTGCTGATGAAGTCATTATCTGGTTATAATATTTTTCAGCTCTTGTTTGGTATGACTTCATGATTTCTACAATCTCATTCATAAAGGCTAAGCAAACTCCATTATTTTTCAACTGTACCCTCAAGTCTGACAGAAATTGGATACCATGGTCATCATCAGAGATGACCAGCCCTATCCAGATCCATCCAAAATGAATCACCAGGGAGACCATGGAAAGAGGGAAAAAGGTGTCCCTTCGTGCTATTTGATACAGATGAGGAAAATTGTCATGGTCACTCAGAATGGGATGAAATGGCCCAAAGGTAATCTTAAAAAAAGAAACAAATGATACCCAAGTAGAAGAATTTATATCATTCTCAATGTCACATCTGAATTTCCATCAGAACTATCTTTATTTCATGAGAACAGTAATGTCATTACCCCATTCTTAATTATTTCTCCCAAGAACTTACACAATTTAATGATTGCTCTTAATATTCTAGAAAGTTCCCACGTTTTTAATGCCTTCTTGCTCTTTCCGACAAGGATTTGTCAATAATCTGCTTTGAGAGGAATCACCCGTAGAACCAGTCACCTTAAGTCTACGTAGTCACATTACAGAACAAAAAAGACAGTGGTGATACCCAAACTCACCTGTTGATGTTGACTTAACGCCACATAACTTGCCAATGTGACAGATATTTTCCATGATGGTCCCGTAAATACCACACAACACAATTTGTCCAAATCACAAATGTAGTTAGGAAAATAAATAATAGCTACAGAAATGCTATCTACATAATCCTTCAAACGAATAAACAGGGACCAATCATAGACGAAAATCTCAAAGAGCTATTGGGTAAAATGTTGTGGTTTCTGTTTATTTCCTCAGTGGCCAAAAGTAAGGTTAGAGCATGTTGGTATTTTCTCAAGGTCAAGCTGCAAAGACAGCAAAGTATTCATTATAGATGTCCTTCCCAACACAACCTTCAATTACATTCAAAGAACAGTGTATAACAAATGATATTTAGACATCAGATTCCTGCGTCAGAAAAGTTACCAATTTGTGAAAATGTGTCCCCAGGCTATCTTCCTGAGTGTCTAGGTTTCATTCTCTAGTTGCTGAATAAATGCAAAACCTGCAATTAGAGGAATAAGGACATTTTTATTCACTTACACTTTCTAGTTATAGTCAACAAGAAATCATCCATGCTGCACACCCAACACTAAGAATCAGCAAACAGAGTCAAAGTGTGCGTGTGCTCCATTTCACAGAAAACTGTGGTACATTCTGGAAAATTGTGAAGAAAAGTCAAGTGTAGTTCATATTGTCAGAAATAGAGGATGTGAAAATGCAAAACAATCATCACTGCCAATGTAAGATGTTTGCAAAGAAAAATGACTCTGTTTGATACATTTCTCCCCTGCTTGTAAAAATTATCAATTATTGCTGGGCCTGCTTGTCAGTCTTTGAACACGACTGAGATGTAAGCAGTCATTTCTGTCAGTGATACATCCTTTTACAACAGGAGCAAAAAATCATTTCACTGGATTTCCCTCCACTTTGCATATCAGAATATTAGTTCTTCCTTAGCACCAATAACAGCCCAATTTCAAGACAGAATTCATGTCACACCTTGTCAGAATAAAATTAGAAAGTCTACAAGGAGATATCCTGTTCCTTTAGTCAGTTTCAGATGCTGAGTGCATAGAACACAATAGAATGAAGTGCTGTGATATATCACTGAATATGATCAGTATCCATGAAAACAAGTTGCCCAAATACCTATGGAACTAAGCTGAGTGACTCTTTGTATAGGCTTTGTTAATAACATGTTCAAAGGAAACATTAGCAGACACTGAACACTTTTTTGTGGCTCAAGAACAAAGAGATCAAGTGCATGTTTGAAAAGTCTTTCAAGGGAAATGACTGTATATGCAATGAAATGGAGCCTGGAAGAAGAAGCACTAAGACAGTGGACTTCCTTTCTTGGCTTGCAGCCTTGATATGTAGAGTTTAGAAGTGGAAAAAATGACTTCTGATATAAGTCAACATGGTAAGATACAGTATTTCTGCATTTTGAAGTAAATCTTGACTTATTCTCAGAGGTGTAGATTGGCAGGACGGGACAGAACATTTAGAAATTGTCCATTATCATACCTCATAATCTATCTCTCTCTCTGTATACATGTATATATATATGTGTGTATTATGGGTACCTGAGTTGATTGTGCCGGTGGAGGTGTAAGGGTGACAAATAAATCACCCAGCATTGATATACATCCTTATCGATTTCTTTCATTGTGTACCAGGCTCTGATTTCCAGGCCTGAAATTGAAAGCTGCCTCCATTACCACCTGGGATTTTTGTAAGGATTTAGTATCTGTTCTCAGGTCCTTCTTGGGAGGAAAAGACTTTAATCCCTGAGCCAACTCCTCAGCACTCAATGCTCCTGTAATGCATTGTCCATGGTGGTAAATAGAAAAATAAAAGAAATGAAAAAGGCACTTACTTTAGATTAGTGAGAACATTTAAAACATTTTCTGGTATAATTCTCTCACTTGTGATAAAGAGGAAAAGACAATCATTCAAATCACCTTTATCACTTTCTCCTTCCTACTTTATTCTACAATACCAACTGCCTCCCATCAGACTGCACCAGAAGAGAGAAAGATTCAAGAGGAGGAAGACAAACATCAACCTCAGCATCTTTTCCTTGTCTTCCAGAATGTCAGTTTGAGCCCAAAATGTACCTGCAGCATCCAAGAGATGAGCATATGACATGTCTTTATTCATGCCTGTGTCTGTTTTTATTTCTATATCTGGTGGGAGATTCCACCAAAATATTTCATTGTTTAAAACAAGCTCATACCACTTGCTCTGAAACACATTAGAAACAGTACCCTGGGTGTAAGCACCTGTGGTTCAGGTCCAGGTGACAAACAGAGGATTCAAACATATTGTCACTATAGCCTGTTTCTGCCTCAGGTGCCCTAAATTCATTCCTGTCTGTGCCCCAGGTGAAGTGATCTGAAACCAAGGAAGTTCCAGGTATGTGTCAACAAGCTCATTCCATAAACAGCACCTGACATCATTTCAGTGGATTTCATTAGAGAATTTGAAAAGAGGAAAGGGTCATAAAGGACTCATGTAGTCAGAACTGTGAGAGACAAATGCAGCATTGCATATCCCACTGTCCCAGATAAGTGACATTCAGCATGTATAAGAATACTTTCTGTGTGGTCCATGAGTCTCTCCATCAATTTCCCAATAGCTGAACTTGTCTCCCATAACCTGGAGAAATAAGAATCATGCTAAATTCAGAAATGTCCAGAGCCTTTGCAGATTACCTACACATTGTGTGCTCTCACCAGTGCTAATCACTGAGATCCAGAATCCAGAGAATAAATAAATAAACATTGAGACACTTTAATTGGCAACTGTTACCACAGAGTGATTTGACTTTCACCAAGTAATAATTTACCAGAGACAAAAATGCTCACATCTTTATTGTTTTTATTTTTATATATGCAAAACTTTCAAATTCTATGATCAAGGCACAGTAGGTGAGTGAACTAGTGATAGTCTATTTCTCTGTCCATGGATAGAAGATAATGTGTTTGCTATGATCATGCAGAAAACACAGGGAAACAAGCAACCTCTAAGTTTTTCTTTTTGGGTGTCCAAATGTGTTTGTGAGTGTGTGTGTGTGTGTGTGTGTGTGTGTGTGTGTGTGTGTGTGTATCAGAGGATACTTGAATTTGTGTGCTTCTGGAGTGCCAAGTGTGTTTTGGGGAATTATCCTGGATAACCCTACATCAATGCTGTGGTCTTGGGTCTTTCAGACTCCACATTCCAAGATTGGAAGTGCTGGTCACCACCATTTCAGTCCCACTTTTTTACATTTGACTCCAATATCTATACTCAGCTCCCTCAGCTTCTAAGTTTTTCAGTGGACACTAATTCATGTATGAGTTTCACCCTTATGGTTCCCAGGTGAAGCTAATTAGTTCTCAAGATTGTCAATTTTATGCATTTTATTACTAAAGTTACAAAACAAGTGTTTTTAGGGTAATCCAGCATGTGTTACACAATTAGTCACTACTATCAAAGACTGTGATAAGAGTCTTAATCTTCAAGAACCCAATGTTTTCTGTAAAGGCTAAAACAATATTTTTTTTCAAAATTTGTTCCACTCATACACACTTGATAGATACCCCGTTCCCCTCACTCCCTCCACCTCTCCCTGGAGCCCCTTGCTCTCTCCCCCTTTTTCTCTTCCTTCCTCTCCTCCCTCCCTTTCTCCCAGTGCCCCCTCCCTCCCATTCCTGGAGCATCCTTTAGTGTGCATGTCAAACTTCCCTCTGAGTCCTCCTCTCTGATGAGGTGTAATGACTCAGTAGCACTGCCTAGAGAAAAATTGCCCAGAGCAAATCCATAGTAATAAAAACAGCCTGGTACTGGCTCCAAATAGACATAGATCAATGGATAAAGGTTGAAGACCCACTTATAAGCCCACACCATTACAGTCATTATGATCTCTGACAAAGGGGCCCAAAACACTCAGTTGAAAAAGTACAATATCTTCAATAAATGGTGCTGGAAAAACTGGATATCCACATTCTGAAGATTTAAACTGGAACCATACCAGTCACCGTGCACAAAAATCAACCCCCTAATGGATCAAGAACCTTAATATTAGACAAGTGATGACAAAAACTCTAGTAAAAAGGGCATAGACCTCACTTGAAATGATTTGCAAGGCCAACAATTCCTAAAAAGAAACTCAATAGCACAGATACTAGAAACAATATTCATCAAATTGGATCTTATAAAATTAAAGAGCTTCTAAGATTGAAATGCCATATGACTCTGCTATTCCACTTCTAGGAATAATCCCTCATACAGCAAAATTTCACCTCAATGGCACAAACATGACCATGTTCATAGCAGCACTGTTTACAAAAGCAAAGTCATGGAATCAAACCAAATGTCCAACAGTTAACGAGTGGACAAGGAAAACATGGTACATTTATACAATGGAATATTACTCAGCCATCAAAAATGATGAACTAATGAAATTTGCAGGGAAACGGATGGAATTAGAAAAATTACATTGAGTGAAGTATCCCAGACACAGAAAATTAAGTGTCATATGTACTCCCTAATAGGTGGATCCTAGCACCAAACCCACTTAGTGACACACTCAAAGATAAATCTCTATAATACCTACAGAAATTGCAAAGATTATCAATAGGAGAGAAGGGGAAGAAGGGGCCCACCAGAAACAAGGAGAGAGGTGATCTTGCTACAGCCAAGAAAATAAGCTACCATAAGGAGTGCAAGTAAGTAATGAGACATCTGATTAAGTTCACAGACTTTCCTTCCTGGTCACTTGCAACTGTTAGGGTATGATCTCACCAGAAAGGGAGTGCATATAGTCTGACAGATAGAAGGTAACCATTTTGCCAATGGGAGACTGATCCCCCTCCATCCCAGTCTCCTACTTTTATTCCATTTACCTTTGAATCTACTCTTATAATAAGTCTCTATTTCAACAGCCTTTTATCTCTGGCCAGGGGGTGACATCCAATATTCATCAGGATGAAGCTAAGGGCAGTGCAGGAGCAGCAAAAATGAAAAAAATATCAACAAACTATAATTCAGAGCATCAGAGACACTATATCAACCACCTGGAACCAGGCCAGCCTCCTCTCTCCCCATGGTAAAGCTCAGGGAAATTTGCGGAAGAGGGGGAAGTAAGATTGTAAGAGCCTAAAGAGGGGCAACGATATGCCAAATACTGCAAATGAGCCAGGGCCTTTGCATCACTTGTGCAATGACCAACATATCACTGACCCCTCAAAGTCTAGCATGGATCACAGGTGATAGGATCCTTATAGGTAAGGAATTAACAGCCACAGTAGTGTTCCTATACTAAAGGGGAACACAAAAAAGAGCTCTAGGTAATGCTACTGAGTCCTTATACCTCATCAGAGAGGAGGACCCAGAGGGAAGTTTGACATGCACACTAAAGGATGCTCCAGGGATGGGGGGGGAAAATAGGAGAAAGGAGGGAGGTGGGAAGGAAAGGGAAAAAGGGGAGGGAGCAAGGGGAGCCAGGGAGGGGTGGAGGGAGGGAGGGGAATGAGGTATCTGTCAAGTTTGTATGAGTGGAAAAATAAATAAATGAATAAATAAATAAATATCTAAAAAGATGAATTAATGAAATTTGCCAGGAAATGGATGGAATTAGAAAAGAAATATACTGACCGCAATATCCCAGACACAGAAAAATAAGTGCCATGTGTACTCCCTAATAGGTGTTTCCTAGTACCAAACCCACTTAGTGACATACTCAAAGAGAAATCTTTGTAATACCTAGAGTAATTGCAAAGACTATAAACAGGAGGGAAGGGGAATAGGGCCCTGCCAGCAACAAGAAAAGAGGGGATCATGCTACAGCAGAGAAAATAAGCCACCATCAGGTACTGCAAGAGGAGACATCCAATACCTATCAAGATGGAGCCAAGGGCAGTCCAGGAGCAGCAAAGCTAAAAAAAAAAAAAAAAAACAATCCATAATTCAGAACATTAGAGACCCTACATTAATCACCTGAAACCAGGCCAGCCTAATCTCTCCCTATCCTAAAGCTCAGGGAAATTTGGGAAAGAGGGGGCAGTAAGATTGTAAGAGCCTAAAGATGGGAAGAAGCAACGATATCCAAGAAACTCCACACAAGTTAGGGCCAAAGTAACCATAATAGGACTTTGCATGACCTGCCCGATGACTGATGTAGCATTGACCCCCCAAGTCTACCATGGACCACAGGCACTAGGATCCATCGAAGCAAGGGATTAACAGCCACAATAGTGTTCCTATACTAAAGGGGAACACAAAAAAGAGCTCTAGGCAATACTACTGAGTCCTTACACCTCATCAGAGAGGAGGACCCAGAGGTAAGCTTGACATTCATGCTAAAGGATACTCGAGGGATGGGGAGAGAGAGGGCAATAGGAGAAAGGGAGGGAGAGGGGAAAACAAGGAGAAAGGGGGGAGGGAGCAAGAGGGTCCGGGGATGGGTGGAGGGAGGGAGGGGACTGGTGTACCTATTAAATTTGTATGAGCAGAAAAAATAAATAAATTAGTAAAATGATAATAATAATAATAAATAAAATAAATTCACACATAAAAAATTTATATGAGAGGAAAATTAATTAATTAATTAATTAATTAATTAAAAAATTAAAAAGCTTCTGCTCATCTAAAGAGATTGCAAAGTCAGCAAAAGGCAACTCAGAGAATAGGAGAAAATCTTCATGAACCACATATGTGATAGAGCTCTATTAGGCACAGTACACCAAGAACATACAAAACTAAACACCAAGGAGATAAAACGGCCCAGTTAAAAAATGGCCTTTGGCAGATAGAAAGTAACCATTTTGCAAATGGGTGATTGACCCTCTCTCACCACGGTCTCCTACTTTTGTTCCATCTACCTTTGAATATACTCTTATAAAAAGACTCTAATTTAACAGGTTTTTATCTCTGGCCAGGGGGTGACACCAATACCCATCAGGATGGAGCCAAGGGCATTGCAGGAGCAGAACACTGGAAAAAAAAATCAACAAACCATAATTCACAACATCAGAGACTCTATATCAACCACCTGGAACTAGGCCAGCCTAATCTCTCCCCATCCTGAAGCTCAGGGTAATTTACAGAAGAGGGGATGGTAAGATTGTAAGAGCACAAGGATAGGAGGAGTAATGATATGCAAGATACTCCTCACAAGTTAGGGCCAAAGCAATCATAATAGGACTTTGCATGACCTTCGCAATGTCCAACACATTATTGACACCACAAAGTCTAGCATGGACTAAACGCACTAGGATCCTTGGAGTATAGGGACTGACAGTCACAGTAGTGTTCCTAAGCTTAAGGGGAACACAAAAAAGGGTTCTGG
This sequence comes from Typhlomys cinereus, assembly GCA_023101885.1. NCBI lineage: Eukaryota > Metazoa > Chordata > Mammalia > Rodentia > Platacanthomyidae > Typhlomys > Typhlomys cinereus. The sequence goes on along the minus strand of JALPQD010000256.1, from coordinate 3,115,169 downwards.
GAAATCCCACTGGGTCCTTGTACCTCATGGGAAAGGAGGACGCAGAGGAGAGTTTGACATGCACATTAAAGGATGCTCCGGGGAAGGGGGGAGGCACTGGGGTATAAGGGGAGAGGGGGAGGGGGAACAGAGGGTCCGGGGGGGAGGTGGAGGGAGGGAGGGGACTGGTGTACCTGTTACGTTTGTATGAGCGGAAATAATAATAATAATAAAAATATAGCCCTTGGCCTCAGTAGCCATAATTGGGCTTTGTATGACTTTCAATGACTGACATGTCAACGACCCCCCCAACATCTAACATGGATCACAAGCACTAGGATCATCAGAAGCAAGGGATTAACCGTCATAATAGTGTTTCCATACTAAAGCGGAGCCCAAGAAATGGCTCTGGGCAATGCCACTGAGTCCTTACACCTCACTATATTGGAGGACTCAGAGTGAAGTTTGGCATTCACAAAAAAGGATACTCCAGGAAATGGGAGAGGGGAAGAGAAAGGTATTGGGAGAAGGGGAGGGAGGGGGGTGAAAGTAAGGGGAAAATATGAGTAGAGTGCAAGGGGGACTGGGAAGGGGTTGAGGAAGGGAGGGGACCGGGGTTAACTATTAAGCTTGTATGATTGGGGAAAAATAAATAAATATAAAAAATGGCCCTTGGTATATAAATAGCCCAATAAAACAATGGGTCTGGGATCTCAAAAAAAACTTCTCCAGGGAAAATTGAAATATCTAACAAATATCTGGAAAAATGTTCTACATCTTAGCTATCAGAGAAATGCAAATCAAAACTTCCCTGAGATATCATCTCACCCCAGTCAGTTTGACAAAAATCCACAACACAAATGACACCAAATGCTGGAAAGGATGTGGAGAGAAGGGAACTCTCCTACATTGCTGGTGGAAATGCAGGCTTATACAACCACTCTGGCGGTCAGTATGGATTTCTAAAAAAATTAAAGATTGAAATGACATATGATCCTACTATACCACTTCTGGAAATAATCGCCCAGATTCATTCTCTACAGTGACACAAACAGAACCATGTTCATTGCAGCACTATTTACAATAACAAAGTCATGAATCAACACAAATGCATATTGAAAATGTGGTACATTTATTTAATGGAATACTACTTATCCATCCAAAAAGATGAATTAATGAAATTTGCTTGGAAATAGAAATAATTATTTTGAGTAAAGTATCCCAGACACAGAAAGTTAGATACTGTTATGTACTCCCTAATGCGTAGATCCTAGTTCCAAATCCAATTAATGACATATTAAAAGGTAAATCTCTGTAATACCTATTGTAATAGCAAAGATTATAAACAGGATGGAAGGGCAAGGAAGGCCCCCCAAAAAAGAGATAGGGGATTAGTCTTCAGCAGAGAAAATAGGTCACCTTCAAGTATTTCATGTAAGTAGCAAGACATCTGGTGAAGCTCACTCTCACTTCCCTTACTGGTCACTTGCAACAGAAGAAATTTGATCTCAACCATCAGGGAGGCTATTGGGACTGGCAGACAGATGGTAACCATCCTGCAAATGGGACACTGACCCCCACACATACACTGCTGTATTAAACTCCTATTCTTCCATCTAACTTTGAATCTTCTCTTCTATTAAGACCTTCATTTAAATAGTCTTTGATCTTTGGTTAGGAGGTGACCTTCAATACCAATCAGGATGGAGCCAAAGGCTGTACATGAAAAGCAAAACTGAAAAAAACAACAACCACCATAATTTGGAACATCAAAGACCCTGGAATCAGATCAGCCAAATCTCTACCCAATTCTAATGCTCTGGGAACCTAAGGGAAAAGGGGCAGCAATATTATAAGAGCCTAAAGATGGAAAGGACAAACAATATAAAAGATACTCCACACAAGTTAGGACTGCAGTAGTCAAAATCGAACTTTGCCTGACCTGCACAATGAATGACATATCAACGACCCCCCAAAATGTAGGAGGGATCACAGAGCAGAAGGCTCCAGGCAGTAGGAACCTTAGAGGCAAGGGACTAAGTGTCATAATGGAGTTCCCATACTAATGGGAAGCCCAAGAAGGGGGCCCAAGATATTCCACTAAGTCTTTAGCCCTTCCGAGGGTGAAGGACTCAGAGGGAGGTTTGGGATTCACACAAAAGTATGCTCCAGGGAATAGGAGAGAGGAAGAAGGAGTCACTGGGAGAGGGAGAGTGAGGAAGTGGTGTGAAAGGAAGGGTAAAATAGGGGAGAGGACAAGGGGGAATGGGGAGAGGAGAAGGGAAGGAGAGGACAGAGGTCCTATTGAGCTTGTATGATTAGAAAAAATAAAATGTGGGAAAAATAATGGGCCTTGGAACTCACAAGAAACTTTTCTAGGGATGAATTTGAAATGTCTAACAAATATCTTTAAAAAATGCTCCACATCCCTAGCCATCAGGGAACTGCAAACCAAAACTACCATGAGATAGCATCTTACCCCAGTCATGATGGCTAAAAATTCACAATACAAACAATACAAAGTACTGAAAAGGAAGTGCATAGAAGGGAACTCTCATAACTTTGCTGGTGGGAATGCAAGTTTATATAATCACTCTTGCAATCAGTATGGAGATTTCTTAAAAAGATAAGGATCGAGATGCCATATGACCCTGCTATACCATTACTGGGAATAATTCCCTCAAATACAGAAATTCACTACAGGGACATGAGCATAACCATGTTCATTTCATGACTATTTTTTTTCTTTTATTTACTACCACAACTTATTTTTTTCCTAATCATACAAGCTCAATAGTTACCTCTGTGTTGTCCCTCCCTCCCCTCCACAGTAATCCCCTGTTACCCACTCCCCACTTCCCCTTTCCTTTCACCACCACTCTCCCTTCCTTTCTCTCCCTCCCTCACATATAGTGGAGCATCCTTTTTTGTGAATCTCAAACCTTCCTCTGAGTCCTACATCCTAGTGAGGGGTAAGGATTCAATGGAATAGCCCAGAGCCCCTTCTTGGGCTCCCCAGTAGTATGGAAACTCTATTGTGACTATTTAATCCCTTGCCCCTAAGGATCCTACTGCCTGGATTCTTCCTCCCTGTGATCGATGCTAGACTTTGGGGGGGGGGTTGTTGACATGCCAGTCATTGTGCAGGTCAGGCAAAGTCTGATTATGGCTCTTCAACCCTGACTTGTGTGGAGTATCTTGCATATTGTTGGTCCTCCCCATCTTCAGGCTCTTACCATCTTGCAGCCCTCTCTACCACAAGGTTCTCTGAGCTTTAGGGTGGAGAGAGATTTGGCTGGTCTGGTTCTAGGTGAATAATGTAGGGTCTTTGGTATTCTATATTATGGTTTGTTGTTGTCTTCAGGTTTGCTTTTCCACTGCAACACTATTTACAATAGCAAAGTCATGGAATCATCCCAAAACAGTTGAATGGATAATGAAAATGTGGTACATTTATACAATTGAATACTATGCAGCCAACAAAGAAGAATTAATGAATTTGCCAGGAAATGGATGGAATTAGAAAAAAATTATATGGACATGTTCCTATACTAAAGGAGAACACAAAAAAGAGCTCCAGGCAATGCTAGTGACTCCTTACACCTCATCAGAGAGGAGGACCCAGTGGGAAATTTTGACATGCACACTAAAGGATGCTCCAGGAATGGGACAGCAGGGGGTACTGGGAGAAAGGGAAGGAAGGGGGGAAAGGAAGGGGACAAGGGGGAAGGAAACAAGGAGACCCAGGAAGGGATGGAAGAAGGGAGGGTTATGGGGTAATTATCAACATTGCATGAGTGGAAGAAATAAAATAAAGAAAAAAATTATATTGAGTGAAGTATCTCAGACACAGACAGTTAGATGCCTTATGTATACAAATAATTGGATTATAGTTCCAAACATACTTAATATTATATTCAAAGGTATATCTCTGTAATATCCACTGAAATCATGAAGGATTATAAACAAGAGGGATGAGGAAGTATGTCCTGTTTGGATCTCAATTTCTTATTTGATATTCTGCAAACAATAGCAGATAAAACCACAGAAGATGTTAATATTTATCTCATTACCTCATTAGCTGCTTATAATTTAACCATCATTTGCTCTATTAATGTCTCTCATATAAGTTCAATAGGTACCTCTTTTCTGTTCCTCCTTCCCTCCTAGTTGTCCCGCATTGCAATCTCCCTCCTTTCCCCTTTCCTTCACTTCACTTCCTCCCTCCCCCTCTACCACTGCCTCCCCCTTGCTCCCTCTCATAACCTAGAGCATCCTTTTATGTGAATATCAGACCTTCTTCTGAGTCCTCCATCCTAGTGAGGGTTCAGGACTCAGGGGCATAGCCAGGAGTCCCTTCTTGGTCCCCCATTAGTATGGGAACTCTATTATGACTATTAATCCCTTGAGTTTAAGGATACTACTGCCTGGAGCCTTCTCCCCTGTGATCCATATTAGACTTTGGGGGGTCTTTAGCATGTCAGCCATTGTACAGGTCACACAAATTCACATCTTTAGGCTCTTGCTACCCCCTCTTCCACAATGTTCCTTGAACTTAAGGATGGCGAGACATTTGGCTGGACTGGTTTCAGCTGAAGAATGTAGGGTCTTCGATGTTGTGAATTATGTTTTTTGTTGTTTTCAGTTTTGCTCTTCCTGTACTGCCCTTGGCTGCATCCTAATTGATATTGAAGGTCATCATCTCCTAACCAAAGATGAAAGCATGTTTAAATGAGGATGTTAATATACCAGGATACTTAAAGGTAGATGGAAGTATAGGAATGAGACACAGCAGTGGGGACGGTCAGTGACTCATTTGTTTGTTGGTTACTGTCTATCTACCAGTTCCTATATCCTCCCTGATTGTGCACCTCACATAAACCCTCTAATCTGCCCCCAGGCTCCAGGTCACCCAATTGTTCTAGCTCCTCCCACCAGCCAGCCAGAACAGTGTCCAGTTTGCTCTGGGATCGGAAGGACCCTAAGACATGCCCAGGTCCAAGATAAACTGTGTTACAACTAGAAGGTCTGCCTTTTGTTTTGGGGATGTGCACACACCATGGAGGTCTCACTGCTCCTCAAAATTCAAGTGAGTCCAATTTTAGCTCTGGATTACCTCAGTTGACCTTTGTGGAGGTTTTATCTGTAGAGTAGCTATTTGACATGTTAGACCCTATTAGGGTTTGGGCTTAAAATTTTTTTTTTACTATTTAAAGTTGACACATTGACAAGAGGTATGTGATAAGCTTATGGGTTCAGATTTGACTTCTTTGGGTTGGGTTTCTGAGCATGGAGATTGGCCAAGTCCTCACTACACCCTCCCCGAGTTGAACCCAGACCAAAGTTCCTTGGTCACCTCCTCTTTAAAGTTCAGGAAAAATAGAAGTGCCACTTGTACTTCCTTCAAATCAAGGGATAGCATGAGCTGCCTAAGAATGCCAGGACATGTGCTTCTTTAAAAACTGGATTTTTAGGGGCTGGAGAGATGGCTCAGGGGTTGTGACTCTGTCTCACAAACAGAAGGTTCTGAGTTCGGATCCCAGGCCCCATTTAAAAAAAAAAAAAAAAAAAAACTGGATTTTTAATTTGCATAGTATATCACTATAAGGAGTGAGCCACTTTTTATGGCACCTTATAGTTTTATATTCTTTGTCTATAAACATTTTGTATCTCTTCCTTTTGGGGAAAAAACCTACCTAGTACAAATCACCACCTGCACAGACTAACCAGTAGCCAGCTGGCTCACCACAGCCCTTGAGATTAGTACAAGAGTCCAGCCTGCATTCCAAGTTGTTTAACATGGGATTTTTCTGTGCAATTTCGCAGCAGTGGGTGGTAGCATAGATGGATCATCTCTACTTCTGTATTTATTTATTTATTACTAGACCTCAACCAGGCTTCTTCTCCTTCCACTCTCTGCCTATAGGAAGTACTGTATGTAGTCATGCACTTTGTATTAATATATTAGAAATCTATAGATCTGTTTTATACTTTTTATACTGTTGGATACTTATAATCAAAACTGTTACTAGGCTATTGAATGAATTTAGTCTTACTAGGAAAAAAAAAAAGAATTCAAGTAAGTCCAAAGAAAACGCAAGCAAAGCTCTAGGAGACAAATGCCATACATCTTAAGTCCTCTAAAACCATCCTGCCGCATGAGAGAGATTCTTCACATCCAGCTCAAAGATAAGTAAACCCCCTTTACCATTCTGTCCCTCTCAGTGATTAGTCACTGTAGTTTAACTTTCCATATAGCCACCCCAAAATGTATACAACTTCAGGGACTATACCACTCACTCTTACATATCACCAAGGTACTAAATCTTAAAAGTGCAATACCATATTAATCTTAACTCCATGTCCACTAAATCTGACTTAATTGATGTAGTAACAGTTTAATAGCCTCATCTAGGAAATAAGAAGAACAAAAGAGAAGCATACCCAACTTCAAGGCAAACACTAGTAATAACTGCTTAAATGTAGTAATACCAACTAATTTAGTTCAGTCAAAAACAAACAGAAACTGAAAGAAGGTGTTCAGAGATAAAAGAACAACGCCCAGGTCACAGAGCAAACCCATGAGAAACAAAACCTAAGAAAACAAATCTCCCACCAAAAGAATTAACCCCATAAAGATTGATTCCAACCAGAACAAATTCACAGAAAATAGCCAAGAAAGCCATACACAAGATAATGACTTTCAAAGCAAGATCATTACTATGATTCACAATATGAAAGAGGAAATCCAGAATGAGTTAAATAACTGCATCAACCACTTTGAACAGGAACACAACAGACACTTGGAGGAATTGACAAAAACAGTTCAAGAAACAAACAGGCAGAGAGCAGTTAAAAGAGTCTAAAGAAGGGTTTAAAGTTGAACTAAAAGACACTTGTCTTTTATCTTTAACCCAGAGCTCAATGGACAGTCTTATCAGCAGAACTAATGAAGCAGAAAATAGAATTCAGATCTTGAAGACAAAGTGGAAGAACTAATCAGCTCAATGAAAGAGGTCGTTAAAGCCAAAAAGATACTTGGGAGGAATATTCAAGAGTTATGGGACACATTGAAGAAAACTAACATGGGCATTCAAGGAATACCAGAAGAAGAATCCCAAAATAACATGCCTGAGGAAATTTTTCAAATTATCATAAAGGAAAACTTTCCTCATCTAAAGAAAGAGAGGCCGACAAAACTTTTCCTATACTAAAGGGGAACACAAGAAAGGCCTCTAGGCAATAATACTGAGTGCTTACACCATATTAGAGTGGAGGACTCAGAGGGAAGTTTGACATTCACACTAAAGAATGCTCCAGGGATGGGGGGGAGTGGGAGAAATGGGAGAAGGCAGGGAGGGAGGAAGGAATGGAAAAAGGGTGAAGGGAGAAAGGGAGTCCAGGAAGGGGTGGAGGGAGGGGACCAGGGTACCTATTAAGTTTGTATGAGTGGAAAAAATTTAAAAAATAAAATAAATGAAAAAAGAAAGAGAAGCCCATCCAAATACATGAGGCATTCTGCACCCCAAGGAGATATGACCAAAATAGAAACATACCATGGCAAATAATAGTCAAAACACTCCACATTCAAGACAAAGAAAAGGTACTGAGAGCTTCAAGGGAAAAAGCAAGTCACTTTTAAAGGTAAACCTAATAAAATAACAAATGACTTTTCAATGGAAACCATAAAAGCATGACGAGCTTGGAGAGACATACTTCAAGTATTGAATGAGCAAAAACGTTAACCCAGGTTGACATGCCCAGCAAAACTATGGGTCACGATTGAAGGAGAAAGAAAAGTTTTCCAGCACAAAGAAACTTGAAGGCTTACATATCTACCAAACCAGGTCTACAAAAATGTTAGAAAAGAGCAGATAGAAGGTAACTATCATGCAAATGGGAGACTGACCCCCCCCACTGCTGTCTCCTACTCTTATTCCATCTTACTGTGAATCTACTCTTATAATAAGATTCTATTTTAATAGCCTTTTATCTCTGGCTAGGAGGTGACATCCAACACCCATCAGGATGGAGCCCAGGGTGTTGCAGGAACAGCAAAAGTGGAAGTAAAAATAAACAACACACCATAATTCAGGGCATTAATCACCAGGAACGAGTCCAGCCTAACCTCTCCCCATCCCGAAGCTCAGGGAAATTTGTGGAACAGGGGGAAGTAATATTGTAAGAGCCTAAAGATGGGGGGAGGAGCAATGATATGCAAGATGTTCCACACAAGATAGTACCAAAGAAATCATAATAGGACTTTGCATGATCTGTGTAATGACCAACATATCATTGACCCCCCCAAAGGCTAGTATGGATGACAGACACTGGGATCCTTAGAGGCAAGGGATTAATAGCCACAATAGTGTTCCTATACTAAAGGGGAACACAAGAAAGAGTTGTAGGCAATGCTACTGAGTCCTTATACCTCATCAGAACAGGAGGACTTAGAGGAAAGTTTGACATGCACAGTAAAGGATGCTACAGGAATGGGGGGGGAGTGGGTACTGAGAGAAAGGGATGAGCAGGGACAAAGGAAGGGAAGGGGGGAGGGAGCAAGGGGATCTAGGGAAGAGTGGAGGGAGGAGGAGAATGGGGTATGTATCAAGTTTGCATGAGTGGAATAAATGAATTTAAAAAGCCAATAAATGCTAGAAAAGATATCAAGCTTGAAGAAAAGAAGAAGCATATCCAGGATGACAGAAAGGAAGTATAATACCATCAAAACCTAAAAGCCAAATAATATACCTATGAAAGCTGATAAACATAAAAAATGTCCAAAATTAAAAGTAATTTCTTCATTATAAAATTAAATGTTAATGGAATTAACTTACCAATCAAGAGACACAGATTACAAACTTGGATTAAAAATCACAACCCATCAGTCTGCTGCCTTCAGGAAATTCATCTCACCACAAAAGATAAGCACATCCTAAATATAAAAGGCTGATCCAAAATTCTGCCAGCTAATGGAACCAGAAAATAGGCAGGGGTACCTATTATGCTATCCTATAAAGTGGACTTCAAACAAAAAAAAAATCATAAGAGGCACAGATGCGTATTACATTTTAGTAACAGGTACAATTCACCAGGAATACTTCACAATACTGAACATATATGCACCTAATACGGGCACCTCCACATTCATTAAGCAAATGCTACGCGTCTAAAGCAACAAATCAACCCCAAAACAAGAATTCTTGTGGATTTCAATACTGCCCTCTTAACATGGGATAAATCAACAAATCAAAAACTTAACAGAGCCTTTCCCCACCTTCTCCGGATGTGCGCAGTCCAGCCAGGACACACAGCAATCCAGGTAATCTGCCCCTGCCTACCCCCAAACCCCAAACAAACCAATAGTCTCAGCTTCGCCCACCAGCCAGTCGGAGCAGGAGCTTCTCCAGGCCAAATAATTCAGTTTAGTGAAAAACATACAGAAATTGCAAGAAGGTCTTAAGAGTTAAAAACGACAATGCCCAAGTCAAAGGGCAAATCCATGAGAAACAAAACCCAAGAAAACAAATATCCCACTGAAGGAATTAATCCCAAATGATAGACTCCAACCAGAACAAATCCATGGAAAATAGCCAAGAAAGCCTGGCCCAGGATAACGACTTTCAAAAAATGATCATTACCATGATCAATACTATGAAAGAGGATACCAGGAGGAATTAAATAACCGCAATAACCAATCTGAACAGGAACACAACAGACACTTGGAGGAGTTGAGAAAAACAGTGCAAGAAACAAAAATGGTCATAGAGCAGTTAAAACAGACTAAAGCAGAATTAAAAACTGAACTAAAAGATAAGTTATCTTCAACCCAGAACTCAACAGAGTATTATCAGCAGAACTAATGAAGCAGAAAATAGAATTTCAGACTTTGAAGACAAAGTGGGAGTATTAACCAGCTCAATGGAAGAGGTTTTTAAAGCCAAAAATATACTCGAGAGAAATATTCAAGAGTTATGGGACACTCTGAAGAAGTCTAATATGTGTATTCATGGAAGAGCAGAGCAAGAATCCCAAAATACCACACCTGAGGAAATTTTTCAGACTATCATCAAGGAAAACATTCCTCATCTAAAAAATACAGGTCCATCCATATACAAGAAGCATTTCACACCCCAACAGATATGAACAAAATAGAAACTCCTCATGGCAAATAATCGTCAAAACAATCCACATTCAAGATAAAGAAACAGAGCTGAGAGCTTCAAGGGGGAAAAAAGTGACTTTTAAAAGTAAACCTATTAAAATAACAAATGACTTCTCAATGGAAACAGTAAAAGCAGGAAGAGCTTGGAGAGTCATACTTGAAGCATTGAATGAGCAAAAATGTCAACCCAGGCTGATATACCCCACAAAAATATCTGTCATGATCAAGGGAGAAAGAAAAATTTTCCACCACAAAGACAACTTGAAGGGATACATGTTCACCAAACCAGGCTTTCAAAAATGCTAGAAATGATACTCAAGCTTTAAGAAAAAAAACCAGCATATCCAGGAGAACAGAAGGGAAGTTTAATACCACCAAAACCTAAAAGCAAAACAATAAACTTACAAAAGCCACTAAACATAACAAATGTCCAGAATTAAAAATAGTTTCTCCATTATAACATTAAATGTTAATGGAATTAACTCACCGATCAAGAGACACAGATTACAAACTTGGATTAAAAACCACAACACATCAATCTACTGTCTGCTGGAAACCCATCTCACCACAAAAGATAGGCAAATCCTAAAAATAAAAGGCTGATCCAGAATTCTGCAAGCTAATGGAACTAGGAAGCAGGAAGGGATAGTCACTATGCTATCAGATAAAGTGGACTTTAAATCAAAAAAAATCATAGGAGACACAGATGGATACTACATTTTAGTCACAGGTACAATTCACCAGGAAGACTTCACAATACTGAACATATATGCACCCAATATGGGTGCCTCCACATTCATTAAGAAAATCCTACAGCATCTAAAGTGAGAAATCAACCCCCAAACGATAATTCTTGGGGATTTCAGCACTGCCCACTCAACATGGGATAGATCAACAGGTCAAAAACTTGACAGAGGGATGCGTAGGCGAGATCCAGCCGGGGCCTCACCGCGTGCTCTAGGACCCCAGGTCAGCCCACAGGGACCCAGCTCCGACTCCCGCCAGCCAGCCAGAGCCGCGCGGGGGCCGAGGGACGAGGAGGACCTCCCCCTGGGCCCGGGCCCCGCCCCAGCTGCCCTCGGGTTAAATAGCTCCACGCCGACGTGCCCATCCTCCCTTTTCACCCCACCCCGCTCCCCTGGTCGGGACACGCGCGCGGTCCACCCGGGACTCACCCTGCGCCCTAGGTAAGTCCCCGTTCGGGCCCCGCCCACCAGTACCCCAGGCCAAATAATTCAGTTTAGTGAAATTGAGAGATGTTAAGAGTTAAAATGACAATGCCAAAGTCAAAGTGCAAATCCATGAGAAGCAACACTCAAGTAAACAAATTTTCCACTGAAGAAATTAATCCCATAATGTTAGACTCCAACAAGAACAAACCCGTGGAAAAAGGCCAAGAAAGCCTGAACCAGGATAATGACTTTCAAAATATGATCATTACCATGTTCAATACTATGAAAGAGGAAATCCGGGAGGAATTACATAATCGAATCAATCGCTTTGAAGAGGAACACAACAGACATCTGGAGGAGTTGAGAAAAACAGTGCAAGAAACAAAAAGTGGCATAGAGCAGTTAAAACAAACTCAAGCAGAGTTTAAAACTGAGCTAAAAGACAAGTTATCTTCAACCCAGAACGCCACAGAGAGTCTTATCAACAGAACTAATGAAGCAGAAAACAGAATTTCAGACCTTGAAGATAAAGTGGGAGTACTAACCAGCTCAATGGAAGAGGTTGTTAAAGCCAAAAAGATACTTGAGAGAAATATCCAAGAGATATGGGACACCCTGAATAAGCCTAACATGCGTATTCATGGAATACCGGGGCAAGAATCTCAAAATACCACCCCTGAGGAAATTTTTCAAACGATCATCAAGGAAACCTTTCCTCATCTAAAAAAAGAGAGTCCCATTCATATACAAGAGGCATTCCGCACCCCAAACAGATACGACCAAAATAGAAGCACACCACGGCAAATAATAGTTAAAACACTCCACATTCAAGATAAAGAACTGGTGCTGAGAGCTTCAAGGGAGAAAAAACAAGTCACTTTTAAAGGCAAACCTATTAAAATAACAAATGACTTCTCAGTTGAAACAGTAAAAGCAAGAAGAGCTTGGAGAGACATACTTCAAGTATTGAATGAGCAAAAATGTCAACCCAGGCTGATTTACCCTGCAAAACTATCAGTCATGATCGAGGGAGAAAGAAAAATTTTCCAGCACAAAGACAACTTTAAGGGATACATGGCCACCAAACCAGGCCTTCAAAAACTGATAGAAATGATACTCAAGCGTGAAGAAAAAAACAGGCATATCCAGGAGAACAGAAGGCAAATATAACACCATTAAAAGCGAAGCAATATACTTATAAAAGCTACTAAACATAATAAATGTCTGGAATTAACAATAGTTTCTCCATTATAACACTAAATGTTAATGGACTTAATTCACCGATCAAGAGACACAGATTACAAACTTGGATTAAAAATCACAATCCATCAATCTGTTGCCTGCAGGAAACCCATCTCACCACAAAAGATAGGCATGCTCTAAAAATAAAAGGCTGGTCAACAATTCTACAAGCAAATGGAAGCAGAAAACAGGCAGGGGTAGCCATTATGCTATCAGACAAAGTGGATTTCAAACCAAAAAAAATTATAAGAGACACGGATGGATACTACATTTTAGTCACAGGTACAATTCATCAGGAAGATTTCACAGTACTGAACATATATGCACCCAATATGGGCCCCTCCACATTCATTAAGAAAACCCTACAGCGTCTAAAGCAAGAAATCAACCCCCAAACGATAATTCTTGGAGACTTCAACACCGCCCTCTCTACATGGGATAGATCAACAGGTCAAAAGCTTAACAGAGACACTTTGGAACTTAATCAAACCCTGAAAGAAATGGACCTCACAGATCTCTATCGAACTTTTCACCCACGCACCAAAGAATACACATTTTTCTCAGCAGCACACAGAACTTTCTCCAAAATAGATCACATATTGGGCCACAAAATGAATCTACACATATACAAGAAAGTTGAAATTCTAACCTGTGCCCTATCAGACCACCACGGCCTAAAGCTGGACATCCACAACACATCAAACAAGAGAAAATACACTAATTCCTGGAAACTTAACACTATGATGCTGAATGAGAACTGGATTCAGGAAGAAATTAAAAAGGAAATTCAAGATTTCCTGAAAGTGAATGATAACGAAAATACAACTTACCAAAATCTCTGGGACACAATGAAAGCTGTTCTAAGAGGTAAGTTCATAGCTCTTAATGCCCACGTCAAAAAAATGGAAACATCAGAAATAAACAACTTAACAATGCAGCTTAAAGCTTTAGAGAAACTAGAGCAATCTGATCCCAAAAGCAGTAGAAGAGAAGAGATTAGCAAAATAAGGGGAGAAATATCTGAAATCGAGACTAAGAAAACGATAAAAAAAATCAACCAATCAAAAAGCTGGTTCTTTGAAAAAATCAACAAGATTGATACACCCCTAGCTAAACTAACCAAAAGCAAGAGAGAGAAAACCCAAATTAACAAAATTAGAAATGAACATGGAGTTATCACTACTGATACCCAAGAATGCAGAGAATTATAACATCATATTTCAAAAACTTATACTCTGTGAAGTTTGACAACACAAAAGAGATGGATGAATTTCTAAGTAAACACAACTTATCTAAATTGAATCAGGAAGTTGTGAATTATTTAAATAGTCCTATAACATATAAGGAAATTGAGGAAGTAATCTCGAATCTTCCCACCAAAAAATGTCCTGGACCAGATGGATTCAGCACAGAGTTCTACCAGACATTTAAGGAGTTAATAACACCAATACTCCTTAAACTGTTCCATCAAATAGCAAAGGAAGGAACACTACCAAATTCCTTCTATGAAGCTAATATCGTTTTAATCCCAAAACCTAATAAAGATTCACTTAAAAAAGAAAACTATAGGCCGATCTCCCTGATGAACACAGATGCAAAGATTCTCAACAAAGTCTTAGCAAATCGGATTCAAAAACATATCAAAAAGATCATTCACGGGGACCAAGTAGGCTTCATCCCTGGCACACAAGGTTGGTTCAACATACGCAAATCAATAAATGTAATTCATCATGTAAACCAGTCCAAAGTCCAAGACCACATGATGCTCTCGATAGATGCAGAAAAAGCTTTTGACAAGATCCAACAGCCTTTTATGATCAAAACGTTAGAAACAATAGGAATGGAAGGAACCTTTATCAATATAATAAAAGCTGTATACAACAAGCCCACAGCAAGGATTATGCTCAATGGGGAACAATTGGAAGCATTCCCACTTCGATCAGGAACTAGACAAGGCTGTCCACTCTCACCACTTCTATTCAATATTGTACTTGAAGTCTTAGCTGAAGCCATAAGACAAGAAAGGGACATAAGAGGGATTCAAATCGGCAAGGAAGAAGTCAAGCTATCCCTATTTGGAGATGACATGATCTTATACCTGAGGGATCCCAAAAACTCCACCAGGAAGATCCTGGAACTAATTGAGAAGTTCAGCAGGGTGGCAGGATACAAAATAAATGTGCAAAAATCAGAGGCCTTCCTATATGCCCAGAATGAAAGAAGTGAAAAAGCCTTGAGAGAAACCATGCCATTTACTATAACCCCTAAAAAAATGAAATACCTTGGTATAAACCTAACTAAGGAGGTAAAGACCTTTACAATGAAAACTTTAAAACCCTAAAGAAAGAAATTGCAGAAGACACCAGAAGGTGGAAAGACCTCCCTTGTTCCTGGATTGGCAGAATCAACATTGTAAAAATGACCATCCTACCAAAGGCAATATACAGATTCAATGCTATACCAATCAAAATCCCAAAGCAATTCTTCAAAGAAGTTGACCAAATAATCTCAAAGTTCATATGGAGACACAAAAGACCCAGGATACCAAAAACAATCCTGAGTAACAAAAACACAGCTGGAGGTATTACCATACCAAACCTAAGTCTATACTACAAATCCATAGTTATAAAGACAGCCTGGTACTGGCTCCAAAATAGACACACAGATCAATGGATAAGGATTGAAGACCCAGATATAAGCCCACAAAGTTACAGCCATTTGGTCTTTGACAAAGGGGCCCAAAGAATCCAATGGAAAAAGAACAGCATCTTCAACAAATGGTGCTGGCAAAACTGGATCTCCACATGCAGAAGATTGAAGCTGGACCCGTACTTGTCACCATGTACAAGACTTAATTCCAAATGGATCAAGGACCTTGATATCAGGCCAGAGACTTTAAAAACCATAGTTGAAAGGATAGGGAACTCCCTCGAGCTGATTGGGCTAGGCCAACACTTCCTAAACAGACATCCAATGGCACAATCACTGCTACCAACTCTCAACAGTTGGGATCTTGTGAAATTAAAGAGCTTCTGTTCAGATAAAGAGATTGTCACACGAGCTCAAAGGCAACCCACAGAATGGGAGAAAATCTTCACTAACCACATATCTGACAGAGCTCTACTGTCCAGAGTGCACAAAGAACTTAGAAAATTAAACTCCAAGGAAAACACTGGCCCAATTAAAAAATGGGCCCTGGAACTTCAAAGAAACTTTACCAGGGATGAAATTAAAATGTCTAACAATTATCTTAAAAAATGCTCCACTTCCTTCGCCATCAGGGAAATGCAAATCAAAACTTCCCTGAGATATCATCTCACCCCGGTCAGAATGGCAAAAATCCACAATACAAACAAGGACAAATGCTGGAGAGGATGTGGAGAGAGGGGAACTCTCCTACATTGTTGGTGGGAATGCAGGCTCATACAGCCACTCTGGCGAGCCGTCTGGAGATTCTTAAAGAAATTAAAGATTGAAATGCCGTATGACCCTGCTATCCCACTTTTGGGAATAACCCCCCATGCAGCAGAGGTTCGCCTCGATAGCACAAGCTCGACCATGTTCATAGCAGCACTGTTTACAATAGCAAAGTCATGGAATCAACCTAAATGTCCAACAGTTGACGAGTGGATAAGGAAACTGTGGTACATCTATACAATGGAGTACTACTCAGCCATCAAAAATGATGAATTACTGGAATTTGCTGGGAAATGGATGTCATTAGAAAGAATTATATTAAGTGAAGTATCCCAAACCCAGAAAATTAAGCGTCGTATGTACTCCCTAATAGGTGGCTCCTAGTACCAAACTCACCCAGCCCACATTGAGACACTCAAAAGTAAACCTATGTAACACAGTAATTGTAAGGATTATGAACAAGAGAGATGGGTTAGGAGGGCCACACCAGAAACAAGGAGAGAGGAGACCATGTTACAGCAGAGAAAATAGGCCTCCATCAAGGTCTGCAAGGGGTGACATACAGTGCCCAGCAGAATGGAGTGAAGGGAATTGCAGGAGCAGCAAAACTGCAAAAGAAAATCAACAAACCACAATCCAGAACTTCAGAGACTCTATATCAATCACATAGAACTAGGCCAGCCTAATCTCTCCCCATCCTGGAGCTCAGGGACATTTGCGGAAGAGGGGGCGGTAAGATTGTAAGAGCAAAAGGATGGGAGGAGCAACGATTTGCAAGATTCTCAACAATAGTTGGGGCCAAAGCAATCATAATGGGACTTTGCATGCCCTGCGCAATGTCCAGTGCACTGTTGCCCTCATAAAGTCTAGCATCTGTTAAGGGCACCGAGACCCCTGGAGGCAAGGGATTGACAGCCATAGTAGTGATCTTATGCTTAAGGGGAACAAGAGAAAGGGCTTATGGAAATGCCACTGGGTCCTTATATGTCATCGGAGAGGAGGACCCAGTGGAGAGTTAGGCGTACACAATAAAGGACTCTCTGGGAATTGGGGGGGAGGCACTGGGGGAAGGGGAGGGAGAGGAGGGGGGAGGGATGGAACTGGTAAAAAATTTTAAAATGTATAATTAAATTTAAAAAAAAAAAACTTGACAGAGACACTTTGGAACTTAATCAAACCCTTACTGAAATGACCTTACAGATCTCTATCGAACTTTTCATCCATGCACCAAAGAATACACATTTTTCTCAGCAGCACACAGAACTTTCTCCAAAATAGATCACATATTGGAACACAAAATGAATCTACACATATAAAGGAAAGTTGAAATCCTAGCCTGTTCCCTATCAGACCACCACGGCCTAAAGCTTGACATCCACAACACAACAAACAAGAAAAAATACACTTACTCCTGGAAACTTAACACTATGATGCTGAAGGAGAATTGGATTCAGGAAGAAATTAAAAAGGAAATGCAAGATTTCCTGAAAGCGAATGATAATGAAAATACAATTTACCAAAATCTCTGGAACACAATGAAAGCTGTTCTGAGAGGTAAGTTCAAAGTGCTTAATGCCTGCATCAAAAAAATGGAAACATCAGAAATAAATAACTTAACAATGCACCCTAAAGCTTTAGAGACACTACAGCAATCTGATCCCAAAAGCAATAGAAGATAGATTAGCAAAAAAAGGGGAGAAAGATCTGAAATCGAGATTAGGAAAGGGATACAGAAAATCAACCAGTCAAGAAGATGGTTCTTTGAAAAAAATCAATAAGATTGATATACCCCTAGCTAAATTAACCAAAAGAAAGAGAGAGAAAACCCAAATTAACAAAATTAGAAATGAAAATGGAGTTATCACTACAGACACCCAAGAAATCCAGAGAATTATAATGTCATATTTCAAAAACTTATACTCTGTGAAATTTGACAACACAAAAGAGATGGATGAATTCCTAAGTAAACACAATTTACCTAAATTGAACCAGGAAGTTATGAATTATTTAAATAGTCCTATAACATATGAGGAAATTGAGGAAGTAATTTCAAATCTTCCCCCCCAAAAAATGTCATGGACCAGAAGGAGTCAGGACAGAGTTCTACCAGACATTTAAGGAGCTAATAACACCGATACTTCTTAAACTGTTCCATTAAATAGCAAAGGAAGGAACACTACCAAATTCCTTCTATGAAACTAATATCATCTTAATCCCAAAACCTAATAAAGGTACACTTAAAGTAGAAAAATATAGGCAAATCTCTTTGATGAACACAGATGCAAAGATTCTCAACAAAGTCTTAGCAAATCAGATTCAAAAATATATCAAAAAGATCATTCAGGGCCCAAGTAGGCTTTATCCCTGTCACACAAGATTGGTTCAACATATGCAAATCAATAAATGTAATTCATCATACAAACCATTCCAAAGTCCAAGACCACATGATACTCTCCATAGACGCAGAAAAAGCTTTTGACAAGATGCAACAGCCTTTTATGATCACACCGCTAGAGACAGTAGGAATCGAAGGAATCTTTTTTTTTTTTAATCTGGAGTTTTTTTTGCTATCAATATAATAAAAGCTGTATACAACAAGCCCACAGAAGGATTATACTCAATGGGGAAAAACTTGAAGCATTCCCGCTTTGATCAGGAACTAGACAGGCTGTCCACTGTCACCACTTCTATTCATATTGTACTTGAAGTCTTAGGTGAAGCCATAAGACAAGAAAGGGACACAAAAGGATTTCGAATAGGCAAGGAAGAAGTCAAGCTATCCCTATTTGCAGATGACATGGTCTTATACATGAGTGATCCTAAAAATTCCACCAGGAAGCTTCTGGAACTAATAGAGAAGTTCAGCAGGGTAGCAGGATACAAAATAAATGTGCAAAAATCAGTGGCCTTCCTATATGCCCAGAATGAAAGAAGTGAAAAAGCCCTGAAAGAAAAATCCTATTTACTATAGCCCCTAAAAAAATGAAATATCTTGGTATAAACCTAACCAAGGAGGTAAAAGACCCTTACAATGAAAACTTTAAAACCCTAAAGAAAGAAATTGTAGAAGTCACCAGAAGGTAGAAAGAACTCCCATGTTCCTGGATTGGCAGAATCAATATCAAAAAAATGACCATCCTACCAAAGGCAATATACAGATTCAATGCTATACCAATCAAAATCCCAAGCCATTCTTTCGAGAAATTGACAAAACAATCTGAAAATTCATACGGAAGCACAAAAGGCCCAGGAGAGCAAAAACAATCCTGAGTAATAAAAACACTGCTGGAAGTATCAGCATAGCAAACCTTAATCTATCTATACCACAAATCCATAGTTATAAAGGCAGCCTGCCACTGGCTCCAAAATAAACACGTAGATCAATGGATAATGGTTGAAGACCCAGATATAAGCCCACAAAACTACCACCATTTGATCCTGGACAAAGAGGCCCAAAAAAATCCAATGGAAAAAGAACAGCATCTTCAACAAATGGTGCTGGCAAAACTGGATGCCCACATACAGAAGATTAAAAGTGGACCCATACTTGTAACCATGTACAAAAATTAATTCCAAATGGATCAAGGACCTCAATGTAAGGTGAGAGACAATAAAAAACCTTAGGTGAAAGGGTAGGGCAGTTCCTCGAGCTGATTGGACTAGACCAACAATTCCTAAATGAAATCCAATAGCACAGAAATTACAACCAACACTCAATAGAAGGAATCTTATGAAATTAAAGAGCTTCTGTTCAGATGAAGAGATTGTAACTCGAGCACAAAGGCAACCCACAGAATAGGAGAAAATCTTCACTAACCACATATCTGATAGAGCTCTACTATGCAGAGTGCACAAAGAACACAGAAAACTAAACACCAAGGAAACAAATGGGCCAATTAATAAATGGGCCTTGGAACTCAAAAGAAACTTTACCAGGGACGAAATTGAAATATATATAAAATATCTTACAAAATGCTCCATATCCTGAGCCATTAAGGAAATGCAAATCAAAAATTCCTCGAGATATCATCTCACCCCAGTCAGGATGGCAAAAATCCACAATACAAACAACACCAAATGCTGGAGAGGATGTGGAGAGAGGGGAACTCTCCTGTATTGCTGGTGGGAATTCAGATTTATACAACCACTCTGGCAAGCAGTCTGGCAATTCATAAAAAAGTTAAAGATTGAAATGCCAAATGATCCTGCTATTCCACTTTTGGGAATAAACCCCCTTACAGCAAAAATCCACCTAAATGGTACAAGCGTGACCATGTTCATAGCAGCACTGTTTATAATATCAAAGTCATGCAATCAAACCAGGTGCCCAACAGTTGACGAGTGGATAAGGAAAATGTGGTACATATACACATGGTATACTACTCAGCCATCAAAAATGATGAATTAATGAGGTTTGCTGGGAAATGGATGGAATTAGAAACAATTATATTGTGTGAAGTATCCCAGACACAGAAAATTAAGCACCAGATGTACTCCCTAATAGATGGATCCTAGTACCAAACCCACTTAGAGACACACTCAAAGAGAAATCTCTGTAATACCTACAGTAATTAAAAAGATTATAATCAGGAGGAGAGGGAAGGAGGGTCCCACAAGAAATAAAAAAAGAGGGAATCATGCTACAGCTGAGATAATAGGCCACCATCAAGGACTGCAAGGGGTGACATCCAATTCCCATCAAGATGGAGCCAAGGGCATTGCAGGAGCAGCAAAACTGAAAAAAATCAACAAACCATAATTCAGAACATCAGAGACTCTATATCAACCACCTGGAATCAGGCCTGCCTAATCTCTCCCCGTGCACTCAGGGAAATTTGCATAAGAGGGGGTGGTAAGATTGTAAGAGCACAAGGATGGGAGAAGTCATGATATGCAAGATACTCCACACAAGTTAGGGCTGAAGCAATTATAATAGGACTCTGCATCATTTGTGCAACTGTCAATATATCATTGACCCCTCAAAGTCTAGCATGGACTAAAGGCAATGGGATCCTTAGAAGTAAGAGATTAACAGTCACAATACTGTTCTTATACTTAAGGGGAACACAAGAAAGAGTTCTAGGAAATGCCACTAAGTCCTTACACCTAATCAGAGAGGAGGACCTAGAGGAAAGTCTGATATACACATTAAAGGATGCTTCAGAGATGGGAGAGAGGGGGCACTGGGAGAAAGAAAGGGAGGGAGGAAAGGAAGGGGAAAAGTGGGGATTGAGCAGGGAGGTTCAGGGTAGGGTGGAGGGAGGGAGGGGCAGGATTACCTATTACATTTGTATGAGCAGAAAAATAAATAAATTTTTAAAAATTGCACATGAAAAGGACAGGTTAGGACAGATTCCAATGTAATCCAGAGAATCACTCAGAAGCATTTTCAAGGCATGTTCCAGAAATAATGTAACATCCAAAAGAAATGGATAAATTCCTAAATAACTCTGACCTGTTTGCTTTAAATCAGGAGGATACATATACCTTGAACATGCATTGAGCCTGAAGCAGTAACACAGAGCCTCCTACCCAAGAACCATCCAGTGTGGGCAAACTGGGGTTTTTCTATCAAACCAAAGTGCTTTCATGTTGACGCCAGCCTTGTCACAGTTTGAAGTGTGAGTTGTCCCCCCACAGGCTCATGTGTTTCAGTCTTTGGTTTGGAAAATTCCTGGCATTTTTAAGAGGTGGAGCCTTCCTGGAGAAAGGCAGTCACAGGATGGGCCTTGAGGTGGGTTAGCCCCAACCTGCTTGAGTGAGAGAATCTGCTCTAGAGCTTACAGTAACAGCTCTCAGCATGATGTCTGCAGTGACTTAGGCTGCCTTCAACTTCTGCTAGCCAGCCATGCCTTCCCCACCATGAAGGATTGTAACTCCCCTCTGAAACCTTATGCTGAATGTATCTACCTTTCTCCCCTCAAGCTGATTGAGTCTGAGTGTCTCATAGCAGCAACAGAGAGCAACTGATACAGCCTCCATTTCATAAGGAAATTTTCTGATAATCGCTTACCCCTCCTATTTTGAAAAACTCAAAAAAAAAAAAACCTTCCATAGCTTTTACTGTGCTATGTATTTCTTAGTTTGTCAGGTTATGTTTTGCATCCCTTCTCAGCTTCATAGATTGACTGTCTGTTTTCTAGTCATCCAGGAAACAGAATGTGTAGCTAAGCCTCAAACCAATGAAGGTAAAGGACAGATACAACCCTGCATTTGGGATTAAAAGATCACATTACAGGGGCTAAGTAAATACTCAGAGGTTAAAGTCTTTTCCTCACAAACAAAAAGGACCTGGATTCAGATTACGTGGACTGCCTAACCACTGTATCCTTTACTGTTCCCATTTGCAGAGGCTGAACACCCTTCTGCAGAAGTAAAATATGCTTTGGCAGTATCCAGGTCTGTGAGTGTCTTGTTTTGATACTGAGGGTCTTCAGTTATATACCAGAACCAGATGGATTTGTTGCTAAATTCATCAAACCATGAAAGACAAACCTAACACTGATCCCCCCACCCAGCAGCAGGTAGGACAGGGCCACCAACAAACCCATTATTCAAAGCCAGAGCTGCACCATAACAAAACTAGATGATGCCTTTCTGGTGATTCCCTGCTTATCAGTGATGCCAAGCATGGGCCTTGAACATGGGCACCGAGGCCAGAGAAGGATGTCGGGTGTCCTGCTCTATCTCTGTCCATCTTATTCCCTGAACCGAGGGATAGGCAGTGGTCAGCAAGCACCAGAAATTCTCCACTTCTGCCCTGCCCTACAGCCTTGCAATCACAGCCACCCCCAGTTTATGTGGATGCTGAGAAATCGACCTTTTAGGAGCAATTACTATATGGTTTGAGTGTGAATTTTTCTCCTACAGATCCCTGTGATTAAACACTTGGCACTATTTGGGATCTTTAAGAGGTGGCACCTACCTGGAGGAGGTATGTCACTGGGGATTGGGCCTTGAGGTTTATAATCTGACCCCACTTCCTTCCTTTTCTTTCCTTCTTTCCTTCTTTCCTTCCTTCTTTTTCCTTCATTTTCTCTTCCTTCTTTTCTTCCTTCCTTCTTTCCTTCCTTCCTTCCTTTACTCTTCCTTCCTTCCTTTATTTCTTCCTTCTTTCTATTTCTTTTCTTTCTTTCTCTATCATCTCCTTTATCTCTCCTCCTCCTTCTACTCCTTTTTTTCTCATTCTCCTTCTTTCTTTCGAAAAATGGCTGCGAGCTTACAGTCAGCCACCCACTCTCATCACCTTGCATCTGTCAACCATGACCTTCTCTGTCTCCTCTGGACACATAGGCCAAAATAGTCAGCCCTTTGTCCCTCAAGTTGCTTAGTAACTGTAACATCTTTTGGATTGTGCGTGTGTGTGGATGTGGGTGTGGGGGATGTGGGTGTGTAGCAGAGGGTACACTGAGTGCCTATGGAAGCCCAAGTATGTGACATCAGGAATCACCCTGGATTCCTCAATCTCCTTATTTTTTGCTCTGGCGTTTCCCAGGTCCCTTCTTCCAAGGCTGGAATTACAAGTCACTACCATATCTGCTTGGCATTTTGATGTGGGATATGAACTCAGGTCCTTTTGCTTGTGAGGCAAGGACTTTAACCCCTGAACCATCTCTCTTCACATTATTGCTTGGAGAATACCTCGCTGGCTTACAGGGAACCTCATTAGCATCACTTGTGACTGGTCTCAGAATAAAGGCTGGCAGGAAGAAAATCTCCAGGCCTCCCCTTCTACCTAAAGGCTAAGTATAATGTCTCCTGGAACTCCTTTTCTAAAATCTCAGATTTTGCCATGTTATGTGTTATGACCCATCATCAGCTTTTCAGAGCTAACTCTGGGGGCTGGATATAGCATGTAGGCATGTCTGCACATGGGGTGGATGCATGCTTGTGGGTGTTCATGCACATGATTGTGCATCTTTGTGCAATCCGAGGTACCAGGGATAATCCATAATTGCTCTTCCACCTATACTGCTTTGAGGCTTGGTCTCTTGCAAGGAAGAATGGTCTGACTAGCCAGCTTGCTCTGGGGATTCCCAGGCTTTGACTTCCAGGCATGAAATTATAGTCAAGCTGCAATGCCTGCCTCACATTATTTACCTTGCATCTGGGGATCCGAACACGGGTTCCTTGGGTTGCACAGCAAGCACTTTAACCACTGAGCCATCTCCCCAGCCCACAATTTGGTCTTTGAGACACAGTCTTGCTGGCCAGATGTATTAGGGAACTTCATGCCTCTGTCTCTCCAGTGCCAGGAGGTTTAGTTTCAGCTGCCATTTTGGATTCTGTGTCCCACAGCACTTTTTTTCTGATGTTCCTCATGGAGACCCCAGTGCCCAGAACAGCCTCTGCTTCTCTCTTGCTCAATGCTCAGTTCCTCTGGCATGCTTCTCCCAGGATGGCCACATTCTCTGACCACACGAGGATGTTGTGGCTGTGATTTCTGGTGTGATTGGCATCACCCCAGACCCCCATCTTGAAGGCACATGGTATGAGTACATCTTCACAGGCATGCCCAAAGGTTCAGTTCTCATTTGTTAAGCTGAGACAGTGGCAACACCCTTATACCATGATTCTTCTTGAAAGGTGACCCCGCTCTGGGAAACCAGTGGGATCTTATACCTCCCCACACCTGTGGGGGGGTCTCCTTCACTGTTCCTAAGAAGTCTAAAGAGAACCCACACACACATACACACACACAAGGATGGACTTTCAACAAAGTTGTACAAGAAAAGATATGTCTCTCTCTTCCACCTTCCTGCTTGCAATCCTCCTACTGCTGTAGGACCTTGTCAGTAACTTCATGCCTGTAAGCCAGGGCTGTTGCTAACTCCTCATTCCAAGTAGAAGGAAGTGGCTTGGTATGTAAATAGTTTCATCCTGGCTGCATCTGAGTCTCCAGGGAAGGAGGAGGAGGTGGAAGGAAGGCCAGGTAGAGAATTCCTCTTTCTTCAAGTTTTATTGGACATTTGAGCCAGGATTCCCTGCAGCCCCAGGCCACAGCCTGGAGGGGTCTCTGGCCAGCTGCACAGTCCAATTGCTCCCCCAAAATCTTTTCCAGGTTCCCAGAAGGGTGAAAAGGAAGGTAGGCAAAAAAGGGGGATGGAAATGCAGGAAAGGGATGGAAACAGATCATCAGTGGTCTGCCCATCCTGGGGTAGAACCTCCCTGGAGGGTTGTCAGCCCAGCCATCCACAACTCTTTTTGATGCTGGGGGCAGCCTCATACTGCCAGTCTTCAGCTACATGGCCAAGACTTGTCTATTGGCCAGGTGCCTGGCTGCCAGGCTCTGGGAGCTATTGGCTGTAGCTGCCTATGACCCTCATGCCACCCCGTTCTTCAGCTGTGGACCTTCTGGAGCGGCCACACCATTGCTGGAATCTGATTCTTCCACATTGCTATGGACATCCTTTCTCATCTGGAGATACACAGAGGGAGACAGAGCTCAGAGCAGTAGAAGGAGCTTGGGACATGTGATGGTTAGTTACTGACAACCAGACACTTAGGTGTCCAGGGAAACCTATAGAAGATTATCTAAATGATGTGCGAAGATCCACCCCACCATGGGTGGGGATCATTCCCTGGACAAGTGGATAAGACAGAGAAAGGTCTGGTTGGAATTTGGCAGTCTGGCAAACTAGAAAGCATGCCCTTCTCTCAGCGCATCCTGTGGATATGGTATGGACCATTCTGTCAATTCCTCATAATAAACTATATAACCTGCAGCCATGAGCATAATAAACCCCTAGTTCCACTAAATTGTTTGTGCCATGGACTTATCACAACATCCAA
Source organism: Typhlomys cinereus (assembly GCA_023101885.1). NCBI lineage: Eukaryota > Metazoa > Chordata > Mammalia > Rodentia > Platacanthomyidae > Typhlomys > Typhlomys cinereus. The sequence continues at coordinate 3,089,402 of JALPQD010000256.1, read as the reverse complement.
ATACCAAGATGATTTTGGTACTAGAAAAGTGGGAGGCAAGGGTGCTGAGGAATTTAGACAGCTGGGCACCTGGGCACACCAATAAGAATGATCTCAATTGTGTAATTGATGGGGCTTCCTCTCTCTGTCTCCTGATAGCTGTGGTGACCTGAATCGTTCTCCCACTTCTGCCTCCAGTCCAGCCTTCTGTTATGGAATTCTCACCATTACAGAATATAGATAGATAGATAGATAGATAGATAGATAGATAGATAGATAGATAGATAGATGGATGGATGGATGGATAGATGATAGATAGATAGATAGATAGATGGATGGATGGATAGATAGATAGATAGATAGATAGATAGATAGATAGATAGATCCTCTCTGGAACCATAAGTCAAGATTTCAATATGAGATCCTTCCCTCCCCAACTCCACAAAGGCTCATGGGTTTGCATCATTAGCTGGTGATGGTATTTGGGAAGGGTTTAGAATATATGGGAAGTAGAGCTTTGCTGGAGTAAGGCACATCAACAAGGATTTGCAGCCCTGCCCTGCTTCCTCTCTCTGCTTCCTGATAGCTGTTGTGACCTGAATCATTCTCCCACTTCTGCCTCCAGTCCAGCCTTCTGTTATGGAATTCCCACCATTACAGAATATAGATAGATAGATGGATGGATAGATGCTAGATAGATAGATAGATAAATAGATAGATAGATAGATAGATAGATAGATAGATAGATAGATAGATAGATAGATAGATAGATACAGATCCTCTCTGGAACCATAAGTCAAATAACTCTTCCCTTCTCCCTTAAGTATAAACATTGTCTCACAATAATAAAGAAGAGCTACTGAACCCCCCAGCCCTTTATGGGGGTGAAGCCTTCCCTATGTAGGGTGTATATAATTAAACAACAATGGAGAGATCTAGCATGTATGCACACGTACCCCACAGCACTGCACTTTCCCGCTTTGCTATGAGACAACCCTCAAGCACAAGCAACTTAAGGAGGAAAAGGGAGATTTATTTGGCTCACAGTTCCACAGGGGAGACATAGTCCATCACAGCGAGCAGCAGAAACTAGAGACAGCTCAAGTCTCATCTGTCCTCATGCAGGCTGAAATCCATCTGCAAGGCGTTAGAGCAGACTACTAGGCGAAGCAGAGAATGACTCCCCAAGCTCCAGGTCCACCCTCTATGACATTCCTTCCTCCAGCACAGACTGAAGGAGCCAGGACCTTCCCAAGGATTCACAATGGCTATGGATTCCAATGTAGGAATGTCCAATGTGGACATATCACATTAAAACCACAGCACATGGCTTTCTGCCTTGCTGTGGATGTGATTGCATTTGCTCTTCCATGATGGACTCATACACACACACACACACACACACACACACACACACACACACACATGTTTCATCTGTAGAACAAACGTTTGCTCACTGGCCTTTCTGCACCATGAATCCCTAGGGAATGTCTACTCTCCCATCGGTCTTTTTTGCATTTGCCTCTCCTTAGACTCCAGACAACCCTTTCAAACTGTCTCATAGGGCAACTATAAAGCCAATCAGAAACAGGGACCTGCAGAATGTCCTCTAGCCATGCCTTCCCTCTGCCAGGTGGCAGCTCCTGTTCCCTCCATGTGCCTCTTTCCTCCCTTTTGGCCTTTCACCATCAAACTCCACCTGCTCTGCTCCTGGAAGCCCAGGCTGGCTCTGACTCATGTATCTATGGACAACCTTTGACCATGTGCCTCTTAGTTGTGTGTGTGGTGCTGGGGACGGATGCCAGGACTTCATATCTGATTAAGCACTCTTCCAATCATGACTTCTCACATGATCCATTTGCCCCTGGCTAATCCATTTCTTCTTATATCTCTGTGTGTGTGTGTGTGTGTGTGTGTGTGTGTGTGTGTTTGTGTTTATGTGAGGGCACTGTGTGCCTATGGAAGATCAAGGTGACCTCAGGAATCACCCTGGATTTGAGTCTCTCCTTTTTTACTTTGCTCTGGATTCTCCAGGCTCTGCCTTCTAGGACTGAAATGCAGGCCACTGACATTTCAATTTGGCCTTTTTTTATGTGGGACTGGGATGGGAATTCAGGAACGTCTGCTTGGAGAGCAGAGTTTTTAACCATGAGTTATCTCTTCAGCACCCTGGTTAGTCTATTCTTTGTGTCTTCAGGAGCACATGTACCCATCTCTGTTTCTTCCTTCTCCTCATCTCCTCATCATCATCATTCTCTTCCTCCTCCTCCTTTTCCATCTCTTCCTCCTTTTCTCCTTCTCCTCCTCCATTCTTCCCTTGTTCTTTTTCTCCTCCTTTCTTCTCTTCCTCATTCCCCTCCTCCTCTCCCATCTCTTTGTCCTCCATCATCCCCTTTGTCTACTAACTCCTTCTCCTCCCCAACCTTTCTTCATCTCTTCCCCCTCTTCTTCTACTCATTGTTCATCCCACTCCTTCCTTCTTTCTCCCTCTCCCAGTCTTCCCCTCTCTCTGGAACCCAGAACCTCTCCACATTGAACTGCAACCCCAATTCCAGCTTCTTTCTCTTATACCTACTAGTCCTGGATTCCCCACCAACGTCTAAGTGCCCCAGAACTCCAACTCATCCCCAAGTTTTATTGGCTGCTAACAATCTCCACGGGTTGGAAATTCCTGTATGCTTTCCTTCTTGTAAGTCCAGTGCTGTCTTGCCTGCCTCCTGTCTACACCTCAGGCCCAGTAGGAAGCAGCTGGGTTCCTGTGACTGGCATAGCTCCTCCTAACTTGGGTAAACAGCTCTGCCAGCTGTTCCCCCATGCTCCCATGAGAGGGCATCAGTGAGCAACGCAGTCAGGGTACCTTGGTGGGGTTTAGATTTGGTTTTCTCTGCCCGCTGCCTCCCAGGGCTTCTCACTCTCTCCAACCAACCCACCAAGTCCTCCAAGTGCCTCGGATGGCTCTCCTGATATGACTTGCCCACTAACTCTGCTCCTACCACACCCGCTATTCCTATTCTCCCCAAATTTGGGCCACAGCCTAGCATCCAGGGCCTTCACACATGCCCCTCCCTTGGCCTGGACCACCTTCCCAAGGATTAGCACAGTTCTTGCATCTGTGGCTTTCTGGCCGGCCCACTGTCCCTGGAGCAAACAATACCCATCCAATACAGACTGTATCCACTCCTGCTTCCTGCTACCTCCCTAATACCCCCCCATTTTTTACTAGACTTTTTGCCTATTTATACAATCTCAATAAGTTACCCCCTTCTTTTCCCTCCCCCCTCCATGCCCTCTTATTGTCCCCTGTAGGTGAGCACAGATTCCAGGCTTGGTTGGCTGTTGTAGCCATGGTGCAGAGTGAGCAAAAGCCAGTTCACAAGCCAGTTAAGCACACTTACTAGTGGCTTGGCCCACTCACAGCTAGACTCCTAGTGCCTCTACACAATCTCCCTGCCTCTAGGTGCTTTAGAATGACAGTCAGAACTTGTGGTCTGGTCAGCTCCAGAAAGGGCTTCCTGTGAACTTGCTAGTGGCAGGATTGGCCAGCTCCCCCTATATAAGTCTTTGTTCCTGCACAGTAAAGGGGACACCATCTTTCCTGCATAGTGTCTTCTGTGCCTGTCTCTCTGTTTCTTAGTGGCATCAATGTCCTCACTGCTGTTATGTCCCAAGAGTAGCCCCGGCTGAGTTGCTGCCACTGCCAGCAGCTCTGCTGATCACTGTTGCTATGCCTGGAACTGCAAGAGTCTTCCCATTCCACTCTCTCACCCATGCCACTCTCTTACTCCCCCCACTTCTTTCCTTCCTTCCTATCTTGGTGCTTCCTGCTTTCTCCCTCCCATCCTCCAGAGCCTCTGTATGTGGGCATTGAATTTCCCTCTGAGTCGTCTACACTAGTGAGGGTTCAGGACTCAGTGGCATAGGTTGGGGCCTCTTCTTGGGCTGCCTGCTAGTATAGGAACACTATGACTGTTTAACTGCCTTACTCTAAAGATCCTACTGCCTAAAACCTTGTCCCCTGTGATATGTGCTAGACTTTGGGGAGTTGTTGTCATGTTAGCCATTGTGCAGGTTAGACAAGGTCCAATCACATTGTGGCAATGTCCTGGTGCTGCAGCGCTGACATGTGTGGAGTACTTTGCAAGTCATTAGTCCTCCTGATCTTTAGGCTCTTATAATATTGCCACCTTCTCTTCTGTAAAGTTCCCTGAGTTTTAGGATTAGGTGGATTTGGCTGGTTTGGTTCCAAATGAATATTCCTTAACAAATTTAACCAAACAATCTCTAAATTAATATGGAATTACAAAAGGCCCAGGATAGAAAAAACAATCTTGAGCAGCTAAAACATTGCTGGAGGTATCACCATACCAAACTTTCATCTATACTACATATCCATAGTAATCAAAACAGCCTGGCCTTTTCTCCAAAATTGACATGTCAATCAATGGATAAGGGTCCAAGATTCAAATATAAGCCCACACAATTACAGAAGTTTCATCTTTGACATAGGTGCCCAAAAATTCATTGGAAATAGAACAGCATCTTCAACAATTAGTGCTGGTAAAACTGGATATCTGCATGCATAAGACTAAATCTGGACCCATACTTGCACCATGCACAAAAAATGAATTCT
>JALPQD010000256.1:3051032-3077053 GCA_023101885.1 Typhlomys cinereus | reverse complement strand
GGATAAGGAAAATGTGGTACATATACACATGGATACTACAGCCATCAAAAATGATGAATTAATGAGGTTTGCTGGGAAATGGATGGAATTAGAAACAATTATATTGTGTGAAGTATCCCAGACACAGAAAATTAAGCACCAGATGTACTCCCTAATAGATGGATCCTAGTACCAAACCCACTTAGAGACACACTCAAAGAGAAATCTCTGTAATACCTACAGTAATTAAAAAGATTATAATCAGAGGAGAGGGAAGGAGGGTCCCACAAGAAATAAAAAAGAGGGAATCATGCTACAGCTGAGATAATAGGCCACCATCAAGGACTGCAAGGGGTGACATCCAATTCCCATCAGATGGAGCCAAGGGCATTGCAGGAGCAGCAAAACTGAAAAAAATCAACAAACCATAATTCAGAACATCAGAGACTCTATATCAACCACCTGGAATCAGGCCTGCCTAATCTCTCCCCGTGCACTCAGGGAAATTTGCATAAGAGGGGGTGGTAAGATTGTAAGAGCACAAGGATGGGAGAAGTCATGATATGCAAGATACTCCACACAAGTTAGGGTTGAAGCAATTATAATAGGACTCTGCATCATTTGTGCAATTGTCAATATATCATTGACCCCTCAAAGTCTAGCATGGACTAAAGGCAATGGGATCCTTAGAAGCAAGAGATTAACAGTCACAATAGTGTTCCTATACTTAAGGGGAATACAAGAAAGAGTTCTAGGAAATGCCACTAAGTCCTTACACCTAATCAGAGAGGAGGACCTAGAGGAAAGTCTGATATACACATTAAAGGATGCTTCAGAGATGGGAGAGAGGGGGCACTGGGAGAAAGAAAGGGAGGGAGGAAAGGAAGGGGAAAAGTGGGGATTGAGCAGGGAGGTTCAGGGTAGGGTGGAGGGAGGGAGGGGCAGGATTACCTATTACATTTGTATGAGCAGAAAAATAAATAAATTTTTAAAAATTGCACATGAAAAGGACAGGTTAGGACAGATTCCAATGTAATCCAGAGAATCACTCAGAAGCATTTTCAAGGCATGTTCCAGAATAATGTAACATCCAAAAGAAATGGATAAATTCCTAAATAAACTCTGACCTGTTTGCTTTACATCAGGAGGATACATATACCTTGAACATGCATTGAGCCGATAGCAGTAACACAGAGCCTCTACCCAAGAACCATCCAGTGTGGCAAACTGGGGTTTTTTCTATCAAACCAAAGTGCTTTCATGTTGACGCCAGCCTTGTCACAGTTTGAAGTGTGAGTTGTCCCCCACAGGCTCATGTGTTTCAGTCTTTGGTTTGGAAAATTCCTGGCATTTTTAAGCGGTGGAGCCTTCCTGGAGAAAGGCAGTCACAGGATGGCCTTGAGGTGGGTTAGCCCCACCCTGCTGAGTGAGATAATCTGCTCTAGAGCTTACAGTAACAGCTCTCAGCATGATGTCTGCAGTGACTTAGGCTGCCTCAACTTTGCTAGCCAGCCATGCCTCTCCCCACCATGAAGGATTGTAACTCCCCTCTGAAACCTTATGCTGAATGTATCTACCTTTCTCCCCTCAGCTGATTGAGTCTGAGTGTCTCATAGCAGCAACAGAGAGACAACTGATACAGCCTCCATTCATAAGGAAATTTTCTGATAATCGCTTACCCCTTCCATTTTGAAAAACTCAAAAAAAAAAAACCTTCCATAGCTTTTACTGTGCTATGTATTTCTAGTTGTCAGGTTATGTTTTGCATCCCTTCTCAGCTTCATAGATTGACTGTCTGTTTTCTAGTCATCCAGGAAACAGAATGTGTAGCTAAGCCTCAAACCAATGAAGGTAAAGGACAGATACAACCCTGCATTGGGATTAACAGATCACATTACAGGGGCTAAGTAAATACTCAGAGGTTAAAGTCTTTCCTCACAAACAAAAAGGACCTGGATTCAGATTACGTGGACTGCCTAACCACTGTATCCTTTACTGTTCCCATTTGCAGAGCTGAACACCCTTCTGCAGAAGTAAAATATGCTTTGGCAGTATCCAGGTCTGTGAGGTGTCTTGTTTTGATACTGAGGGTCTTCAGTTATATACCAGAAACCAGATGGATTTGTTGCTAAATTCATCAAAACCATGAAAGACAAACCTAACACTGATCCCCCCACCCAGCAGCAGGTAGGACAGGGCCACCAACAAACCCATTATTCAAAGCCAGAGCTGCACCATAACAAAACTAGATGATGCCTTTCTGGTGATTCCCTGCTTATCAGTGATGCCAAGCATGGGCCTTGAACATGGGCACCGAGGCCAGAGAAGGATGTCGGGTGTCCTGCTCTATCTCTGTCCATCTTATTCCCTGAACCGAGGGATAGGCAGTGGTCAGCAAGCACCAGAAATTCTCCACTTCTGCCCTGCCCTACAGCCTTGCAATCACAGCCACCCCCAGTTTATGTGGATGCTGAGAAATCGACCTTTTAGGAGCAATTACTATATGGTTTGAGTGTGAATTTTTCTCCTACAGATCCCTGTGATTAAACACTTGGCACTATTTGGGATCTTTAAGAGGTGGCACCTACCTGGAGGAGGTATGTCACTGGGGATGGGCCTTGAGGTTTATAATCTGACCCCACTTCCTTCCTTTTCTTTCCTTCTTTCCTTCTTTCCTTCCTTCTTTTTCCTTCATTTTCTCTTCCTTCTTTTCTTCCTTCCTTCTTTCCTTCCTTCCTTCCTTTACTCTTCCTTCCTTCCTTTATTTCTTCCTTCTTTCTATTTCTTTTCTTTCTTTCTCTATCATCTCCTTTATCTCTCCTCCTCCTTCTACTCCTTTTTTTCTCATTCTCCTTCTTTCTTTCGAAAAATGGCTGCGAGCTTACAGTCAGCCACCCACTCTCATCACCTTGCATCTGTCAACCATGACCTTCTCTGTCTCCTCTGGACACATAGGCCAAAATAGTCAGCCCTTTGTCCCTCAAGTTGCTTAGTAACTGTAACATCTTTTGGATTGTGCGTGTGTGTGGATGTGGGTGTGGGGGATGTGGGTGTGTAGCAGAGGGTACACTGAGTGCCTATGGAAGCCCAAGTATGTGACATCAGGAATCACCCTGGATTCCTCAATCTCCTTATTTTTTGCTCTGGCGTTTCCCAGGTCCCTTCTTCCAAGGCTGGAATTACAAGTCACTACCATATCTGCTTGGCATTTTGATGTGGGATATGAACTCAGGTCCTTTTGCTTGTGAGGCAAGGACTTTAACCCCTGAACCATCTCTCTTCACATTATTGCTTGGAGAATACCTCGCTGGCTTACAGGGAACCTCATTAGCATCACTTGTGACTGGTCTCAGAATAAAGGCTGGCAGGAAGAAAATCTCCAGGCCTCCCCTTCTACCTAAAGGCTAAGTATAATGTCTCCTGGAACTCCTTTTCTAAAATCTCAGATTTTGCCATGTTATGTGTTATGACCCATCATCAGCTTTTCAGAGCTAACTCTGGGGGCTGGATATAGCATGTAGGCATGTCTGCACATGGGGTGGATGCATGCTTGTGGGTGTTCATGCACATGATTGTGCATCTTTGTGCAATCCGAGGTACCAGGGATAATCCATAATTGCTCTTCCACCTATACTGCTTTGAGGCTTGGTCTCTTGCAAGGAAGAATGGTCTGACTAGCCAGCTTGCTCTGGGGATTCCCAGGCTTTGACTTCCAGGCATGAAATTATAGTCAAGCTGCAATGCCTGCCTCACATTATTTACCTTGCATCTGGGGATCCGAACACGGGTTCCTTGGGTTGCACAGCAAGCACTTTAACCACTGAGCCATCTCCCCAGCCCACAATTTGGTCTTTGAGACACAGTCTTGCTGGCCAGATGTATTAGGGAACTTCATGCCTCTGTCTCTCCAGTGCCAGGAGGTTTAGTTTCAGCTGCCATTTTGGATTCTGTGTCCCACAGCACTTTTTTTCTGATGTTCCTCATGGAGACCCCAGTGCCCAGAACAGCCTCTGCTTCTCTCTTGCTCAATGCTCAGTTCCTCTGGCATGCTTCTCCCAGGATGGCCACATTCTCTGACCACACGAGGATGTTGTGGCTGTGATTTCTGGTGTGATTGGCATCACCCCAGACCCCCATCTTGAAGGCACATGGTATGAGTACATCTTCACAGGCATGCCCAAAGGTTCAGTTCTCATTTGTTAAGCTGAGACAGTGGCAACACCCTTATACCATGATTCTTCTTGAAAGGTGACCCCGCTCTGGGAAACCAGTGGGATCTTATACCTCCCCACACCTGTGGGGGGGTCTCCTTCACTGTTCCTAAGAAGTCTAAAGAGAACCCACACACACATACACACACACAAGGATGGACTTTCAACAAAGTTGTACAAGAAAAGATATGTCTCTCTCTTCCACCTTCCTGCTTGCAATCCTCCTACTGCTGTAGGACCTTGTCAGTAACTTCATGCCTGTAAGCCAGGGCTGTTGCTAACTCCTCATTCCAAGTAGAAGGAAGTGGCTTGGTATGTAAATAGTTTCATCCTGGCTGCATCTGAGTCTCCAGGGAAGGAGGAGGAGGTGGAAGGAAGGCCAGGTAGAGAATTCCTCTTTCTTCAAGTTTTATTGGACATTTGAGCCAGGATTCCCTGCAGCCCCAGGCCACAGCCTGGAGGGGTCTCTGGCCAGCTGCACAGTCCAATTGCTCCCCCAAAATCTTTTCCAGGTTCCCAGAAGGGTGAAAAGGAAGGTAGGCAAAAAAGGGGGATGGAAATGCAGGAAAGGGATGGAAACAGATCATCAGTGGTCTGCCCATCCTGGGGTAGAACCTCCCTGGAGGGTTGTCAGCCCAGCCATCCACAACTCTTTTTGATGCTGGGGGCAGCCTCATACTGCCAGTCTTCAGCTACATGGCCAAGACTTGTCTATTGGCCAGGTGCCTGGCTGCCAGGCTCTGGGAGCTATTGGCTGTAGCTGCCTATGACCCTCATGCCACCCCGTTCTTCAGCTGTGGACCTTCTGGAGCGGCCACACCATTGCTGGAATCTGATTCTTCCACATTGCTATGGACATCCTTTCTCATCTGGAGATACACAGAGGGAGACAGAGCTCAGAGCAGTAGAAGGAGCTTGGGACATGTGATGGTTAGTTACTGACAACCAGACACTTAGGTGTCCAGGGAAACCTATAGAAGATTATCTAAATGATGTGCGAAGATCCACCCCACCATGGGTGGGGATCATTCCCTGGACAAGTGGATAAGACAGAGAAAGGTCTGGTTGGAATTTGGCAGTCTGGCAAACTAGAAAGCATGCCCTTCTCTCAGCGCATCCTGTGGATATGGTATGGACCATTCTGTCAATTCCTCATAATAAACTATATAACCTGCAGCCATGAGCATAATAAACCCCTAGTTCCACTAAATTGTTTGTGCCATGGACTTATCACAACATCCAAATACCAAGATGATTTTGGTACTAGAAAAGTGGGAGGCAAGGGTGCTGAGGAATTTAGACAGCTGGGCACCTGGGCACACCAATAAGAATGATCTCAATTGTGTAATTGATGGGGCTTCCTCTCTCTGTCTCCTGATAGCTGTGGTGACCTGAATCGTTCTCCCACTTCTGCCTCCAGTCCAGCCTTCTGTTATGGAATTCTCACCATTACAGAATATAGATAGATAGATAGATAGATAGATAGATAGATAGATAGATGGATGGATGGATAGATGATAGATAGATAGATAGATAGATGGATGGATGGATAGATAGATAGATAGATAGATAGATAGATAGATAGATAGATCCTCTCTGGAACCATAAGTCAAGATTTCAATATGAGATCCTTCCCTCCCCAACTCCACAAAGGCTCATGGGTTTGCATCATTAGCTGGTGATGGTATTTGGGAAGGGTTTAGAATATATGGGAAGTAGAGCTTTGCTGGAGTAAGGCACATCAACAAGGATTTGCAGCCCTGCCCTGCTTCCTCTCTCTGCTTCCTGATAGCTGTTGTGACCTGAATCATTCTCCCACTTCTGCCTCCAGTCCAGCCTTCTGTTATGGAATTCCCACCATTACAGAATATAGATAGATAGATGGATGGATAGATGCTAGATAGATAGATAGATAAATAGATAGATAGATAGATAGATAGATAGATAGATAGATAGATAGATAGATAGATAGATAGATACAGATCCTCTCTGGAACCATAAGTCAAATAACTCTTCCCTTCTCCCTTAAGTATAAACATTGTCTCACAATAATAAAGAAGAGCTACTGAACCCCCCAGCCCTTTATGGGGGTGAAGCCTTCCCTATGTAGGGTGTATATAATTAAACAACAATGGAGAGATCTAGCATGTATGCACACGTACCCCACAGCACTGCACTTTCCCGCTTTGCTATGAGACAACCCTCAAGCACAAGCAACTTAAGGAGGAAAAGGGAGATTTATTTGGCTCACAGTTCCACAGGGGAGACATAGTCCATCACAGCGAGCAGCAGAAACTAGAGACAGCTCAAGTCTCATCTGTCCTCATGCAGGCTGAAATCCATCTGCAAGGCGTTAGAGCAGACTACTAGGCGAAGCAGAGAATGACTCCCCAAGCTCCAGGTCCACCCTCTATGACATTCCTTCCTCCAGCACAGACTGAAGGAGCCAGGACCTTCCCAAGGATTCACAATGGCTATGGATTCCAATGTAGGAATGTCCAATGTGGACATATCACATTAAAACCACAGCACATGGCTTTCTGCCTTGCTGTGGATGTGATGCATTTGCTCTTCCATGATGGACTCATACACACACACACACACACACACACACACACACACACACACACATGTTTCATCTGTAGAACAAACGTTTGCTCACTGGCCTTTCTGCACCATGAATCCCTAGGGAATGTCTACTCTCCCATCGGTCTTTTTTGCATTTGCCTCTCCTTAGACTCCAGACAACCCTTTCAAACTGTCTCATAGGGCAACTATAAAGCCAATCAGAAACAGGGACCTGCAGAATGTCCTCTAGCCATGCCTTCCCTCTGCCAGGTGGCAGCTCCTGTTCCCTCCATGTGCCTCTTTCTCCCTTTTGGCCTTTCACCATCAAACTCCACCTGCTCTGCTCCTGGAAGCCCAGGCTGGCTCTGAACTCATGTATCTATGGACAACCTTTGACCATGTGCCTCTTAGTTGTGTGTGTGGTGCTGGGGACGGATGCCAGGACTTCATATCTGATTCAGCACTCTTCCAATCATGACTTCTCACATTGATCCATTTGCCCCTGGCTAATCCATTTCTTCTTATATCTCCTGTGTGTGTGTGTGTGTGTGTGTGTGTGTGTGTGTGTGTGTGTGTTTATGTGAGGGCACTGTGTGCCTATGGAAGATCAAGGTGACCTCAGGAATCACCCTGGATTGATTCTTCCTCCTTTTTACTTTGCTCTGGGATTCTCCAGGCTCTGCCTTCTAGGACTGGAAATGCAGGCCACTGACATTTCAATTTGGCTTTTTTATGTGGGACCTGGGATGGGAATTCAGGAACTTCTGCTTGAGAGGCAGAGTTTTAACCCATGAGTTATCTCTTCAGCCCCTGGTTAGTCTATTCTTTGTGTCTTCAGGAGCACATGTACCCATCTCTGTTTCTTCCTTCTCCTCATCCTCCTCATCATCATCATTCTCTTCCTCCTCCTCCTTTTCCATCTCTTCCTCCTTTTCTCCTTCTCCTCCTCCATTCTTCCCTTGTTCTTTTTCTCCTCCTTTCTTCTCTTCCTCATTCCCCTCCTCCTCTCCCATCTCTTTGTCCTCCATCATCCCCTCTTTGTCTACTAACTCCTTCTCCTCCCCAACCTTTCTTCATCTCTTCCCCCTCTTCTTCTACTCATTGTTCATCCCACTCCTTCCTTCTTTCTCCCTCTCCCAGTCTTCCCCTCTCTCTGGAACCCAGAACCTCTCCACATTGAACTGCAACCCCAATTCCAGCTTCTTTCTCTTATACCTACTAGTCCTGGATTCCCCACCAACGTCTAAGTGCCCCAGACCTCCAACTCATCCCCAAGTTTTATTGGCTGCTAACAATCTCCACGGGTTGGAAATTCCTGTATGCTTTCCTTCTTGTAAGTCCAGTGCTGTCTTGCCTGCCTCCTGTCTACACCTCAGGCCCAGTAGGAAGCAGCTGGGTTCCTGTGACTGGCATAGCTCCTCCTAACTTGGGTAAACAGCTCTGCCAGCTGTTCCCCCATGCTCCCATGAGAGGGCATCAGTGAGCAACGCAGTCAGGGTACCTTGGTGGGGTTTAGATTTGGTTTTCTCTGCCCGCTGCCTCCCAGGGCTTCTCACTCTCTCCAACCAACCCACCAAGTCCTCCAAGTGCCTCGGATGGCTCTCCTGATATGACTTGCCCACTAACTCTGCTCCTACCACACCCGCTATTCCTATTCTCCCCAAATTTGGGCCACAGCCTAGCATCCAGGGCCTTCACACATGCCCCTCCCTTGGCCTGGACCACCTTCCCAAGGATTAGCACAGTTCTTGCATCTGTGGCTTTCTGGCCGGCCCACTGTCCCTGGAGCAAACAATACCCATCCAATACAGACTGTATCCACTCCTGCTTCCTGCTACCTCCCTAATACCCCCCCATTTTTTACTAGACTTTTTGCCTATTTATACAATCTCAATAAGTTACCCCCTTCTTTTCCCTCCCCCCTCCATGCCCTCTTATTGTCCCCTGTAGGTGAGCACAGATTCCAGGCTTGGTTGGCTGTTGTAGCCATGGTGCAGAGTGAGCAAAAGCCAGTTCACAAGCCAGTTAAGCACACTTACTAGTGGCTTGGCCCACTCACAGCTAGACTCCTAGTGCCTCTACACAATCTCCCTGCCTCTAGGTGCTTTAGAATGACAGTCAGAACTTGTGGTCTGGTCAGCTCCAGAAAGGGCTTCCTGTGAACTTGCTAGTGGCAGGATTGGCCAGCTCCCCCTATATAAGTCTTTGTTCCTGCACAGTAAAGGGGACACCATCTTTCCTGCATAGTGTCTTCTGTGCCTGTCTCTCTGTTTCTTAGTGGCATCAATGTCCTCACTGCTGTTATGTCCCAAGAGTAGCCCCGGCTGAGTTGCTGCCACTGCCAGCAGCTCTGCTGATCACTGTTGCTATGCCTGGAACTGCAAGAGTCTTCCCATTCCACTCTCTCACCCATGCCACTCTCTTACTCCCCCCACTTTCTTTCCTTCCTTCCTATCTTGGTGCTTCCTGCTTTCTCCCTCCCATCCTCCAGAGCCTCTGTATGTGGGCATTGAATTTCCCTCTGAGTCGTCTACACTAGTGAGGGTTCAGGACTCAGTGGCATAGGTTGGGGCCTCTTCTTGGGCTGCCTGCTAGTATAGGAACACTATGACTGTTTAACTGCCTTACTCTAAAGATCCTACTGCCTAAAACCTTGTCCCCTGTGATATGTGCTAGACTTTGGGGAGTTGTTGTCATGTTAGCCATTGTGCAGGTTAGACAAGGTCCAATCACATTGTGGCAATGTCCTGGTGCTGCAGCGCTGACATGTGTGGAGTACTTTGCAAGTCATTAGTCCTCCTGATCTTTAGGCTCTTATAATATTGCCACCTTCTCTTCTGTAAAGTTCCCTGAGTTTTAGGATTAGGTGGATTTGGCTGGTTTGGTTCCAAATGAATATTCCTTAACAAATTTAACCAAACAATCTCTAAATTAATATGGAATTACAAAAGGCCCAGGATAGAAAAAACAATCTTGAGCAGCTAAAACATTGCTGGAGGTATCACCATACCAAACTTTCATCTATACTACATATCCATAGTAATCAAAACAGCCTGGCCTTTTCTCCAAAATTGACATGTCAATCAATGGATAAGGGTCCAAGATTCAAATATAAGCCCACACAATTACAGAAGTTTCATCTTTGACATAGGTGCCCAAAAAATTCATTGGAAATAGAACAGCATCTTCAACAATTAGTGCTGGTAAAACTGGATATCTGCATGCATAAGACTAAATCTGGACCCATACTTGCACCATGCACAAAAAATGAATTCTAAATTGATCAAGGGCCTGGATGTCAGACAAGAGACTATAAAATCCCTACTTGGAAGGATAGAGAACTAACTTGAGTTGATTCACCTAGGCCAACAGTTCCTAAACAGAAATCCAGTAGCATAGGTACTAGAACCAACACTCACCAAATGGGATCTTAAAGACATTAAAGTGCCTCTATTCAGATAAAGAGATTGTAAACCCATCAAAAAGGCAGCCCACAGACTGGGAGAAAATCTTCACTTACCACAGATCTGATAGAGTTCTATTATCCAGAATGCACAAAGAACTTAAAAAACTAGACACCAAAAAGACAAATGACCCAATTAAAAAATGGGCCTCAGCAGATAAAAAGTAACCATTTTGCAAATGGGTGATTGACCCGTTCCTCATTGAGGTCTCCTACTTTTATTCAATGTACCATTGAATATACTCTTATAACAAGACTCTAGTTTAACAGCTTTTTATCTCTTGCCAGGTGTTGACATACAGTACTCATCAGAATGGAGTGAAGGGCATTGCAGGAGCAGCAAAACTGAAAAAAAAATCAACAAACCATAATCCAGAACTTCAGAGACTCTATATCAACAACCTGGAACTAGGCCAGCCTAATCTCTCCCCATCCTGAAGCTCAGGGAAATTTGCGGAAGAGGGGGCGGTAAGATTGTAAGAGCACAAGGATGGGAGGAGCAATGATATGCAAGATACTCCACACAAGTTAGGGCCGAAGCAATCATAATTGGACTTTGCATGCCCTGCACAATGTCCAACACACTATTGACCCCACAAAGTTTAACATTTCCTAAAGGCACTAGGATCCTTGGAGGCAAGGGATTGACAGCCACAGTAGTGTTCCTATGCTTAAGGGGAAAACTGGAAAGGGTTCTGGGAAATGCCACTGGGTCCTTCACCTCATCGGAGAGGAGGACCCAGAGGAGAGTTTGGCATGCACATTAACAGATGTTCCGGGGATGTGAGGGGGACGCACTGGGCGATGGGGAGGGAGGGTTAAAGGGAGGGGGGCACAGGGCCGTGGGAGGTTTGAGGGAGGGAGGGGTCCTGTTATATCTGCTAATTTTGTATGAGTGGAAATTGAAAAAAATGGGCCTCAGAACTCACACGAAACTTTCCCAGGGATGTTACTTTTTTATGTATGCACTGTGTGCTGTAACTTTTCTCTTAGGACAGCGTTCAGTGTTTCCTAGAGACTTTGATATGGTGTGTTTTCATTATCATTAATTTTCAGGAATTTTGGAACACCCAACACTGCCTTCTTTCGGAGCCTATTTCTCATTCATTATCATGTTGTTTAATTTTCAGGATTATTTTTTGTCACTTGCCTTGCTTATGACATCTAGGTTTATTCTGTGCTGGTTAGATAAAGCACAGGATGTATTTTCCACTTATCTGTATATGTGGAAGCTTGCTTTTTGGCCCAAAATGTGGTCTTTTTTCGAGAACATTCCATGGGCCGTTGAAATGAAGATATATTCCTTGGTGTTATGGTGGAAGATTTTATAGAGGTCTATCAGGTCTGTTAAAATTGTGGTTTGCTTCACCTCAAGCATGTCTTTCCTTAGATTTTGGCCTGTTGACCTATCCGATAGTGAAAGTGGGGTGCTGAGGTCCCCCACTCTTACTGTGTTTGAGTACATTTGTTGTTTGAGATGTAGTTTTTTTTTTTTTAATAAAGGTTGATGAGTCTATATTGGGTGTCTTTATGTTCAGAATTGTGAAGTCATTTTTGTTGGATTGTTCCTTTGACTAAAATGTAATATTACTCCAGCCTCTTATTATTTCTTTTCATTTGAAGTCTATTTTGTCAGATACTAGAATTGTGACTTTTACTTTTTTCCTTTTTACATTGTTTGGGAGTACCTTTGAACATCCTTTCATTCTGATACCGTGTCTATCTTTCCACGTGAGATTTGCACCTTGAAATAAAGATTGATTATTGTGATTTCTAATCCATGTTTATAGCCAGTGATTCTTGATTGGAAACTGAAGTCCACTGAAATTTAA
Source organism: Typhlomys cinereus (assembly GCA_023101885.1). Classification (NCBI taxonomy): domain Eukaryota; kingdom Metazoa; phylum Chordata; class Mammalia; order Rodentia; family Platacanthomyidae; genus Typhlomys; species Typhlomys cinereus. The sequence goes on along the minus strand of JALPQD010000256.1, from coordinate 3,065,000 downwards.
GGTTATAATTTGTTGCTGTATCCTTGCTGGGCCAGCCATGAAGGGGGAGAGAGGGCATCGAGGCAAATGGGTGAGCCAGCGATGGGGTCAACACCAGACCCCAGGAATCATGTGAGAAGAAGCAGTGGACAAGATGCCACAGATTCAAGTCATTAAGGGCGTTTTGGGTTTATGTAAGGTCAGGGTCCAATCAGATGTTTCTATCTCTCCTCCGGGGGACAGCCACCAGTCATTTATCTTTTTACTAGGTGTTCTTTGTAGGGGCAAGTTAGACGGCCACTTCCCATTGGTTGTTCATTCCTCTGCCTGCACAATCCTCTATTGGGACATGTCTGTAAATGCCCAGGCTTGTCCATAGCTGGGAGCCAGGTCTAGGTCCTCCCTGAATCGGTAGTGCCACATTTCACCCTTTTATTTATTTATAAGTTTTTTCAGTGGAAACCATGATAGCTCGAGTGACCCCGAGCCTTTTCAGCTGCATGGAATATAGCTGACTGTGCCTGTCTTAGGTTGGTCACCACCCTCGTGTGGAACCTTACCCATCATTGACTAACCAGTCATGAGACCATCGCAGTGAAGGAATCATGGTCCCAAAGAGGAACTCAAGGTGGCAGAGAAAAACAGGTTTTCTTCATTGCAGGGACCAGCTGAGAGGCTGTAGGTGGGGCAGGTGGAGAGGTTGTAGGCGGGATAGGCAGAGAAGCTGTCCAGAAGAGCCCTGGAAGGCATATCAGGATATGTGGATAGTAGATTAGACCAAGGCCTCACAGATCTCTGCAATCCTAGGAGGGCCATGGCTTGGATGTTCAAGGGCCATAAGCACCTGAACCATGGTCTTGTTGATGGACCACTGCTAAAAGATGTGCTGAAGTAAACACTTAAGTAATACAAATAATAAAAGAATAATTCCTCTTAAGATGGCATAAATTACAATCCAAGAGGAATCAAACAGCCTTTTAAACTTGTTCCAGATTCTGATTACAAACCCAGTATCTATACAGCAGGTTACAAACCCAGTATCTACAAGTTGTTCATGAGCCTTGGAAATGATGGAGACCTGATAGACAAGAAAAAGGACAAAAACAACTTTTCAGTGCATCATACCGAGGAGGATAAATATATGGCACTTCTGTGAACAAATATTGTAACTTGATTTAAGCTGGGAATGACTTGAAGACATTAAAGGCACATGAGTAAAAACTAGTAAATCAAAATGTTAAAGAGGACAGACACAACACTTTTTCTCTTTGGAAAAGAACTAGAAATACTCATTAATGATGACAACTCACTCAAAGCTTTTCCCATTTCATTTGTCCCCATTACACTACTAGTTATAACAGTCTAATTTTTAAGGTCTATACAATCTCTACTACGCTATTTTATATGTGGTAATAACAATTATATAAAAAAGCTATATATAAATCATAGAATAAACCCAAAAAAACAAAAATTGTCCATATTTCAAACTTGAAAGAAATAAATTATATCATGATATATCAATTAGTATTGTATCAGTGTTAACGAACATCTGTTCTAGATTTATTTCCCCAAATATAATTAAGCAGTGCACAACAGGGCTCAAACTACAGTTAAACAAAATTGTTTTTTTCTTAAAAACACAAATTTATTCACTATGAACAATTAAAAAGCAGTTTTCTTCCTGTATAACAGACATTAAAACTAAGTTTTTTTTAAAAGTATCAACTACTTGTAAGATATTTTAGACAATATACATTTATATATAATCATTTATAAATGTGTACTTTGAAATCTAAGATATTGTAGCTCTCAATTTACTTAACTACTTTAGCATTAAGCAACCACAAGTTTTGTATCTTTAAAATAAAACTTTCTTTAAAAGAAAACTTTTGATTTAAGATAAACAGCCTTAAATCTCATTTTGAAATGAAAATATTAAATGATTTATAAAAATTTCTGTTAAATTTAGTACTTTACAATCTTTTAGAGCCAAATATATAGTGTAACACAAGTAAATAAAATCTTTTTAAATTTTGTAGAAACCAGGACATTATTAAATATGAAATAAGCATGTAGCACATGCTCATAGGAGAATACTTGTATGTCTGTTTAGATAAACAATCCTTAAAAAAATAAAACCTGTTCAGTTATCAATATTGAGTAGAACCTTTTCTAGTCCATTAATATTTTTAACCTTCTAATTTCTGTTGCAAGAAAGTTCCCAATATCTGTAGGCTATCTTCAAAAACATGTCTTTTAAGAATTTTTGTAGTACCCTCAAAAAATTATTAACTAACTTATGAGAAGCTGGCAACTAGAAAAAACATTCATGGAATCCATGAGAAACAGGCATGGAACTAAAAATGGACTCATAGCACTAGAGAGCCATGAGGGGCTAGGACACCAAAGATGACTGCCAGGGTAAGGTATATCTGCACACATAAGCAAGTCCAGGGAAACTGGCTTTTTTCTCTTTGGTTAACTCTCATGGGGCCCAACCCAGTTGCCCTTAGATCCAGGTGAAGCTAGAGATCAAGTTGTTTGTTGATTGAGGAGAGCTCCATAATCTCTACATAGGGAAGATGGTTATCTTATCTCTGGGAGGATTCAAGTTAGTTCCTCAGCAAGAGTGTTCCCTTGGTGTTCCCAGCAGTGGGGGATGACCTTCAAGGATGTCAGAGACCTTCAAAGACCTTAGAGACCATCCCAGCAGGGACTGTTCTAGACCTGCCTATTGTACCCCTTAACTTTCTGAGGACCCAGACTGCTCAAGGAAAGAGGGGCGATAATCACTCTGGCTACTTCCTGCTGAGAATAGATGACTTTATTACTTCAAGGTCTGTTTAAAAGAGAGGAAACACAGATAAATTGAGCCTCCAAGATCTACACAAGAATTAAACCATTATAACTGAGGAGGCATAAGGGATAAACCAAATAAGCTTAGCAGTCTTACTGTGGGTACAAGCAAGAGTTAGTAAAGAACACATGCTTGCAAGGTATAAAAGCCAAGAGCTATAAGTAATCTATATATTGGATTTCTTTCTTCTCTGGCTATTGTAAATCTCCAAGATCTCATTCTAAAACCTGTCCAAAACAATGTGAACTGTCTGATTCTTTGTACAGAACAATCTGAATTAGTCCTCTTTAGGACCACTCCTCAGATCTAAGCAAAAAGCCAGCATTTAATTTTCTTGTGGGGAATGGAATTTCATAAATCAAAACCTAACAATTGTAAATTAGTAAGGCATAGGTTCAATGGAGGACAGCTAGGCTTCCAATTGGCCTTTGTTGGCCTTTGGAATGTCCAGAGCCTGAATGGATGCCCTGAGGACCTGCATAAACCAGGCTTGTGTTGTAAAGGCTGAGGCCTCACTGCTTTCCATTTGCATCCAAATAGGACAAGTAGCACTAAAAGGGCAATTCCAAAAGTTAATCAAGTTACCAAATTTATGGGTGGTAAGAAGGCAGGTATCCTGTCCCATAATTGTTTGTGGAAGGACACAGCAGTAATAATTTGAAAGGATAGTTTGAAATATTCTAGGTGCCATTAATATTGGCGGGCAGGAGGCATATGGCCATCCTGGACTTCCCTCTTATGGGCCAGGAAGAGCAGGGCTCAAGACACATTTAAAGCATTTTTTTTCTTTCTCTACCAGGAAGGGAATTTCAGGTTTGTCAGCTTGGGCATGCCTGTTAGTAGTTTATTTATCCCCTTAGGCAGATGGATCCTCAGGGAAACTCCTTAAGTAACTTAGGCCAAAATCTTGAAAGGAAAAAGGAAACGTAAAGTTGAGTTGACCCAAATGCACTTAGAATGTCCCAAAAGGATTATGCTGGGTCCAGCATTTATCCTTCTTTGTTTCAAAGGAATGGGGGGGGGGTCTGACTAAAGTGCAGGCTTGATGTCCTGTTCCACCTTAGTAGACATATACATGGGAGAATGTAATTAGAAAACAGATTTGTCCCCAAGAAAGGGAGCTCATACATACCAAGAGAAGGAATAAATTCTGATGAACTTTTCAGATGAAATTATATTTTATGGTTGCTAGATTTGATGGGATAAAATTCTATGAAAGAAGTCAGAGGAATGAGCAAATTCAATTAAGCAATATCATAGTAGCTTTGTAATTTTAGGAACACATGGAAAACCTTTAAGAACACAATAACATTTTCACCTGTAGCCCCATTAAACCTCAAAACTAAGCAAATGAAAGAAAACTTACAATTTATCAGAAAACAATTGTGATTGATATAAAACATAACTAGTTAAGGCCTTAGATGTTACCAAAATTATTTGTTTTTATTTTTAAGCATGCATACATGTATTTAAAAATGCGTGGCAAAATTTTTATATCAGCGTGCAACAGAAATGAAAAAAAATGAAGTGGCCACAGACACAAGACACACATGTAAACACAGAACACACAAACATACTGTTGGAACCGAAGTCCCTGTTTATCACCCACCCAGACCCCGAGAAGAACCACAAGGACCGAGAGATTGCTGCAAGAGGCAAAAGGCAAGATTTATTCTGGCTCGCCAGGACCGTCCCTCTTGCAAGCAAGGAAGGAGCAGCCCCGACTGAGATCGGGGTAGGGTAGGGTTTTTATAATGAAAGCAGTCACAGCAAACTCTATGGGAACATGGCACACAATAAAGTTAACCACCAAATGTTCTTTTGTTGATAGCGGTGTCTCTGGTCAGTTGAGTTATGGGGTGATAAAGCTGACCACCAAATGTTCTTTTGCTGATAGCGGAGTCTCTGGGCAGTTCCCGTACAGCCCAGGGTGGAGGGCGGAATGGCACATCCCGCCTGAGATCGCGTAAACAAGGTTGGCGCCTTTGGGCTGGCGCCAGCGGGAAGTTTTAGAATGCGCATGGGCGGACAGCTAGGTGCTGCGGGAAGGGAAGCCTATCTTAAAGTCCCACATTCCCCCCTTTTGTCTTGTTCATATATTTTAATCTTAAAAGGTGGGGCTGGGCAGTGGTGATCAGATAGTGGGGCCCTCTACGGGGATTGCGGGCGATGACCATTCTTTGGCTTCTTCCTGCTGAGAGGGGTTGACGTGGGGGATTCTGAGTAGGGGCCCGCATCCATCACCTTGCCAGCTGAAAGGAATGAACAGAACAAATATGTTCATAGAAATCTCTTTTTCTTCTACAGTTGCAAATTCATTTGCATACTGTTGTTTTAAGATCATGACTTGAACAGAATTAAGTCGGTCTCTAATGAAAGCCAAGAGCCTATTTATAATACAAGGGCCGAAAGTTAAAATGAGTATTATGATTATTAGGGGGCCCGCTATGGCAGAAAGTAAAGTAGTAAGCCAAGGGGAGGTGGTAAACCATCCTTCAAACCAGCTCTGTGATGCTCTATATTCTTTTTCTCTGTTCTCTAGTCTCTCCTTTAACTTAGCCATGGCATCACGAATTTCCCCACTATGGTCTGTATAGAAACAGCATTGCTCTTTAAGTGCTGCACAAAGTCCTCCCTCTTTGAGAAAGAGTAAATCTAATACCCTTCTATTCTGTAAAGCTACTTCTGACAAGGAAGTAAGAGACTCTTTAAGTCGGGTTATAGACTTTTGTAATACCAGCAGATCTTGTGATAGCATGTCTTAAATTTTCATATTTAGTTTGTGAAGTTACCAGTCCAGCTGTTCCTGTTCCTATTCCCACCAGTACTCCTGCCCCAACTAGTAAGGCGAGAGTAATACTCACAGGTTCGCGCCGGAATCTTGTTGGGGCCCTTCCAAACGTATAAGCATCTATTAAGTCCGTCTCAGGATGGTAATAGATTCTGGGAAAGAGCTGGATTAATACACAGAAATGACTAGTTGAATTAAACACAGTTGTGTGTATACATGGGGTGAGGCCTGTGCTGCAAGCTCACCAGGCATTTTTAGGGGGCACAACATAAGTCCCTATAGTTCGATTTATCCATATGGAAGAGTTACAAAGGGGTTGGTATTTGGAGGGAACCGTTCCTATACATAGTCCTTGTCCTGACACTTCTTCTAGGATAATTTTACCTCCTGTTTCCCATTTACATTGGTCATGCAAGTTATTGTAAAATACCGAGTCATTGTAGGCAATTCCCTCGTAGTACGGGGGCGCCACACTCAAGCATAACCAACAGGTGTCGGGTACTAGCTCGGGATGGGTTTGATTTAGCAGGCTATATCCTCCTTTAATTAAATTTTTAAACCTCTCTGTCTGGCGAGGAGGAGCTTTATATGGATCTTCTGTAGATGGGATTAAACTATTAACTTGAGTGGGTTGAGTGGCAGTCTGATTGTCCGTTGGGGCGGTTGTTGTTGTGGGGACCGGTTCTTTAGTTTTTGCTTTACTTTTTATTCTAGAATTAGTTACAATTTTATTGGGTCCCACTGGTTTATGAACTATTGGTTCTATTTTTAATCTAATAGTAAATATTAACCCCGGGTCTGCTCCGTGTACATATAATCGTAGCCCCCGTAATCCAATTACGATCTTGCTTTCCCTTTGTAGTGAAGGTAATGTTTATGTGGCTGTAAATTCCATCTTTGGGATCTGTGAACCTAATTAAGTCATCGTCTTTGGTTGCCCATCCCCCATTTGTACTGGTCACACATCCCCATTGGGAAGAAAAATAAGACTCCGTGCCACCGCATCCCCAAGTTCTAGGGACTGGGCAAATATACCATGTGGGATGGTTGTTACAGGGTGGTCGACTTTCTTCGACTCCCTCTAAAATGAGTGTCCTTTTTTTTTTACTGTAATGGACTACGTTTTGTCTCGGTTTTCCGCGGGTGTCGGTCGTACGGGCCCAGTCATAAGTAGCTAGTTGGCATAGGTCAAAAGTTAAGTCTGGTCACCAATGCCATAAGGGGGACTCTGATGTGGCCAAGGGATAGGTCTGGTCTGTCCCTGGGTTTGTTATTTCCCAAGTTAGTTTATGGGGTTGGTGAGGATTAGAGTCTAGGGCTCCATTACTTAGCTGGATTTGGCTTAGCAGTGTAAGCACAACCACGACGGATGTGAAGCTTAAGAGGGTTGTCAGTCTTTTGTATGATCCAGCTGTCATCTTTGGGTGGGAGGTAGGCTCTCTTAATGTGAGAGACATGCACCCACGCGGCGATGCCTTCAACTTTCACAGCGGTAGAGGTGGTCAGTAGGATCATATAGGGTCCTTTCCACTGGGGCTCTAGGTTGCGGGTCTGATGTCTTCTCACGTACACCAGGTCTCCGCAGCTGAAGTCATGTCTTTTGTTGGTGGGTTCTCCAGGCTGGTAAGTGGCAGCCACCTGCTTCCAAAGGTCGTCCTGCACAGCCTGGATTGCTTCCAGCCTGGTACGCAAAGACATATCATTAGTGGGTAGCCCTGTGTCTTTGATCTGTTTTATTGGAGGTGAAGTTCCGTATAAAATCTCAAAGGGGGTAAGTCCCAGTCTCTTGGATGGGGTATTGCGTGCCCTAAAAAGAGCCAAAGGTAAGAGAGTGACCCAATCTGTGCCGCCAGTCTCCATGATTAATTTAGTCAAGGTCTCTTTTAGAGTCCTATTCATTCTTTCTCCCTGACCTGAACTTTGGGGTCTGTATGCACAATGATGTTTCCAATCAATCCCCAGATACCTGGCCATTCCCTGACTTACCTGGGCAATGAACGCAGGGCCATTGTTTGCCTATTACCTTAGGAATTCCGAAACGGGGGAAGATTTCTTCTAAGATCTTCTTGGTGACTGTTGACGCAGTTTCGTTTTTGGTGGGAAAGGCTTCCACCCAGCCAGAAAAGGTGTCCACAAATACTTGTATCCATATTTAGCAGGCACAATTTCTGTGAAATCTATCTCCCAATACCTTCCTGGTCTGTCGCCCCTCAGTCTCTGTCCTGTGACTCCTTCAGTAGGTTGGGCATTTACCAGACTACAAGGCTCACAGGCTATGATCATCTCATAGATCAGCCTGGCAGCCTTTGGTATCAGAAAGTCAGAATCCTTAATGAGTTCTCTGATTTTTGCTGCTCCCAAATGCATCCATTGATGCATTCGTTTGATTAATTCTTTAGCTTCTTTCTGAGGGAGTATAATTTGTCCAGTAGGGGTTCTCCAGGCCCCTAATTTATCATCATAGGATTTGTCCAATTTCTCTATTAACTGCAGGTCTTTCTGGGTATATTCATAGACTGGCTTTAGGGTTCCTAATATTAGAATAGAAGTTGACTGATAGGCAGCTTTCTTTGCTTCTTTATCTGCCATATCATTTCCCAATGCTATCAGAGTTTTAGTTTTTTTGTGTCCCGGGGTATGTATTATACTCACCTTTGCAGGAAGATGTAGAGCAGCCAGAAGGTCAAGGATCTCCCGTTTATTTTTTATGGCCTTACCTTCTGAGGTCAGCAGTCCTCTTTGTTGATAAATGGCCCCATGTACATGAGCGGTTGCAAATGCATACCGGCTGTCCGTGTAGATGTTAATCCGCCGTCCCTTTCCCAACTCCAAGGCTTTTGTCAAAGCGACCAACTCTGCTCTCTGTGCTGACGTTCCTGCCGGGAGGGCTGACGCCCAGATGACCTGTTTTCCGTCCACCACTGCAGCCCCGGCTCGCCTCTCTCCTTGGTCCAAGAAGCTGCTGCCGTCCGTGAACCAGGTAGTCTCTGCATCCGGCAAGGGCTGGTCGGTCAGGTCTTTCCGCCAGCCATGGGCCCCAGCGAGGACTTGTTGACAGTCATGAATCGGGGGCTATAGGTCTGGGTCCGGCAGCAAGGTGGCGGGATTAAGTCCAGTTGCTGGTGCAAACGTTATTCTGTCATTGTTTAACAGCCATACTTGATAATGAGTCATTTGGGCTTTGGTGAGCCAACGATCCGGTGGTTGTCTAATGACATTTTCTAGGGCATGGGGGGGCCGCCACAGTCAGATTCTGTCCCGTAGTCAATTTATCCGCATCCTTTACTAAAGTTGCGGTAGCAGCTATTATGCGCAAGCAAGCCGGCCATCCTGCCGCTACCGGGTCCAATCTTTTAGAGAGGTGCGCTACCGGCCTCTTCCAGGGCCCCAATTGTTGAGTCAACACCCCCTTTGCTATGCCCCTATTCTCTGCCACATACAAGTGGAAGGGCTTAGTTGTATCTGGCAGGGCCAGAGCTGGCGCTGTCATAAGGGCCTGTTTTATTTGGTCAAAGGCCAGTTGCTCTCTTTCAGTCCAAGTGAATGGGGCACTGTTCTTAGTCAACACATACAGGGGGGCTGCCAATTCCACGAACCCTGGTATCCAGAGTCTGCAAAATCCTGCCGTGCTTAAGAATTCCCTCATTTGTTTAGGATTTTGAGGAGGCAGAATATGAAACACAGTCTGCTTCCGTGCCTCCGACAGCCAACGCTTTCCTCCCTCCAGCTGATGTCCCAGGTAACTGACCTTTGTTTTACAGATCTGGGCTTTCTTCGCTGATGCCCGGTATCCCAGGCCTCCCAGTTCTTTCAGGAGTCTCTCGGTGCCTTCCCGACAGGTGGACTCATCTGGGGCCGCCAGCAGTAGATCATCTACGTATTGTAGGAGAGTTACCTATGGGTTCCGAGTGCGGAAAGAGAGGAGGTCCTGGTGCAACGCCTCATCGAAGATGGTGGGGGAATTCTTGAATCCCTGTGGCAACCTGGTCCATGTGAGCTGTCCAGAGGTTCTGGTCTCAGGGTCCTTCCATTCGAATGCAAAGAATGGTTGACTGGCCGGGGCCAGTTTTAGGCAAAAAAAATGCATCCTTTAAGTCCTGCACCGTATACCAGATTTGGTCTGGTGGCAAAGAACTTAGGAGAGTATATGGGTTTGGGACAGTCGGGTGAATGTCGGCTGTCCATTTATTTACCTCTCGTAAGTCCTGCACAGGCCAGTAATCATTGGTGCCAGGCTTCCGGACTGGTAGTAGAGGTGTGTTCCATGCTGACCAGCATGGGTGGAGGACCCCTGCTTCCAACAACCTAGCTATATGGGGTTTAATTCCCTCTCTGGCTTCAGCAGTCATTGGGTATTGGCGGACGGCTATGGGCAGTGCTTGAGATTTTAATTCTATATGGACAGGTGGCTGATTAACAGCTTCCCCTAGACCACCAGTCTCTGCCCATGCCTTTGGGTATCTCCGTAACCATGGAGCCATCTCTGTGGTCTCTTCTAGTGGGAACTTGAAAAGTCTATATTCATCTTGTAGTTTGAGGGTTAAAATCTGAAGGGGCTGTCCTTGTTCGTTGGTTACAGTAGTCCCTTCTGTTGAGAAATGGATTTGGGCTCCCACCTTTGTTAATAAGTCTCGTCCCAAGAGTGGGTATGGGCAGTCAGGGATGACTAAGAACGAGTGGGATACCCGGCCCACACCGAGGTCCACCTTTCTTCGGGTAGTCCATGAATATTGCTTGTTCCCTGTTGCCCCCTGTACCCAAGAAGTCTTTCCAGATCGTTTTCCTTGATCTTGTGTTAGGACCAAATGTTGGGCCCCTGTGTCTACTAAGAACTCTGTTTTCTTCCCCTCCACCATTAAGGTTACCCTGGGTTCAGGGAGGGGTGCTGAACCCCGTCCCCCCTAGTCCGAGTCTTCTCCCAGGGTTAATATTTTTGAGGGGTTACTTACAGGTCGCCTTTGAAATTTGGGTTTCTGTGGACAGTCCTTGGCCCAGTGTCCTTTTTCTCCACATCGAAAACATTGGTTCTGGTCAGTCTTCTGAGGATGTTCCATGTTGCCCAGGTGTCCCTGCCTGCCTCCCTGTCTTGGCGGTCTATCCTGTACTACCGCAGCCAGGATTTGAGTGAGCTTTCTCTCATGTCTCTTATCTCTTAAGTCCTTTTCCTTTTCTTTCTTTTCTTCCTCAACATCTCTATTATAATATACTTTCTCAGCTACCTGCACTATGTCCCTCAGTGACTTATCCTGTAATCCTTCTATTCTTTCAATTTCTTTTTAATATCCTTAGCTGACTGGTCAATAAAAGCCATCATTACTGTCGCTTTATGTTCATCACTAGTGGGGTCAAAGGGGGTAAACCTGCGAAAAGCTTCCATAAGCCATTCTAAGAAAAGAGCAGGAGCTTCCCTCGGACCTTGTAATATTTCTCTTACCTTAGTCAGATTGGTGGGTTGTTTGGCCGCACCTCGGAGATCTGCCATTAGAGTCTGGCGATACACATTGAGACGCTCCCTACCTTCAGGGGTCCGGTAGTCCCAGTTAGGTCTTGTTAAGGGTGAAGCTGCATCTATGAGGGCGGGAATTATGGTAGGTCTTCCATCCTCCCCAGGCACATTCTTGCGGGCTTCCAGCAGAACTCTTTGTTTTTCCTCTGTGGTGAGAAGGGACCCCAGCAGTTGCTGGCAGTCCTCCCAGGTTGGCTGGTGGGAATAAAGCACTGAATCTATGAGAGAAATTAAAGCATCTGGGTTCTCAGAAAAAGAGGGATTCTGATTCCTCCAATTGTAAAGATCAGAGGAGGAGAAAGGCCAGTACTGAAGGGGCTGATTTCCCTGATCATCAGGAAGGCCGTACTCCCATAGAGGCAATGTAGGGATAGCCTCTTTATCCAGTTGGACCTTTCGTCTTGTCCCTGCCGCAGGTCCCTGCAGGAAGGGATCTAGGGATGGGTAAAGAGTAGAGGGTGAAGAAGGAGGAGGAGCGGAAGGTGGTGTGGAGGGGATAGAAGGGGGGGTAGGAGGAAGTCCAGGCAGCTCTTCTGGACCTCTTCGTTGTTCCGGGTAGGGTGGCGGTTGATCCAGCAGTTCTTTCTGGGTCTCATCCTCAGGAATCACCTGTGGTCTGGACTTAGGGTCCGAAGCGGGAGTAGAGAGAGTTAAAACAGGGAGAGGTTGGGGAATAAAAGATTTCATCCAAGAGGGAGGGTCTCGGACTAGATCTTCCCAGGTGACGATGTATGGGACCTGGTCGGGGTGTCCGTGGGATCCGTCCTGGAAAACCTGCTTCTTGACTAGAGAGATTAATTCCTTCTGAAAGGAGCCGCCAGCCGGCCACCCCACATTGAAGGTGGGCCCTTCATTTCTGCAATAGATTTGCCACCTTCCTTTTCGTAACTCGAAAGATAGGTTATGTCCTCTTTCCCTAACGTCCTTCCAGTGCCCCAGCGTCAAGTCCAAAGGAGTAGTCTGAACCTGTCCCATGATACGTATCTCTTGATAACAAAAATATACCAGAAACACACTAAAAGACACCAACACAAAACTGACAACAAGACGAGATCTCCAATCAACAAGTGTCCGCCGGAGCGCTCCTGTTCCGGGCGGAGAATCAAAAGCAAAAGATGCCGGCAGTAACCTGGCTCGGGGGTCCCAGAGGTCCTTGATATGGCCTCCTTCCCCGAATAGTCTCACCATGAGTCTAATTTAACTCACGGCCTGCTGTCCCCGAGCGAGGGGCGTCCCCCTCGTTCTACAGGGTACCCTAGAGCACGTCTGCTCACCCCTTAAAAGGGCACAGCACTCACGCCGAGTCCATGGCGTTCCTTCTAAAACGAAAGGAAAATCTTAGAGGAACACAAAGACAAAGACAAGAACACGCTTACCTTCAACCCTGGGTCATCGCTGTTCCTTCTGGGGCTGGGGGCATTCCGGATGAGCCCCCAATATGTTGGAACCGAAGTCCCTGTTTATCACCCACCCAGACCCCGAGAAGAACCACGAGGACCGAGAGGTTGCTGCAAGAGGCATAAGGCAAGTTTAATCTGGCTCGCCAGGACCGTCCCTCTTGCAAGCAAGGAAGGAGCGGCCCTGACTGAGATCGGGGTAGGGTTTTTATAATGAAAGCAGTCACAGCAAACTCTATGGGAACACGGCACACAATAAAGTTAACTACCAAATGTTCTTTTGTTGATAGCGGTGTCTCTGGGCAGTTGAGTTATGGGGTGATAAAGCTGACCACCAAATGTTCTTTTGCTGATAGCGGAGTCTCTGGGCAGTTCCCGTACAGCCCAGGATGGAGGGCGGAATGGCATGTCCCTCCCGAGATCGCGTAAACAAGGTTGGCGCCTTTGGGCTGGCTGCCAGCGAAGTTTTAGAATGGCTTGCGGGCAGAGAGCTAGGTACTGGGGGAAGGGAAGCCTATCTTAGATGTCCCACCTTCTCAGCGGGACGTTTTTAGATTGCGCACGGGCTGCGAGCTAGGTGTGGGGGAAGGGAAACCTAAGAAGGAGCAATGGGGTGAGAGCTAGTGGTGGGAGGACGGGGAAGGTATCTTAAAGTCCCACATTCTCAGCGGGAAGTTTTAGAATGCGCATGGGCGGAGAGCTAGGTGCTGGGGGAAGGGAAGCCTATCTTAAAGTCCCACATTCTCAGCGGGAAGTTTTAGAATGCGCTCGGGCGCAGAGCTAGGTGCTGCGGGAAGAGAAGCCTATCTTATAGTCCCACAATACAAGCACATGAACAACATTTTACTGGCAACTGTACAATTTACCAGCAATTGCCTTAAAATTACCCTTGAAAGCTTTATCAAAGGGAGATTAGCATTAGGAAAACCTTATTTAAAACAAGACCTCAATTTAGCTAAGCCAGGCAACTTAGCTTAATTATGAAAAACATCTAGCAAGGAAAACATTCTTGTCCATAGTCCGGTTCTCACATTTTCTCTGGGGGCATCCAAGATGCTAAAACCACAGCCTCATTCTAGAATTCCTCTCAGCCAGCAGACTTAACCTCCAGGCCTCTAGTCTGTAGGAGACATTTTAGGATATGTATCTGAGGCTCCTTATAGTGTGAGGGGAGATTGCCCATTTTTCTTTTTTTTTTTATTTCAGCTCATACAAACTTATTAGGTACACAGTTCCCTCCCTCCCTCCTCCTCCCCCATACCCCCTGCCCCCCTCCCCACCTCTCTCCCTCCCCATCCCCCAGTGCCTCCCACCCCAATTCCCAGAGAGTCCTTTCTTGTGGTGTCTGATTTTCCTCTGGGCCCTCCCTCCAATGACTTACAAGGACCCAGTGGCCTTTCCCTGAACCCTTTCCCGTGTTCCCCTTAGGTATAGGAAC
>JALPQD010000256.1:3006485-3043250 GCA_023101885.1 Typhlomys cinereus | reverse complement strand
ATGAGAAGGGAGGGTCTTCCTGGAAAACATCCCCTTTTCACCGCCTCAGTAAAACTCAAGAAACGTGGCTTTGGACCAGCTAGCTTCTACTCACCGGTGCCTCCTGCTCTGAGCATTAGGTTCTCCTTCAAAAGGACAGCGTGGAATCTTCGGCTGTTCACGCAGGCTCAGATAAAGCTTCCCACGTACAAGGGCTCTGAACATTCCAGTGTGGCAATACCTTATAACACATTATTCACTCACCCAATGAACCACTCCAAGAGCCCCAGGTGAGGTCTGGCAAAGGAGCAGTAGGTCTCATGGGAGTTAAAGGAGCAGGATTCTAAAGATCCAAATGATCTGAAGCCAGACATCTCACTAAGCTAGGTCTGGACCCAGACCCAAAAAAATCCAGTGGTCATAACTGGCATCTAAGGAAAAGAATAAGGACATTGCAGGCCAGGAGTGAGCCTAGGGACAAGGCTTCTGCTATCCAGAGTATCACCAACTTCTCCAGCAACTGCTTCCTGTCCATTATGTTCTTGGCCTGCAAATGATTCCTCAAAAGTCAGCAAAAGATGGGGGTGGTAGGGTATGTCCAGAAGCATGCCTCCACCTGCCTCCTACGTATCACTGTGGGCCAGAAACTACAGATGCTTCCCCTAAAGGCTGACCAAGACCGACGGTTCTCCCAGCCAAGATAATCTGTCCCATAAGAACATACCAGAAAAGATTCATAACATTTTACCAAGTTGACCCTCTTCGTCCTATCCTGTCATTCTGCGAAAGAGCCTCATGAAGCTGAAGAGAGAGCCCAAGACAGGTGTGAAGGTGGCCCACTAAGCAAGCTCCCAAGGGCCATGGAGCCAGTGTTGCCTGTCCAAGGTAAAGGGTCCCATGCACATCCAAGAAGCACCACCTGGCACATTCAGCTATTGCTCAAATTTCCTCAGATACTCCCCTTTACCTTGTGCTCCACAAAGCATAAAATGTCTTGCGCGCCATGTCAGCATTGCCCATCCATGTTGGGGCACCGATAAAAAAGCACCCATCATCTCCAGGTCCCAAGGGATCTTCTGGTGACCCTGCGTCTATGTTCTCCCAGTAGGTTTCCTGTGGATGAGGATGGTGCAGCGTGCTCACCTGGGACTACTGGCTTACACGCTATCTTCTTGCCATGGATGCTCACCTATGTGGAATCCAAGCTGGTCCTAAGTTGTCCATAGAAGACCCAATTCTTCCTCTTAGAGCTTTGGTGAAACACACCTGTGAGCCAATTCTGGGGAGGTAGAGGATTCTACAGGGACTTCTTTGATTGTCCTTCTTCAAAAGATAAAAAGTAGGGAAAATCATCCTCCCTTCTGCCTTCAGCAACAACTCTGGGGATACTCTAGCTACTCTGGGATCAGCTTCACTGAGGCCACATGGTATTGACACCAATATGTGGGTGGGGAAGGACCACGATAACTGTGTTGGGTCTCTGTCCTCCCACCATTGTTCCTTTTATCCTTGAGTGCCTTTGGAATGCTATCCACAAGAGTTAGGAGTTTCTGGTACTTTTGTTCAGGACATTGTGAGTGGTTCAACATCTAAGCTCACTCGCAAATAGTGTTACCATAACCCACCTCTCTGTCAGAAGTGGGTTGTGTTCATCCCACATGGAAGCAGATCATACACACATATTTATGTGCCCATGCACATATGCACACGTGTGGACAAGTGGGCCTTCATGGTAGGTCTAAGACTCACCATAGTCCTGATGTGGACAGGATCACCTGCCATCCAGAGTTTGTGACTTCATCAGCACTGGCAAATGAGGATTCGGGTTGATGGAGCTGCCTGCTGCCAGGCAGAAGAGGATGCTTATTCTCCGATCAGTGTTGGGATGTTGTATCTGGAGGATGCTTGTGAGTTCCAGCCTCCCTGGACACACAGTGTGAGAATGCTGATTCTGCATTCCTTGTACACAGCTCCTGGCCTACTGAGAAGATGTTGTCAGTCATCCTCTCCTGTGGGTCCCTAGAGAGCTGCCTGGCAGAGCAGCCAGCACAAGTGCTGGTTTCAGTTTCAGTAGAAAGTCTAGAGCTGGACAGAGTTCCTTCCCTACTTGGCTTGTCCTGTGTTCCACATCAGGCTTCTGTGGGGCCTTAGAAGGAGGAGATGTCCCCTGGATTGAGGGGATGGGAAAATGAGATGAATGCCCTGAAGGCAGCTGATGAGGGTCAGGAGATACCATCTGACCATAGTCCTGGTCGGGTTGGGGGCTTCTGGTGCTGCCATCGGGGCTGCCATGACCATCCTTTCAGCTCTTGTGCCTTGATGTTCTGAGGGCAGTGATGGGCATTGAAATAAAAGAACACCTGGAAGTGGAAGCAGCCTCCCCTCCTGTGGAGCCGGTGCTGGAAGAAGCTGAAGAGAATTGGACGACGTGTGCGGGACTGGATTCCCCTTGGTGAGAGTCTAAGGCGCTGCCCAGTACCTCTCTCATGCTCTGCTTGGACCTCACTGGAGCTGGTATGCAGGGCCCACAGCAGCCTGGATATGCTGCCAGGCCCTGCACAAGGCTGTCAGGATCTGTGGCGGTCAGCATGCTCTGTCTGTACCCTGGAACTGTGGGGAGACATTGAGGAGGACCTTTGTTACTTTGACTATGGACCCTCTGGTGAGTCCTGTCTGGACCTTGGTTCCCCTGTGACAGCACCTCCACTTCCACTCCTCCCCAGTCTCTTCTCACCTGCCTTATTTCTGTCTGCTTCTACTAAGCCTTGCTAAGTTGCACATCAGGAAGTCCCGGCAAGATTTCTTCCTGAGGTGATATGCCCAGGAGCATGATTTAACCAAGCCAGTGTATACGTGTATATGAACATCACACCCTATCCCACGCATGTGTAGTAGTGTGGTCTGTCCATTGAAAGATGCTACATCCCCACTTACTTGCTTTTTGGTGGGTCTGTGTTTTCTGCCTCCTTCATAGGGGCCACTTTGTTTCCAGACGGACGTCGATTGTTTCCTGTGTGTCTGATTGGCAGGCAGCAGCAGCATAATTTAAGCACACGTCGCCCCATTCTCTTCAGCCTCTTCCAGCACCGGCTCCTCTCAGGAGGGGAGGCTGCTTCCACTTCCGGATGCTGTATTACTTCAGATGGCTCAGCTGATGGCTTCCTGGTACCAGCAGGCCCCTCCTAGGGGTGGCGCACAGGGACAGAATGCAGAGAGGTACACGCCTTTTGCCTGGTAGTTGTGTCTTTGTTGGGCAGACTCTGTTTGGTGGTCCCTGTGGCGCAGCATTTAGGGGCAGGATTGTTTGCATGATGCCCGAGGGGAAGAGTGGTGGTAGATGGTATGTGGCCAGGGTGTACAGGCTTTTCCATAGTGGTCCAGTCAATCCCAAGCCCCTGGCGATTTGCGTTCTCTAAGAGAAGGTACGCCCCCATCTCCTTGTCATATTTTTTAACTGTAGGGATTGAAGAACGTTGTTTATCTTGTATCCTAACTGAGACATTAGGATGAAGATGTTGGCTCCTTGGTCTGGCTCGCTTTTGAGATCCAAGCAGTGATTGCATTGCCGAACCCAGGGGTGCTTTCGTATCTCTTTGATCGTTGGCCTCTTGCCCGGATTAGGGGTCAGCATCTGGTGGAGCAGATTTTCCAGTGCCCCAGACAGATGCTTGGGTAGCTCATATGCCCCTGTCAGAATCTTATCTTGACGGTCATCATGTGTCGTCCCTCGGAACGGGACTTGCCCTGAAACCATTGTATAGAGAACAACGCCCAGACTCCAAATGTCAGCTTTCTTCCCTTCGTAACCCTGCTTTAGTAACAGTTCAGGTGCAGTAAATGTTTCTGTGCCACAGTGTCGGTGTAATATTCTTCCAGGTGCAGTTCTTGTCGCCAGGCCGAAGTCTGATACCTTGATGTGACCTTGTGAATTTAATAGGATGTTGTGAGGCTTGAGGTCCCGGTGAACTATGTTTTTTGTGTGACAGTAGTCCAGCGCTGCTACAATCTGTCCAAACAGTCATTGGGCTTCATCTTCTTCGAGTCGGCTAACTCATTTAATCCACCAGTTCAGAGTCCCACGATTAGCATACTCCATAATGAAATAAAAGTTTTCTGGAGTTACAATAATCTCGTGTAAATGGATAACGTGGGGGTGGTCGAGTTCTCTTAGGATACTCATTTCTGAGAAAATCAATAGCAGGTTCTTTTCTTCGTTCCTCAGAACTTTTATAGCGACCAAGATCCCTGTGACACGATGAACAGCTAATTGAACAGACTCAAAGGCACCATGTCCGATGGGTTTCAGTATTATATACTGATCTGTCAATTTTTCCTGGAGAGAACAGCTGGCCATGATGCTGGGTTGTAATAGGAAGGAGAGGAATGGGAAGGGGTGAGGGGGAGGGGGAGAGAGGGAAGCAGGGAAATATATAAAAAATATAAAATATAAAATATAAAATATAAAATAAAGAGCCTGGGTGCCTTGGCAGTGCGTGACTGGCGCTGACCTCCACGCGCAAGGCTTGTGGCTGGCGATTTTCACTCATCACATCAGCCCCCATTCTTATGCTTTTAAACATTACTTGGAGTAATACTTAGTTGAGAGCTTCAAGCCGAGGCAACATCATGATAGACAAAGTAAAGAAGGAGAGCATCTTGGATCTGTCCACATACATCAACAAAAGCATCCACGTCAAGTTCCAAGGAGGCCGAGAAGTCAGCGGGATACTGAAGGGCTTTGACCCCCTGCTCAACCTCGTGCTGGATGGGACCATTGAGTACATGCGTGACCCAGATGACCAGTACAAACTGACAGAGGACTCTCGGCAGCTGTGGCTGGTGGTGTGCAGTCAGATGTCCGTGGTGCTGATTTGCCCGCAGGACGGCGTGGAGACCATCCCCAACCCCTTCGTCCAGCAGCAGGACCCCTAGGGTGGGCAGGGCTGGTTCCCAGGCCTGGTGCTCCCGCTGCTCATTCTAAGGGCCTTCCCTGGTATAGGTTGAAATGTTTGTTGAGTGTTTACTGTTTTGTTTGTGATTTTTAATAAGATTGCCAAGCTCTCCCCCCCAAAAAAAATCAAGGGTGGAACTAGTGTAACATTCTAAGATATATAATCAAATTTGAAATTTATGATCTTGTTTTTTCTTCTTCCACATTTTTTTCCCTAATCATACAAGCTCAATAGGTACCTGTAAGCAGTTTGCCTGCATAGTTGCTGATAAATGACCATCAAACGGCTTAAGGGAACAAGTGTTTATTTTCCCTTAGGATAGCACGCACCAACATCAGGGCTGAGGGAACTGGCCACACCATCTCTACACAACAGCTAAGAGAGAGATGATTCTTACTTGCCAGACCAGCATGTCTGGCCAAGTGTATACAAAAGGATGCCCACTTCCTCAACCAGCTCTCTGTATTTTATTCTCCTGTTCTGGGCTTAGTCTCACCCACCATGTCAACTAGACAATTTCTTTCAGGTTTGCTCTGGGCTTAACTCAACTACTAATTCTCTACAAATGTGCCCAGAGCTCAAACCTTCAACTGTCAAGTTGACACCTGTGTCCAACTATGACAGTACCCATGTCCTCTCCCTTCCATTGTCGCCCATTGCCCTCTCCCCCCTTCCCTCCTTCCTTTCACACCCCCCCACCCTCCCCCTCTCCCATGCTTCCACTTTCCTTCCTCCCATCCCCTGGTGCATCCTTTGCATGAATGCCAAACTCCCCTCTGGGTACTCCACCCTAGTGAAGGTTCAGGTCTCAGTGGCATAGCCGGGGGCCCTTCTTGAACTCCCTATTAGCATGGGAACTCTATTATGACTGTTTAATCCCTTGCCTCTAAGGATCTTACTGGCTGAAGCCTTCTCCCCTGTGATCTGTGGTAGACTTTGGGGGGTCATTAACATGTCAGTCATTGTGCAGGTCAGGCAAAATCCAGTCCTGGCTGCTGCAGCCCTAACTTGTGTGAAGTATCTTGCATATCTTTGGTCCTCCACATCTTTAGGCTCTTACAATCTTGCCGCCCCCGCTTCTGCAAGGTTCCCTGAGCTTTAGGATGGGGAGAGATTTGACTGGTGTGGTTCCAGGTGCATAATATAAGGTCTTTGGTGTTCTGAATTATGATTTATTGCTGTTTTCAGTTTTGCTGCACTGCCCTTGGCTGCATCCTGAAGATCATCTCCTAACCAAAGATAAAAGACTGTTTAAACAAAGATCTTAATATAAGAGGAGACTCAAAGGTAGATGGAAGAATAGGAATAGGACACAACAGTGGAGGAGGGAAGGTTAGTGTCCCATTATCAAATGGTTACCATCTATCGCCAGTCTCTATATCCTCCCTGGTTCAGTCCCAACTTACCAGGAAAGGAAGCATATGATCTTGCTTTAAACAAGCCCTGTGTGAATAAGAACCGGCAGCATTCCTTTCACTAAGCTGTCCCAGTATTGCTGTTTTATATAACCGTGATATAATCATTAAACCATTACTGACTTACAAAATATATATATATATATAAAATAAAATATAAAATTAAAATATAAAATATAAAATAAATATAAAATATATAAAATACAAAATACAAATAAAATAATAAAATCTGAAATAATAAAATACCACAAACACTGTAAAAGCCAAATATCTATCAGAGCAAAGAATCCCACAAGTTACTCAGAGTAATCTCGAGGGACAAAACTCCAGCCCAGCCCACTCCCTTTTATGCATGCTCTTGATTGTGCCCTCACAATTTCTCCTTGTGAGGTCATCAAGAAATGCACCAATCACTACTGGGCATACCCACAGGTGTTGGTTGTCTTTGGCCTCACTGGTCTTATCCGTCCTGAACTACTGATGATAGATGCTCGTAGCTTTTGCTTCAGGGATTAGTGATGATCAGTTAGACTTTTCATTGTCTCCCATTCTAAGGCTTAGGAACCTTGAGGAAGAGGAGGTGGTGCTATTATAAGAACTTAAAGATGTGAAGGTTCACCATTAGACAAGACGTTTCATTCAAGGCAGGAGTGCTGCATCCAGGAACTCAAGGCAATGAGACTTGTCTTTACCAGACCTACATAATGACTGACATACCAACATGCCCCTTTGGACTATGGAGTAACTCGAGAGAGAAGAACATGAACCTTGGGGACTAAAGCTGGATGAGTGAAGGGGAACGCCCCTATTGGTGGGGTGTCCTGAAGAGAGGGAACTTGGTACATCACAGGAGTCCTGAACTCTCACAAGAGTAGACAAGCCAGAAGGATCCCTGGGGTCCATAGAAGTGTAGAGGCAGGTGGGCAGGAGGGAGTGTGGTGGGTTGATGAAGGAAAGGAGGGAAATGGGAGGGAAGGGGAAGAGAGGGAAGTGGGGATAAGTACTTCATATGCTTTTAAAACTTGAAAAATAAAATAATAAAAAGATATAACATAGAATTCTCAGTGTCTTTTTTTATTAATACATTTTTATTATTATTTCAGCTCATACAAACTTAATAGGTACACCAGTTCCCTCGCTCCCTCCTCCTCCCCCCGTACCCCCTGCTCCCACTCCCACCCCCCTCCCTTCCCATCCCCCAGTGCCTCCCGCCCCAATTCCCAGAGAGTCCTTTCTTGTGCATGCCTGATTTTCCTCTGGGCCCTGCTCTCTGATGATGTACAAGGACCCAGTGGCCTTTCCCTGAACCCTTTCCTGTGTTCCCCTTAGGTATAGGAACACTGCTGTGGCTGCTAATCCCTTGTCTCCAAGGATCTTGGTGCCTTTAGCAGATGCTAGACTTTGTGAGGTCAATAGTGTGTTGGACAATGCGCAGGGCATGTAAAGTCCAATTATGATTGCTTCAGCCCTAACTTGTATGGAGTATCTTACATATCATTGCTCCTCCCATCCTTTTGCTCTTACACTCTTACCGCCCCCTCTTCCGCAAATTTCCCTGAGCTTCAGGATGGGGAGAGATTAAGCTGGCCTAGTTCTAGGTGATTGATATAGAGTCTCTGAAGTTCTGGATTGTGGTTTGTTGATTTTCTTTTGCAGTTTTGCTGCTCCTGCAATGCCCTTCACTCCATCCTGGTGGGCATTGTATGTTACCCCCTGGCCAGAGACAAAAAGCTGTTAAACTAGAGTCTTGTGATAAAAGCACATTCAAAGGTAGATGTAATAAAAGTGGGAAACCACAGTGAGGGAGGGGTCTATCACCAATTTGCACAATGGTTACTTTTTATCTGCCAGACTATATGCCCTCCTGTTCTGGTGAGATCATACCCCCTCAGTAGTAAATGATCAGGAACAAAAGTCTATGAACTTAATCAGATGTCTCATTACTTATTTGATGGAGGCCTATTTTCTCTGCTGTAACATGGTCCCTTCTCTCCTTGTTTCTGGTGTGGCCCTTAAAAAAAAAAAAAGAATTCTCAGTGTCAAAGTTATACTATATAAAAGATCAAGAAAACAATGACCATACCTAAATTTTATAGAAAAGAATTCCCCCTGGACTGCATCAGTATACAAATACGCCTTGCTATGGTGCGTCTCTGAGACAGCCAGTTGTGCTCGCACACTGTAGTGGCAGAATCCTCAGCCTGGATAGCCACCTCTGCCCAAACTGCTTTGTTTTTCCACAGGCAAGTCCCAATTCTCACAGAGGGCACTGTAATTAAGGATCTATCTGTTTTAGAGGTGGGAAAACAAAGTCATTTTGCTGTTGTTATGGTTCATTTGTAATAGGACATTTTCCTCCCTCTTATAGATGGCAGGCCTTGCCTGACTTTCAGGGACCTCAGTCCTTGAACTTGATTCAGTGACTTCGTCCTCTTTTGCCAGGCTCAGCAGCCCTTTCACTCTGAATGTTCTGGTAATTCTGTGTCTGAACAGAAGGCAGCAGTGGCATCTTGTGTGTGATTCTTCAGACTCTGTCTGATGTTCTAGTTCGATACCCTCCCAGCCATCTAGGCCATCCAGGGCCTAGGTCCACATAGATGCACATAGTGGGAAAACATAATATCCATTTGCTGATTGCTGAGTTCAGGGACCCAGAGGAAGAGCTTCCCCTTATTTGCAAAACATCTTGACCTTGTTAGAGTCTGCCAGGGTCTAGGTGGGCGGACAGGTCCACTCTCTGTGGTGGGGAAAATGACAGAAAAGTCTCAGGGTCACAATCATCTGGACCAATTTTGCTGGTCCCTGTACAGGATGAAAGGCACCAATGATATTATTCAGGAATTATTCAGAAGGTGCAGAGAAGACCAGCTAGGGGTTTTCTGTCTGTTCTGCCAGGCTATGCATAAGGTTGTGGTAGGAGCCTGCAAACAGTCCATCCCCTGCTTCTGGTTGTATGGAAAACTAACTTGAGCAAACAGGCTGGGGAAGACGATCTTGCCAAGTTCAGGCACTGAAGTGTCAAATACAGAAAGCAGTAGGACCGAACCAGATGTCAGGTTACCACTGGCTATCTGAGGGTAGATCTTCACATTGGTTGTCATAGTTAGGTATAAGTGTCAACCTTACCATTGAGGCTTCAAACTCTGAACACATTTATAGAGAACTAGTAATTAAGCTGAGAGCCAACCTGGAGGACATTGTCTGATTAATGGGGATGTGCAACCCATGGCAGTTGGGGCCGGTCCCTGGGCAGGTGAATAAGATGGAAGGAGCTGGTTGAGAAAGGGGCATCTTTCTGTAGACTTGGCCAGACAAGCTGCTCTGGCAAGTAAGGATTGTCCCTCTCTCAGCCATTATTTGGCTATGGTATGGCTAGTTTCCTTGTCCCTTGGTGTTGGTGTGGGCTCTCGTGTAAAACTGGATAAGGAACTGTAACCAGATTATCATAAGCCAAAATAAAAGCCCTTGTTTTTTTAAGCCATTTGGTCATGACTTTATTAGCAACCATGCAGATTAACCACAACACTGCTCATGGAGGTCTGTGATCCATTGTGTTCAGTAATTCAGATGTGGGAAGACAAAATGATCCAAAGTCTTTCCTGCATCAACATATAGTCAGAGAGAGACAGGAAGATTGAGGTGGTCTCATGCCAGTGATGAGTTGAGTGTTTGGATGAGGTGTTCTTACATGAAGTGTGTAAGCGGGATGATCCCAGAGTGTCTCAATAGTCAGCAGAAGGTGGAGATGCAATGCAATGAAGATATCTGAAGGGGACAGGCCAAGCACCATGAATTATGGGCTATAGGTATGTCATAGTTAGGTACAGGTGTCAACTTGACGGTTGATGGTTTGAGCTCTGGGCACATGTGTAGAGAATTAGTGTTTGAGTGAAGCCCAGAGCAAACCTACAGGAGATAGCTGATGGGGAAGGCCCAAGTGGGTGGGACTGGGCCCTGAACAGATAAAATACTGAGAGCTGGTTGAGCAAGTTGGCATCCTTGTGTATACTTGGCCAGACATGCTGGTCTGGCAACTAAGGATCATCCCTCTCCCAACCATTACTTAGAGATAGATGGTCACCTTCTTTCAGTCCTGATGTTGGTGTGTGCTTTCCCATCAAGCTGGACTATGAACTATAACCAGACTACCAGTAAGAAAATAAATCCCTTGTTCCCTTAAACCATTTGATGATCATTCATCAGCAACCATGAAGGCTGACTGTGACAAGGGTACTACTGTCCCTGCGCTCCATGCCCAGTGGACACACTACTCAACTGGACCATCGAATTGATTGTTTCCTGTCTGGATCTGCTATACATCTCTCTCCAGGAATCTGAATCACATGTACATGGCTTGAGCATGCAGGAACAACATAATCATAGCACACAGGTAGCAATTCTTCTATCCACATCCTTCTGTCTTGACTCTGTCAGTCATGTGATTTCCAGGTGGGGGCTTTTTCTTCCAATAATGTATACTCTGAGTACTTTCTGCTCTCTTATCTTCCCTCTGGCAGTGTTCAGGGAAGCAACCAAGGAACATGATGGGGGTGTTTGTTGCAAGTGGGTGTCTTCTTCTCTGATTGGTCAAGAGTATCGGTAGAAAGGGTGGTTCTTATGCTGACCATTTCTGACTGTGTTGTTCTGAGTCTGGCGAGTTCAGCACAATGAAAGTGAAAGGACCAAGAGTATGCTCATGTCTTTGTGCTTTAGGACAAGTAAGGTGGAATGACTTATGGACTATAGGCAAGACATGGGTTTCTCTGGTATGTACCCATGACCTCAAAAGTTGGCTGCTCCAAGACTTAATATGTGGCTGAGGCCTCACTGACTTTCCTTTTATGGTCCAATGTGTCTCGGTTTTATCCAATGTCACAGAGCGACATTATTGTGGAGTTCATGCAACTGGGAAGTTTCCACTGAAACTAAATCATAGTTTCTCCACTATGAGTGCCCCACCATGCTCATAGCTTGGGATTCTCTGGGGGTGGGCAGGAAGGGGAGGACAGTCATTGTATCAAGAATCTTGGTATCTCTGGGAAAATGGCAGGGAATGTTTGATATTTAAGAGAATGTTTGGATCTCTCATTATCGATCTCTTTCTGCTTCAGCTGTTTCTGGAAAGATATTTCCTTTCAATGCAAGAAATCCTGTGAGCTGGATGATAACACCTCTGATTCAAAACCTCCACCTTGGTCTACAGTAATTTAGTTTCAGAATTCTCAGGAATAGCATAAGAAAGTGCCCCTAAATGTGGCCAGTTTCTACATGGACATGAGTCTGAACTCCACTCTAAAGTAACCTGTCTTGATACTGCCTTTGTCATCCTTTGTCTGACTTCAGATATTTGTTTGATGTCCTAGTCTTGGCAGTAATGCAAGATACTTACAATTTGCTGTCTGGAAGCACTTGATGAGAGCACAGGCAGACCTGATTTGTGGGTACATGTGATTATGGACAGACATGAGTTCATTTTCTTGTACGGACAAATAAACCTTACATATTCCACATAACTTGATATTCATTCCCTACAGTTCTAAGGGAACTTAGAATAAGGATTCTTCTCTTTTTAAAAATATTTATTTATTTATTTGTTTATTTATTTTTCTGTGTGTGTTGGAGATTTGCGTGTATCAGATAGCACTGTGTGTCCCGGTGGAGCACCAAGGGTGACTGCAGGACTCCTCCTGGATTGCTTCTACCTCCTTTTTGCTTCCCTCTGGGATTCCCAGCCTCTGCCACCAGGGACAGATGTGTAGGCCATTGCTGTTTCCTCAGAATGCAGGATTTTCTGCTTGTGAGTCAGAGTTTTAACCCCTGAGCCATCTCTCTAGCCCAGAATAGGGATTCTTCTTAATTTGTACCAACTGAGTTGTGCCAACTGAGCTGCCATGCGATGAGCTGCTGTAAATCAAAGGAAGAGTGAATGCTAGATTGCCCAGCCTGTGTGCTCTCCTAGTGACAGGTTGCTTCACTCAGGGTATAGTTCCTTTTTTTTAGATGGGACTCTCTTTGAATTTTTTAAATTTACTGATGTCACTTTTGTGAGTACAACTGGCATGTCCATGTGGGGATCAGAGAACAACCCACAGGTTAGGTCTCTCCTTCCTTGTGGGTTCCAGGGACCAAACTCAGGTCATCAAGCTTGTCAGCAAGTGCTTTTACTCACTGAGCCATCTCACTCACACATCGTGGGATTCTGAAGCTACTCAGTCCAGGGATTGATAGCTGTCATAGTTAGGCACAGGAGTCAACTTGTCAGTTGAGGGTTTGAGCTCTGGGCACAGTTGTGGAGAGTTGATGGTTAAGTTAAGCCCAGAGCAAATCTGGAAAAGATTGTCCAGCTGATGGGGAAGGTCCAGCCCATGGAAGGTTGGATAAAGCCCTGGAATAAATCATGGAGAGCTGGTTGAGAGAGTTGGCATCCTTGTGTACACTTGGCCAGACATGTTGGTCTGGCAAGTAAGGATTGTCCCTCTCTCCACTGTTATATGGCAATGGTGTCTCCAGTTCCCTCGGCCCTGGTGTTGGTGCATGCTCTCCCGTCAAGCTGGACTCAGAACTGTAAACCCTTGTTCTCTTAAGTGTTCGATAGTCATTTATTGGCAACCATGTAGATGAATGGCAACAAGGGCAATATGCATTTGCAATTTGTATTGGTCAGGAAGCAGGAGAGTGTACCTAGACAGGTGTCTGATAATAATCCCACTCCTCATCCCCACACACTCAGGACAAAGCTTCAGCTTAGTGATTGCTACCTCCCTAATTAGTTGGTGCTTGTAAGAGCACATGCTTGCCTGACCCTTAAAGTCCTAGGTGGATCAAGGTCAAAACCAATCCTGGTCACACTTCCTGGGCTAGGTAAAGGTCCCAGAAATCACGTCCAGACTCTGCTCCCTCAGTCCATCACTTTGATCTGCTTCAAAATAGGTTATTCATGCATTCATACATACTCGCCCCAAACCTAACTCGATGGCTCACCTGCCCTGGTCTGGTTGTGCTGGTCTTTGGGTCATGCTGGTTTGGTCCAGACATCTCTTCTCTACCATCCCACAGGTCAAGATTCTGCCATAGTCACAGTCTTGTTGTCTTCGGTGTCAAGTTCTCTAGTGTGTCTGACATGCAAGCAGAGCAAGGACCCCAGACAATCAAGGGTCACCACTCGGATACTTGCAACTCGTACTTTATTGTCAGGAGAATATGTCACATCTTTTGCTTCTTCATTTTCTCTTTATATACTGTCTATGGGGGTGTCTTTGGATGGCATCCTCTTATCTTCTCTGAACAACTGTGCAGTAGAGGTGGCCCATCTTCTGTTTACTAACTTCTTCAAAACATTTCATCCCCTGATTCCCTAAGATTTGCTAAGGGGGTCATACATGAGCTTTATGACAGTTCCAAACTTAAGTGATTCACACAAATCATAGTATCACAGCAAAGATCACATTAAAGGTCAAATCACCCAGTCATGAAAATCAGTCAAAATAACCAAATAAGCCATTGCAGGATATTTTGTGTGCTCATAATTAGCCACAACAGGAGTAATATATCCAGATAATTATCTAAATTTTCCACAAAGCTTCTATGGCTCCTGTTGGTTGTACTATATGCAGTAAGAGCCAACCTGGAAAACATTCTTCAGTGAAAGACTTGGATTATATTCGGAGGCATGCATACTGCAACGATGGGATTGAATAATATATGTTGATCAGTCCATCTGTACCGATCCATCTCCATTAGGGAGATAGCCTCCCTTGCATCATGCGGGATCAGATTGACCCACATTAATGGGTAGAGATTTTCTTCCTTCATGTACCAGACATCTAACAACAATCCAGTGAGCTCCTCTACCATGTGGAACAGTCTATATTGGTCTGTGCTTGATATATTGAGATATTATCTTCCAGTAGGTGGTATATAAATGAGATAAGGTATACATATTTGTTGTTTTGTGAACACCAATGTATACTGACCATCTACTTTTTGCAAAAGGGACATCTGTTGGTATATGGAAATTTCCTGAATAATCTCGTTACCATATCAAATTCCATCAGTGTGCATATTGTCTTGAAGCAGTTTTCAAAAAGTGTGAGATGTTGTGGGCAGATCGACCTGTTCAAGTACCAGGGTCTCATGTGTTGTCTGATGGTTCTCATCATTGTGTTAGTCAGTCTTAAGGAGCCACTGTAATTCTGATCCATATTCCCTCTGAAAACACCTATGAAAAATGCATCATAAAATAATGAGGGGAACATCCTGAAGCTCAGGGAAATTTGCAGAAGAGGGAGCGGTAAGATTGTAAGAGCACAAGGATGCGAGATACTCCACAGAAGTTAGGGCCGAAGCAATCTTAATTGGACTTTGCATGCCCTGTGCAATGTCCCACACACTATTGACCCCATAAAGTCTAGCATTTGCTAAAGGCACCAAGATCCTTGGAGACAAGGAATTGACAGCCATAGTAGTGTTCCTATGCTTAAGAGGAACACAGGAAAGGGTTCAGGGAAATGCAACAGGGTCCCCGTATGTCATCCCAGAGGAGGGCCCAGGGGAGAGTCTGGCATGCATATTAAAGGATTCTCCAGGGATTGGGGGGGGCACTGAGGGATGGGGAGGGAGGGGTGAGGGGAGGAGGAGCAGGGGGGTTGGGGGAGGAAGAGGGAGGAAGGGAACCGGTGTACCTATTAAGTTTGTATGAGCGGAAATAATAATAAAAAATGTTAAAAAATGAGGGGAATACTTAAACGTATGCATACTGAAAGAGGATATACATGAACCACCAAAATATCTCCTTAATCCAATGCCAAGGGTTCCGAATGGGGAAACACACTAAATACATTTTAACCATTCTCCTTACTGTGTCCCATAACATACATAATTGTGCTTTTTTTTCAGAATTGATTGATATTTTTATTTTATAACCCTTAATACTGAGAGTATCACTTTACATAAATACATACTATACAAATTCATAAGTAAATTTAGGGCCATTTCGGAAATTTTTGGAAATCCTGTCTAATCTCAAATTCAAATTCATTGAATTTTTAAAAAATAAAATCCAAGTGAACAATACAGTTTCAAAATCAACCCTTTTAACATGATACATTTGAAAGATATAATTTGATGTTTACGTGCTGAGAAATGATTGTAGTAAAATATTAAAAGTCTTTGTTTTTGGTCAGGAAACCATTATGTCTCTATAAAAGCAGAAAATTTTGTATGTAAGGAAAAACTTAGAAATTCATAAGATGCAGTAGTCTTGAATCTGAGCCACATACCTCAGTCAGTGGTCATTGGTTTGTGACATGCAGGAGCCAACAATCTTGTGTTGGCATATTGTGTGTTTAAGAACCAAGGCTGCAGAGAAAGCACACAACACAATCCTGGTAAGTGCTGGCAGAAACTGCTTTTGTCTATTGCATATTTGTTTTGATTTTTGGTGCTGTTTGTTCAGAAGCATTTTACTATTGCCAAAAGTTTTTGTAGCCTCCATATTCACTTATTCAACCCCAAGAATTATAACCCACAGTTTAAGAAGCTGCTAGCTTATATTAGTCTATTTTTATGTAAAGTTAAAGTTTGCTACTAAATATGAGAGGCGACCTTATTGGTTTTTTAAAAATTTCTTTTAATGTTTGTTTTTTTCCCAATCATACAAACTAAGTATGTACCCCGTCCCCCCCTCCCTCACCCTCTCCCCACTTCCCTTTGCACCCTTCCACCTTTTCCCCTTCCTTTCACCCTCTCCCTCCTTTCTCCCAATGCCTTCTGCATCCTCCACTCTAATGAAGTGTAAGGACTCAGTGGCATTGCCCAGAGCCCTTTCTTGTGCTCCCCTTTAGTATGGGAACACTATTGTGACAGTTAATCCCTTGCCTCTAAAGATCCTAGTTCCTGTGATCCATGTTAAACTTTGGGGGGGGGTCATTGACATGTCAATTATTGAGCAAGTTGTGCAAAGTCCGATTATAGTTACTGCAGCCCTAACTTGTGTGGAGTATCTTGTGTATCATTGGTCCTCCCCATCTTCTGGCTCTTACAGCCCCCTCTTCCGCATATTTCCCTGAGCTGTAGGATGGGGAGAGATTTGGCTGGTCTGGTTCCAGGTGATTAATATAGGGTCTCTGATGTTCTGAGTTTTACTGTTCCTGCACCACCCTTGGCTCCATCCTGATTAGTATTGGAGGTCACCTCCTGGCCAGAAATAAAAGGCTGTTTAAATGGAGAATTTCTATAAGAGTAGATTTAAAGGTAGATGGAATAGGAGTAGGAGATTGCAGTGAGGGGGGATCATTCTCCCATTCTAAGGATGGTTACCATCTATCTGGCAGACTCTATGCCTTCCCTGTCTGGTGAGATCAAACCCCCTTCACTTGCAAGTGACCAGGAAGGAAAGTGAGTGAGCTTAACCTGATGTCTCACTATTTACTTGCAATACTTGATGGTGACCTATTTTCTCTGCTGTAGCATGATCCCCTATCTCCTTATTTCTGGGAGGGTCCACCTTCCCCTACCCTCCTGTTTATAATCTTTGCAATTACTGTAGGTATTACAGAGATTTATCTTTGAATATGTCTTTGGTACTAGGATCCACCTATTAGGGAGTACATACGGTGCTTAATTTTCTGTGTCTGGGGTACTTCACTCAATATAATTTTTTCTGATTCCATCCATTTCTCAGAAAGTTTCATTAATTTATCATTTCCCAGAAGTTTCATTAATTTGTCTTTTCTTATGGCTGAGTAGTATTCCATTTGTAAATGTAACACATTTTCCTTATCCACTCATCAACTGTTGGACATTTGGGTTGATTCCATGACTTTGCTATTGTAAATAGTACTGTTATGAACATGGTTGTGCTTGTGCTATCAAGGTGAATTTTTGCATATGGGGGGTTATTCCCAAAAGTGGAAGGCAGGGTCATATGGCTGTTATGAACATGGTTGTGCTTATGTTATTGTAGTGAATTTTTGCTTTATGGGGGATTATTACCATAAGTGGTATAGCAGGGTCAGAAGGCATTTCAATCTTCAACTTTTTTTCTTTTTTCTATTTGTTTCTGCTCATACAAACTTAATAGGTACACCGGTCCCCTCCCTCCTTCCACCCCTCCCTGGACTCTCTTGCTCCTTCCCCCCTTTTCCTCTTCCTTTCCCCCCTCCCTCCCTATCTCCCAGTGCCTCCTCTCCCCCATCCCTGGAGCATCCTTTAATGTGAATGTCAAACTTTCCTCTGGGTCCTCCTCTCTGATGAGGTGTAAGGACTCAGTGGCATTTCCTAGAACTCTTTCTTGTGTTCCCCTTAAATATAGGAACACTATTGTGGCTATTAATCCCTAGCTTCTAAGGATCCTTGGCCTTTAGTCCATGCAGGACTTTGAGGAATCAATAATGTGTTGGTCATTGCGCAGTTCATACAAAGTCCTATTATGACTGCTTCGGCCCTAACTTGTGTGGAGTATCTTGTGTATCATTACTCCTCCCATCCTTGTGCTCTTACAATCTTACCTCCCCTTCTTCTGCAAATTTCCCTGAGCTTCAGGATGGGGAGAGATTAAGCTGGCCTAGTTCCAGGTGGTTGATATAGAGTCTCTGATGTTCTGAATTATGGTTGAGTTTTTTTTTTTTCAGTTTTGCTGCTCCTGCAATGCCTTTGGCTCCATCCTGATAGTATTGGATGTCAGCCCCTGGCCAGAGATAAAAAACTGTTAAATTAGAGTCTTATTATAAGAGTATATTCAAAGGTAGATGGAATAAAATTAGGAGACCACGGTGAGGGGGGTAACCATTTGCAAAATGATTACTTTCTATCTGCCAGACTATATGACCTCCCCTTCTGGTGAGTTCATACCCCATCACTTGCAAATGATCATGAAGGAAAGTCTGTGAACTTAACCAGATGTCTCATTACTTACTTGCATTCCTTGATGGTGGCCTATTTTCTTTGCTTTAGCATGATCCCCTCTCTCCTTGTTTCTGGTGGGACCCTCCTTCCCCATCCCTCCTGTTTATAATCTTTGCAATTACTGCAGGTATTACAGAGATTTATCTTTGAGTGTGTCTCTAAGTGGGTTTGGTACTAGGATCTACCTATTAGGGAGTACATATGATGCTTAATTTTTCTGTGTCTGGGATACAGAAAAATGTGTCACTCAACATAATTGTTTCTAATTCCATCCATTTCCTAGAAAATTTCATTAATTCATCATTTTTGATGGCTGAGTAGTATTCCATTGTATAAATATACCACATTTTCTTTATCCACTCATTAACTGTTGGACATTTGGATTGATTCCATGACTTTGCTATTGTAAACAGTGTTGCTATGAACATGGTTGTGCTTGTGCTATCAAGGTGAATTTTTGCATATGGGAGGTTATTCCCAAAAGTGGAATAGCAGGGTCATATGGCATTTCAATCTTTAACTTCAAGAATCGCCAGATGGCTTGCCAGAGTGGTTGTATGAGCCTGCATTCCCACCAGCAATGTAGGAGAGTTCCCCTCTCTCCACATCCTTTCCAGCATTTGGTGTTGTTTGTATTGTGGATTTTTGCCATCCTGACCGGGGTGAGATGATACCTCAGGGAGGTTTTGATTTGCATTTCCCTGATGGCTGAGGATGTGGAGCATTTTAAAGATATTTGTTAGACATTTTAATTTCATCCCTGGTAAATTTTAAATTCCAAGGCCCATTTTTTAATTGGCCCATTTGTTTCCTTGGTGTTTAGTTTTCTAAGTTCTTTGTGCACTCTGCGTAATAGAACTCTATCAGATACATGGTTAGTGAAGATTTTTCTCCCATTCTGTGGGTTGCCTTTTTGCTCAGTATACAATCTCTTTAATTGAACAGAAGCTCTTTCATTTCACAAGATCCCATCTGTTGAGAGTTGTAGTGACTGTGCTAATGGATGTCCGTTTATGAATTGTTGGCCTAGCCCAATCAGCTTGAAGGAGTTCCCTACCCTTTCAACTATGGTTTTTATAGTCTCTGGCCTTATATCAAGATCCTTGATCCATTTGGAATTAATTCTTGTACATGGTGACTAGTACGGCTCCAGTTTTAATCTTCTACAAGTGAATATCCAGTTTTTCCAGCACCATTTATTGAAGATGCTGTTCTTTTTCCATTGGATTTTCTGGGCCCCTTTGTCAAAGATCAAATAGCTGTAGTTATCTATTGATCTTTGTGTCTATTTTGGAGCCAATACCAGGCTGTTTTTACAATTATGTATTTGTAGTATAGACTAAGGTTTGGTATGGTGATACCTCCAGGCATGTTTTTGTTACTCAGGATTGTTTTTGCTATCCTGGGTCTTTTGTGCCTCCATATGAATTTGAGATTGTTGGTCAACTTTAAAGAATTGCTTTGGGATTTTAATTGGTATAGCATTGAATCTGTATATTGCCTTTGGTAGGATGGTCATTTTTATGATGTTGATTCTGCCAATCCAGGAACATGGGAGATCTTTCCACCTTCTGGTGTCTTCTGAAATTTCTTTCTTTAGGGTTTTAAAGTTTTCATTATAGAGGTCTCTTACTTCCTTGGTTAGTTTTATGCCAAGGTATTTCTTTTTTTTAGGGGCTATAGTAAATGGGATTGTTTCTCTCAGGGGTTTTTCACTTCTTTCATTCTGAGCATATAGGAAGGCCACTGATTTTTTACATTTATTTTGTATCCTGCCACCCTGTTGAACTTCCGTATTAGTTCCAGGAGTTTCCTGGTGGAGTTATTGGGATCATTCGGGTATAAGAGCATATCATGTGCAAATAGGGATAACTTGACTTCTTCCTTGCTGATTTGAATCCCTTTTATCTCCCTTTCTTGTCTTATGGCTTCAGCTAAGACTTCAAGTACAATATTGAATAGAAGTGGTGAGAGTGGACAATCTTCCCCACTGAGAAATAATCCTTGCTGTAGGTTGTCGTATACTGCTTTTATTATACTGAAAAAGGTTCCTTCCATTCCAAACTTCTCTAAGGTTTTGAGCATAAAGACTATTGGATTTTGTCAAAAGCTTTTTCTGCATCTATCGAGAGTATCATGTGGTTTTGGATTTTGGACTGGCTTATATGGTGAATTACATTTATTGATTTGCGTATGTTGAACCAACCTTGTGTGCCTGGGATAAAGCCTACTTGATTCCCTTGAATGATCTTTTTGATATGTTTTTGAATCCGATTTGCTAAGACTTTGTTGAGAATCTTTGCATCTGTGTTCATCAGAGAGATTGGCCTATAGTTTTCTTTTTTAAGTGTATCTTTATTAGGTTTTGGGATTAAGACGATATTAGCTTCATAGAAGGAATTTGGTAATGTTCCTTCCTTTGCTATTTGATGGAACAGTTTAAGGAGTATTGGTGTTATTAGCTCCTTAAATGTCTGGTAGAATTCTGTGCTGAATCCATCTGGTCCAGAACATTTTTTGGTGGGAAGATTCAAAATTATTTCATTGATTTCCTCATATGTTATAGGACTATTTAATAATTCACAACTTCTTGATTCAATTTAGGTAAGTTGTGCTCACTTAGGAATTCATCCATTTCTTTTGTGTTGTCAAATTTCACAGAGTATAAGTTTTGAAATATGACGTTATAATTGTCTGGATTTCTTGGGTATCAGTAGTGATAACTCCATTTTCATTTCTAATTTTGTTAATTTGGGCTTTCTCGCTCTTGCTTTTGGTTAATTTAGCTAGGGGTGTATCAATCTTATTGATTTTTCAAAGAACCAGCTTTTTGACTGGTTGATTTTCTGTATTGTTTTCCTAATCTCGATTTCAGATATTTCTCCCCTTATTTTGCTAATCTCCTCCCTTCTACTGCTTTTGGGATCAGATTGTTCTAATGTCTCCAAAGCTTTTAGCTGCATTGTTAAGTTATTTATTTCTGATGTTTCCATTTTTTTGATGTAGGCATTAAGAGCTATGAACTTACCTCTTAGGACAGCTTTCATTGTGTTCCAGAGATTTCAGTAAGTTGTATTTTCATTATCATTCACTTTCAGGAAATCTTGAATTTCCTTTGTATTCTTCCTGAATGCAATTCTCATTCAGCATCATAGTGTTAAGTTTCCAGGAGTTAGTGTATTTTCTGTTGCTTGTTGTGTTGTGGATGTTAAGCTTCAGGCCGTGGTGGTCTGATAAGGTACAGGCTAGAATTTCAACTTTCCTGTATATGTGGAGATTCGTTTTGTGGCCCAATATGTGATCTATTTTGGAGAAAGTTCCGTGTGCTGCTGAGAAAAATGTGTATTCTTTGGTGCGTGGATGAAAAGTACGATAGAGATCTGTAAGGTCCATTTCAGTAAGGATTTGATTAAGCTCCAAAGTGTCTCTGTTAATTTTTTTTACCTGTTGATCTATCCCATGTTGAGAGGGCGGTATTAAAATCCCCAAGAATTATCGTTTTGGGATTGATTTCTTGCTTTAGATGTTGTAGGGTTTGCTTATTGAATGTGGGGGGTGGCGTATTGGGTGCATATATGTTCAGTATTGTGAAGTCTTCCTGGTGAATTGTACCTGTACTAAGATGTAGTATCTATCCGTGTCTCTTATAATTTTCTTTTGTTTGAAGTCCACTTTGTCTGATATGATAATGGCTACCCCTACCTGTTTTCTGCTTCCATTACCTTGTAGAATTTTGGACCAGCCTTTTGTTTTTAGGATGTGCCTATCTTTTGTGGTGAGATGGATTTCCTGCAGGCAGCAGATTGAGGGATTGTGATTTTTAATCCACATTTGTAATCTGTGTCTCTTGATCGGTGAGTTAATTCCATTAACATTTAGTGTTATAATGGACAAACTATTTTTAATTCCAGACCTTTATTATGTTTAGTGGCTTTTGTAAGTATATTGTTTTGCTTTTAGTGGTGTTATACTTGCCTTCTGTTCTCCTGGATATGCCTTCTTTTTTTCTTCAAGCTTGAGTATCATTTCTAGCATTTTTTGAAGGCCTGGTTTGGTGGACATGTATCCCTTCAAGTTGTCTTTGTTCTGGAAGATTTTTCTTTCTCCCTCAGTCATGACAGATAGTTTTGTGAGGTATATTAGTCTGGGTTGACATTTTTGCTCATTCAATACTTGAAGTATGTCTCTCCAAGCTCTTCTTGCTTTTACTGTTTCGACTGAGAAGCCATTTGTTATTTTAATAAGTTTGCCTTTAAAAGTGACTTGTTTTTTTTCCCTTGAAGCTCTCAGCACCATTTCTTTATCTTGAATGTGGAGTGTTTTGACTATTATTTGCCGTGGCAAGCTTCTGTTTTGGTCATACCTGTTTGCGGTGTGGAATGCCTCTAGTGTATGTATGGGCCTCTCTTTTTTTAGATGAAGAAAGTTTTCCTTGATGATCGTTTGAAAAATTTCCTCAGGTGTGGTATTTTGAGATTCTTGTTCTGGTATTCCATGAATACGCATGTTAGGCTTCTTCAGTGTGTCCCATAACTCTTGAATATTTCTCTCGAGTGTCTTTTTGGCTTTAACTACCTCTTCCATTGAGCTGGTTAATACTCCCACTTTGTCTTCAAGGTCTGAAATTCTGTTTTCTGCAAGGTCTGAAATTCTGCTTTCTGCTTCGCTAGTTCTGCTGATAAGACTCTCTGTTGAGTTCTGGGTTGAAGATAACTTGTCTTTTATTTCAGTTTTAAACTCTGCTTGAGTCTGTTTTAACTGCTCTATGCCTGTTTTTTTTTTTTTTTTCTTGAACTGTTTTTCTCAACTCCTCCAATTGTCTGTTGTGTTCCTCTTCAAAACGATTGATGCGGTAATTTAATTCCTCCCGGATTTCCTCTTTCATAGTATTGAACATGGTAATGATCATATTTTGAAAGTCATTTTCCTGGGTCAACTGACTGCCATATTTATAGATGTTTTCTCTAAATTAATTTGTCTGTAAATATATAATCTTATAAAAAAAGAATCTAATTTACCATTACACATGCCATAGAAAAAAATAAACATTCTTTTTCTTTTCTTTTGATGAGAGAGTTGGTTCATTACATTCTGTGCATCCTGCAAATGGAGTGTGAGATTTCTCCCCAGATGCCAGAGGGAGACCAAGTTCATTGTTTGGGAGCAGCCAGTGAGGCAGATGCCAGGGAACTTTAGTTGCAGAGAGACTTGGAAGAGTGATTGACCTAGAGAAAAGAAACTGCTTCTAGGCATATGCTGAGCTCCAATTCTCATCTCCTGGTTGGGAAGCAGATGTAATAACTAAGAAGAGTTGGGAGGGGAGATGGTTCAACTGGTAATGCCATACTGCCACTTACACTGGTGGTGCATGCTCATCATTCACCACAGGGGAGGTGGAGACAGATGGGGTATGGAGAGGGGAATAGGGATCTGCCTAGTTTACTTGGCAAGTTCCAGGCTAGTGAGGGACTCAAAAAGCAGGAGAGCCCTCAGGACCAGTGGGGCTTTCATAGCTTTCAGATGTTGTTAAGGGTTGCCAGGGAATGAAGGAGGTTGGCATCCTGTCTACACACACATTGTGCCTGCACATGTGTGAACACATACAAGCATTAAGGTAAAAAAAACTACAGCACATGCTGTGCACACAGACAGGCTTCCTGCACCAGAAGTGACTGAGGAATAGTGGATATCAGGCACAGAGTGAGCATGTGCAAAAGTCCAAAGGCAGAGCACGTTTGGCTGAGGGACCACACTGATCCATGGGATAAACGATGGCAGTCTGATGCAGAAAGTCAGAGTGGACAGCAAACAGGAGGCCAGACTTGAGGGAGCCCATTCCCGAGGCTCCTGATGTCGGTATGAACTCAAGTATCACAGGCATGAATAACTTTCTTGTGTCCTTAAGTTGGTTCAGTCACTTCTTGGTTCTGCACCAAACTAGCACAGCCTGACCTGAACTCATGACCCTCCTCCTCCACCTCCCCAGTGCTGGGATGACAGGTGTGTGCCATCATCGCTGGTCTCTGCCATGCTGGGGATGGAGCCCATGCACACTAGGCTAGTGCCCTTCTGAGTCACATCCCCACCCTGAGAGTCTGTTTAGACTTCTGCCATCTGCAGCCTCCCAGAGATGGACACTGCCCCTAAACTGTCTCAGTGCTGCCCAGTGCTGATATCATTTAGACTCAGAGTTCTGGGGCTGCGAAAGGAAGGAGTCTGGCACCTACGGCAGCATGGGAGGTGGTGAGAGGGAAAACAGGGAGAGAGCAGCTGGCCTATAGAGAGAAGTCCCCTCTGTTCAATCACACAGGTGGGTGAAGGGAAGGTGTTTGTCATGGTGTCAATGTGAACCGCCCACAGGCTCCTATGATTGCTTGGGTAGCTGGTGTTAATGCCTGGGAAGCTCGTGGCACCTTTAAGCAGGGCAACCTTGCTGGAGGAAGGCATGTCACAGAGGGTGGGCTTTGAGGTTTTGTGGCCAGGCTACCTCTCGCTCTCTTGCTCTCTCTGCCTTTTGCTGACTGTAAGCTTGAACTGTAAGCCAAATAACTTGCCCTTTCTTCCTTGAGTTGTGTATGAGCATTGCTGTCTCACAGCCATAAAGAAAAGTAACTGCAATAGTGTTTCAAAGAGAGGCCTGAGTCCCTCCCTTGGCCACCAGACTGCTGAGACAATGGACCTGAAGGAGCTAGAATTTTGCCAGGAGTCTCTCACTGGGGAGAAAGGGACAGGCTGAAGTCTGGTATCAGTCACAGGGGAAGCTTGTCTTCAGGAAGAGACATCACACAGTTCAGACAACTCCTTATCCCACCATGCAGAGAAGACCAGAGCTGAGATAAGAATGGGTCAGTATGAGAGTTAACTGGAGGTGTCAACTTGACAACTGACATTTTGTGTAAATCTATGGATAGCATGCAAAGAAACTGTGACAGTCAATGATGGGCGGGACCACACCTTGACTAGGACTGCTGAGCAACGAAGACTTCTGGCCTTCTATTTAAAATAGAACTTCATGTCAGGACCTAAAGACGGACTTGGAAGTCCTTGGACCTCTCTGTTCCTCTTCCCCATGGGGTCTTTCCCTGTTTGGTTGGCCTGTGGAGAACAGGTGGCCGAGCCTGGTCCTTATGATTCTGGCAACATAAATGGAATCAGAACATATTTCAGCATCCAGAAGTGGTCACGTGTATACATTGGAAACAAAGAACCCCAAGGGTCAAAACCAGACATGAGTAGGCCAGGATGTCTCAATCAGGCAAATTTTTGCTTCTATGGAAGGGCATGTAGCATCTCTCACATCACATCAAATGAACATTACGTTTGATTTTTTTTTTGCCTGTGTGTGTGTACAAGAAGGCACTTGAAAGTGCCTGTGGAAGCCCAAGAGTGACATCAGGAATCATTGTAGATTGTTCTACCTTCTTATTGTTCACATCAGCAGCAAGAAAGGTTTTGGAACAGTAAAATGGTTCAGTGTAAGGAGCAGATGTGGTTTCATCAATAGGAATGATTCCAAGGAGGATGTATTTGTACCCCAGACAGCCACAGAGAAGACTGATCCCAGGAAGTGCCTTCGCCAGGTAGGAGATGGAGAGACTGCGGAGCCTGGTGTTTTGAAGGAGAAAAGGTACAGAGGCAAGTGGTACAGGTCCTGGTGCAGCTCCTGTTCAAGACAGCAAATGCTCAGCTGACTGCAACCATTATTGACACCATCCTGCACGATGGTGACCACGATTCCGCAGGGGCCTCCTCACCCAAGACACCCTAGAGAGGACGGCAATGTAGGAGACAAAGAACATCAAGGAGATGAGACCCAAGGCCAGTGGCACCTCAGTGCTGATGTCACTGCAATGTAATTACCCACACAGACACCATTGACCAGAGCTTGTACCACAGTGCCTCAGAGAAGAACTCCTCTCTCTCCATTTTCATGAGTATGTGGGGGGGGATGCATGCATATATGTATGTATGTTTGCATGTGGGTGGGCATGTGCCTGTGAATGCCCAAGGTTGATATCAGGAATCATTCTTAGTCATTCTCCCATCTTATTCTTTGAGACAGGCTGTCTAATTGAGCCCAGAGCTCACGGATAGATCTAGTTTGCCAGCTTGTTCTTGGGACTCTGAGACTCTGCTATCTAAGGATAGAATTCCATGAGAACTGCCACATGGATCCAGAATTTCACATGGGATCCAGGGAGCCAAACTCCAGTCCTTTTGCTTGTGTGGCAAATGCTATAACTGCTGAGCCTTCTCCTCAGCCCCAAATTGGCTTTTGTATTGGAAATGCCGCTGACCTGCTCGCTGGGGCTGCCCAGGTGCAGAGCAAGAGGAGATCACGTAGATGAAAAGCCAATGCTCCTGCAGCCCTTGTCTGAAATATTCTCTCCAGCTTTCACCAGTCGGGGCAGCTGTGGACCCCAGCAGGTGTCCAAGCTCTGGACGCCACACCCTGCCTGAAGCAATCCTGGGGCACCAAGGCAAGTCCCTGACTCCCTTCCCCCCAGCCCAGGTTGCCGGTGTTGAGTCAGCGGGGGAAGGTAATCGAGCCACTGCATGACTGTGTGAGTTCGACGTGGAAGTCCATTGATAAAGAGAAGCTATTGACAAGGAGAGACATAGGAGTTTTATTGGAGCTAAGGACCTAGTGGCCAAGGGAACCATTATTTAGTCTTAAGATGGGGAATGTTAGAACAGAAGAGACAGCTTAAAGTCAGAGAGGACAGAGAGAGAGAGCAGTCATGGGCAGCATGGCAGAAGGAAGTCTGCAGAGCGCCCCTGGGCAGGAGAATGGAGGAAGGGAGGGAGGGAGAGAGGGAGGGAGGGAAATCTGCAGAGAGCCCCCCCGCCCCCACCCCTGACATACTACTCTTCCATGGCTGAAAGAAACTCTTTTATGTTTTCCTACTTTCTGTTTACTACAACATAAGCCAAATCACAAACCACAGGGGATCCACAAAACTCATGAGTTTACTGGGCTTACTCCAGAGCCTGATAGAAGTTTTCTTACAGGAGTGTGGGTGACTTCGAAGCAGCTGCATCTAGAGAGTCTGGGCTTCCCCACAGCTGCAAGGATGGACCCTCTCCACCCCCTTTCAGTTGCCTATCCTCAGTCTTTGTTCTCAGATCCCTTCTGAGAGCCCAAGGTTGTGGGCAACCTGCAACCCGGGCAGAATTGTACACAGATGGCTGGGCACTGTGTGTCACAGGGCAGCTGGAATCCTGGGAGAGGGTCAGTGGCCCTCCGGCCCCAACACAAAGTTTACAGTCAGCAGACCCCCATCCTGATCGTCTCTTGCAGGACAGCTGATGTAATGAAGATGAAGATGCCAGGTGTTTCACACAGGGGACTGAGTTCTTTGACAGCCTAGAATGAGCTAGCTAAAACAGCAGAAAGCAAGAAAAAGAGGGAGGGAGAAAGGAGGAAGAAGAAGAGGAGGGAGAAGGAATGGAAGAGGGAAAGAAAGGAAAAAGTGAAAGGGACGGGAGGCAGAGGGAGAGATGGAAGGAAGGAATAAAGAAGTCAAGAAAGGGGAGAAAGAAAAGGAAGGAGGGGAAAGAAACGAAGGGAGGGAGGGGAGAAACAGAGGAAGGGAGGAAAGAAGGAAGGAATGGAAGGAAGGGAGAAAGGGAAGAAGGAAGGGCAAAAAGGAGGAGGGAAGGAGAGATGGAGGGGGGGAAGAGACTGCTTTACGTTATGACACCGCTCATATCATTGACCCAAGCAACCTCGTCTGCAGAGTCACAAGGCCATATCCATTGTGCTGACTGACTCCATCGCCCCGTGAGGTCACACTTCACTGCAGGGGGACCTGCGACACAGACAAGCAGAAAACACCTGGGATGCATCCTGTGATTTTAAAATTGTATCATTGAGGGAGAGAGAGAGAGGCAGAGAGAGAGACAGAGAGACAGAAAGAGATAGAGAGACACAGACAGAAACAGAGAGAGAGAGAGAGAGAGAGAGAGGAGAGAGAGAGAGAGAGAGAGAGAGAGAGAGAGAAAGATACAGGTCATAGCGCACAGGTGGAAGTCAGAGGACAACTTTCAGAAGTCAGCTCTCTCCTCCCACCATGTGGCTTTTGGGAATCAAACGCAGGTCTCCAGGTTGTGAGTGTTGAAAGCAGAGTCGATGATAATATGAATCTTTATTAAAATCGAGAGATATGGGGCCATGGTGTGGCTAAAGGAGGGACCATGTTCAGACAGGGATGAAGGTTAAACAAGGACTGGTGACCCCCATAGCCACAGGTGGCAGCGGGGGAGGGCAGAGTCTCCGCAGAAAACCTTTGGGTTAAAGGGAGCATCTAACTGTGGGGTTGGTGGGGATGGGAATCAAGAGACTCTACAATACACAAGGTCGACGTGGAGGTCCATTACAAAGAGACGCTAACTCGAGGGAGAGAGATAGGAGTTTTCATTAGAGCTGAGGGCCTGGCAGCCAAGAGAACCTAGTTGAGCCTTGAGATGGGGGAGCATTAGAACAGAAGAGGCAGCTTGAAGTCGGAGAGGACAGGGAGAGAACCACCTGACAAGAACCCCTGGGCAGATGGATTCAGCACAGAGTTCTACCAGACATTTAAGGAGTTAATAACACCAATACTCCTTAAACTGTTCCATCAAATAGCAAAGGAAGGAACACTACCAAATTCCTTCTATGAAGCTAATATCGTTTTAATCCCAAAACCTAATAAAGATTCACTTAAGAAAGAAAAATATAGGCCGATCTCCCTGATGAACACAGACGCAAAGATTCTCAACAAAGTCTTAGCAAATCGGATTCAAAAACATATTAAAAAGATCATTCATGGGGACCAAGGAGGCTTCATCCCCGGCTCACAAGGTTGGTTCAACATACGCAAATCAATAATGTAATTCATCATGTAAACCAGTCCAAAGTCCAAGACCACATGATACTCTCAATAGATGCAGAAAAAGCTTTTGACAAGATCCAACAGCCTTTTATGATCAAAACGCTAGAGACAGTGGGAATGGAAGGAACCTTAATCAATATAATAAAAGCTATATACAACAAGCCCACAGCAAGGATTATGCTCAATGGGGAACAATTGGAAGCATTCCCACTTCGATCAGGAACTAGGACAAGGCTGTCCACTCTCACCACTTCTATTCAATATTGTACTTGAAGTCTTAGCTGAAGCCATAAGACAAGAAAGGGACATAAGAGGGATTCAAATCGGCAAGGAAGAAGTCAAGCTATCCTTATTTGCAGATGACATGATCTTATACCTGAGTGATCCCAAAAACTCCACCAGGAAGCTCCTGGAACTAATACGGAAGTTCAGCAGGGTGGAAGGATACAAAATAAATGTGCAAAAATCAGAGGCCTTCCTATATGCCCAGAATGAAAGAAGTGAAAAAGCCTTGAGAGAAACCATACCATTTACTATAACCCCTAAAAAAATGAAATACCTTGGTATAAACCTAACTAAGGAGGTAAAAGACCTTTACAATGAAAACTTTAAAAACCCTAAAGAAAGAAATTGCAGAAGACAACCAGAAGGTGGAAAGACCTCCCTTGTTCCTGGATTGGCAGAATCAACATCGTAAAAATGACCATCCTACCAAAGGCAATATACAGATTCAATGCTATACCAATCAAATCCCAAAGCAATTCTTCAAAGAAGTTGACCAAACAATCTCAAAGTTCATATAGAGGCACAAAAGACCCAGGATAGCAAAAACAATCCTGAGTAACAAAAACACAGCTGGAGGTATTACCATACCAAACTAAGTCTATACTACAAATCCATAGTTATAAAGACAGCCTGGTACTGGCTCCAAAATAGACACACAGATCAATGGATAAGGATTGAAGACCCAGATATAAGCTCACAAAGTTACAGCCATTTGGTCTTTGACAAAGGGGCCCAAAGAATCCAATGGAAAAAGAACAGCATCTTCAACAAATGGTGCTGGCAAAACTGGATCTCCACATGCAGAAGATTAAAGCTGGACCCGTACTTGTCACCATGTAGAAGACTTAATTCCAAATGGATCAAGGACCTTGATATCAGGCCAGAGACTTTAAAAACCATAGTTGAAAGGATGGGGAACTCCCTCGAGCTGATTGGGCTAGGCCAACACTTCCTAAACAGACATCCAATGGCACAGTCACTGCTACCAACTCTCAACAGTTGGGATCTTGTGAAATTAAAGAGCTTCTGTTCAGATAAAGAGATTGTCACACGAGCTCAAAGGCAACCCACAGAATGGGAGAAAATCTTCACTAACCACATATCTGACAGAGCTCTACTGTCCAGAGTGCACAAAAAACTTAGAAAACTAAACTCCAAGGAAAACACTGGCCCAATTAAAAAATGGGCCCTGGGGACCATGTTACAGCAGAGAAAATAGGCCTCCATCAAGGTCTGCAAGTAAGTAATGAGAAACCTGGTTAAGTTCACAAACGTTCTTTCCTGATCTCACCAGAAGGGGAGGGCATATAGTCTAGCAGATAAAAAGTAATCATTTTGCAAATGGGTGATGGACCCCTTCCTAAGTGAGATGTCCTACTCTTATTACATCTACCCTTGAATGTGCTATTACAACAAGA
The DNA here is from genome assembly GCA_023101885.1 of Typhlomys cinereus. Lineage (NCBI taxonomy): Eukaryota > Metazoa > Chordata > Mammalia > Rodentia > Platacanthomyidae > Typhlomys > Typhlomys cinereus. The sequence continues at coordinate 3,012,423 of JALPQD010000256.1, read as the reverse complement.
CTCCAGTTTAACAGCTTTTTGTCTCTGGCCAGGGGGTGACTTACAGTGCCCAGCAGAATGGAGTGAAGGGAATTGCAGGAGCAGCAAAACTGCAAAAGAAAATCAACAAACCACAATCCAGAACTTCAAAGACTCTATATCAATCACATAGAACTAGGCCAGCCTAATCTCTCCCCATCCTGGAGCTCAGGGACATTTGGGGAAGAGGGGGCGGTAAGATTGTAAGAGCAAAAGGATGGGAGGAGCAACGATTTGCAAGATTCTCAACAATAGTTGGGGCCAAAGCAATCATAATGGGACTTTGCATGCCCTGTGCAATGTCCAGCGCACTGTTGCCCTCATAAAGTCTAGCATCTGTTAAGGGCACCGAGACCCTGGAGGCAAGGGATTGACAGCCATAGTAGTGATCTTATGCTTAAGGGGAACAAGAGAAGGGCTTATGGAAATGCCACTGGGTCCTTATATGTCATCGGAGAGGAGGACCCAGTGGAGAGTTAGGCGTACACAATAAAGGACTCTCTGGGAATTGGGGGGGAGGCACTGGGGGAAGGGGAGAGGGAGGAGGGGGTTCGGGGGGAGGAGGGGGAGGGAGGGAACTGGTAAAAATTTTTTAAATGTATAATTAAATTTTTAATAAAAAAAAAAAAAGAAAAAAAATGGGCCTGAACTTCAAAGGCAACGTACCAGGGATGAAATTAAAATGTCTAACAATATCTTAAAAAATGCTCCACTTCCTTCGTCATCAGGGAAATGCAAATCAAAACTTCCCTGAGATATCATCTCACCCCGGTCCAGGATGGCAAAAATCCACAATACAAACAACGACAAATGCTGGAGAGGATGTGGAGAGAGGGGAACTCTCCTACATTGTTGGTGGGAATGCAGGCTCATACAGCCACTCTGGCGAGCCGTCTGGAGATTCTTTTTTTTTTTTTTTTTTTTTTAATTTCAGCTCATACAAACTTATTAGGTACACCAGTTCCCTCCCTCCTCCTCCTCCCCCCGTACCCCCTGTTCCCCCTCCCCACCCCTCTCCCTCCCCATCCCCAGTGCCTCCCACCCCAATTCCCAGAGAGTCCTTTCTTGTGCATGACTGATTTTCCTCTGGGCCCTCCTCTCCGATGACGTACAAGGACCCAGTGGCCTTTGCCGAACCCTTTCCCGTGTTCCCCTTAGGTATAGGAACACTGCTGTGGCTGCCAATTCTTTGCTTCCAAGGATCTTGGTGCCTTTAGCAGATGCTAGACTTTGTGAGGTCAACAGTGTGTTGGACAATGCGCAGGGCATGCAAAGTCCAATTATGATTGCTTCAGCCCTAACTAGTATAGAGTATCTTACATATCATTGCTCCTCCCATCCTTATGCTCTTACACTCTTACCGCCCCCTCTTCCGCAAATTTCCCTGAGCTTCAAGATGGGGAGAGACTAAGCTGGCCTAGTTCTAGGTGGTTGATATAGAGTCTCTGAAGTTCTGGATTGTGGTTTGTTGATTTTCTTTTGCAGTTTTGCTGCTCCTGCAATGCCCTTCACTCCATCCTGGTGGGCATTGTATGTTACCCCCTGGCCAGAGACAAAAAGTTGTTAGAGTCTTGTGATAAAAGCACATTCAAAGGTAGATGTATAAAAGTGGGAAACCACAGTGAGGGAGGGGTCTATCCCATTTGCAAAATGGTTACTTTTTATCTGCCAGACTATATGCCCTCCTCTTCTGGTGAGATCACTCCCCCTCAGTAGTAAATGATCAGGAACAAAGTCTGTGAACTTAATCAGATGTCTCATTACTTATTTGGGTCCTTGGTGGAGGCCTATTTTCCCTGCTGTAACATGGTCCCTTCTCTCCTTCTTTCTGGTGTGGCCCTCCTACCCCATCCCTCCTGTTCATAATCCTTGGAATTCCTGTCTCTAGGTGGGCTGGGTGGGTTTGGTACTAGAGCCACCATTAGGGAGTACATACGGCGCTTAATTTTCTGGGTCTGGGATACTTCACTTAATACAATTGTTTCTAATGACATCCATTTCCCGGCAAATTCCAGTAATTCATCATTTTTGATGCCTGAGTAGTACTCCATTGTATAGATGTACCACAGTTTCCTTATCCACTCGTCAACTGTTGGACATTTGGGCTGATTCCATGTCTTTGCTATTGTAAACAGTGCTGCTATGAACATGGTCGTGCTTGTGCTATCGAGGCGAACCTCTGCTGTATGGGGGGTTATTCCCAAAAGTGGAATAGCAGGGTCATATGGCATTTCAAATGTATAATTAAATTTTTAATTTCTTTACCGTTAGCAGATAAAAAGTAATCATTTTGCAAATGGGTGATGGACCCCTCCCTCACTGAGGTTTCCTACTCTTATTACATCTACCCTTGAATGTGCTATTATAACAAGACTCCAGTTTAACAGCTTTTTGTCTCTGGCCAGGGGGTGACATACAGTGCCCAGCAGAATGGAGTGAAGGGAATTGCAGGAGCAGCAAAACTGCAAAAGAAAATCAATAAACCACAATCCAGAACTTCAGAGACTATATCAATCACATAGAACTAGGCCAGCCTAATCTCTCCCCATCCTGGAGTTCAGGGACATTTGCGGAAGAGGGGGCGGTAAGATTGTAAGAGCAAAAGGATGGGAGGAGCAACGATTTGCAAGATTCTCAACAATAGTTGGGGCCAAAGCAATCATAATGGGACTTTGCATGCCCTGTGCAATGTCCAGAGCACTGTTGCCCTCATAAAGTCTAGCATCTGTTAAGGGCACCGAGACCCCTGGAGGCAAGAGATTGACAGCCATAGTAGTGATCTTATGCTTAAGGGGGACAAGAGAAAGGGCTTATGGAAATGCCACTGGGTCCTTATATGTCATCGGAGAGGAGGACCCAGTGGAGAGTTAGGCGTACACAATAAAGGACTCTCTGGAAATTGGGGGGGAGGCACTGGGAGATGGGGAGGGGAAGGAGGGGGTTCGCGGGGAGGAGGGGGGGGGAGGGAGGGAACTGGTAAAAAATTTTTAAAATGTATAATTAAATTTTTAATAATAATAAAAAAAGAACCCCTGGGCAGACTCTGAACAAAAGCATGGGGTGTATACACTGTTTCAGTGTACTCGCACTTGTAAAATGTTTCTCTAAGAAGGGACTCAGACATTTCTAAAACACAGAGAACGTGTATTTTGTGGACTTACGTACTTCAGGAATGCAGGCGAAATGTGTACATTTACTGGATGCACAGCTATAAGGCTGAGAAGGGGTTTTTAACTCCAATGGACTCACAGGAAATTTCTGAAACAAAGTTAAAATGTCAGAAGGGGCTGGGAAAGTGCTTGGTCATAGTGTATCTGCTGTTCAAGCATGAGGACCTGAGTTCAGATCCCAGGCACCTATGTAAAAATCTAGGCAGAGGAGCTTCTTCTGCGGTCAGCCTTGCCAAGTCAGTGAGATCCAGGCCAGTGAGAGGCCCTGTCTCAAAAGAAGAAGTTGACACGTGACATTGATCCTTGATCGCCTGACTCAATGTATTCTCTCTCTCTCTCTTGGCCTGAGGCAGACTCAGACCTGTTAGCACTGACCAGGCCAGAAGCCTGAGCACAAGAGCATAACTTGGTTCTGGTCTCTCTTTTAAGAACCATCCAGAAGGAATCAATCAAAATCACAAAGCTCATGCTTTCCTTAACTTTTCTCAGAGGCAAAGAGGTTGCAGGATTGAAAGTCAGGTGCCAGCAGGGGGCGGTGCAACACTGCAGTGACATGAAGGAGCCTGGAATCTACTCTGGGACACACAGGGAAGTCAGTCTCTGGTCTCTGACCAGGTAGGTCTCTCAGTCCAGGTCTCTCCACACTGGGTCTCTGCACCTGGTCTCTCTGTGCTTGGTCTCTGCACAGCCCATCCCTATCCACGTCCACAATGTCTCCTTCAGAGAGAGCTGATCCCCAGGGCTTGTTCTGCTTGCTCTGTCTGGCCTGCTTTCTCCTCTGGAGTTTCTTGGCTCACTGGCTCTCCTGGGCAGCCTCCAGCTGCCTCGCAAAAGGTGGAGGCGTCCATGGTAGTTCCCGAATCCGTCCGTGGTTCTACACACACACACACACACACACACACACACACACACGCATGCACAATTGAATAAATAAGAAAAAATTTTTTCAAAAAAAATCATGTTTTTTTCTGAGCAGGCTGTATTTTTGGCTGCAACCTGGAACTTCTGGGAATGCAATTGCTTTTTAATTGGAAACAGCAAGCCATGTTGGCTGGGATTGAGAATAAGCTTCAGGCTGCAGTCCTGCCCACTAGAGTCTAGGAACAAGGGAATGAGATGACCAAGTCATCCACCTTTTAGCTGTGGGTTCCAGGGGAGAATCAGTGGAAGCCTGGGGACTCCATGGATATATTAAATAGAATTTCTATTCTTTGACCTCAGAAAGCAGGCGTCCTGCCTGGCTAACTGATGCTTTCATGTGTGTAAACCATGAGGCTCAGAGAGAGGGAAGCACAAGGATCTTCACGCCAGCATCTGGAGTTTCCCACCACCACAGACTGAAATATTCTTTCTCAGAACAAGATCTCTTATGTTTGGTCACAGTGAGAATCCTGTTATTTTGGAGGCAGCATGACTGAAGCTCTCATTGTGTCGTGAGGATTGGAGAATTAAACTCATTTATACCCAGCATCCTGCATACGAGCACGCTAAGGAGCAGGTACTTACCTGCATGTGAACGCAAGGGCTACACAGCACCAGCCCTTGTCTTCGTGTTTCTTTGGTTCCGAGCTAACTTGCACGGAGATGGCAGAGGACAGCAAGCTGGAGTTAGCTGTCCATGTTGAGGTGTGGGCAGAGCACAGGCAGGGGTCTCATGGGCTCTATCCATGTGCATGGTGCTTTGTATGGGCTATGTGACTGAACCAGGCTTTGCTCTACCACAACACGCAATGAAAATTCGTGCAGGGAATCATCCCTATGGTTCAGGAAAATTCTGTGATTTCCCCACTTAAACACTCTTTCATTGCTGTATAAAATACTCAAGAAAGACACATTGCGGGAGAGACTTATTTTCACTCAGAGAATACAGTCCACAATCACATGACACGACACCATGCTTTGTGCTAGGGCAAGGCAAAAGGTCATGCATAAGATGGAGGGAGCTGGCTCAGTAGCTGGCATTCTTCAGCAGAGCTCAGCAGTCTTGCGTCTGGCAAGTGACATGTGTCCCCCTCGCAGCGATCCTGTGGATATGGTGTGGCCAGTTCCTCAGCTCTTAGTGTTGGTATGAGTCTCCTACCAAGCTGGACTAAGAACATATTGCCAAGAATCCTAAGCAGGATAAGCCTTCTTGCTCCCCTAACCTGTTTGGCAGTGAATTTAACCAATGTATGTAGACAAACTGCAACAATGTTCAGTAGCATGCATGACTAAAGCACCCAAAAATTCCAACAAGAAATATCCATGTAGGTTAAATTTTCTTCTTCACCTTCAAAGATCCAACCTTATGAAGTGCAGGTGCAGGGTGTACATGCAACCCTGCACTGGGACCTTATTTGAAATAGTCTTTGCAGATGTAATGAAGCTAACGTGGAGGTGATTCGGGTTGGCTTTCATCTTATGAGACTAGCCCTGGTGGGAGAAGAGAAGAAGATGCAGAAGAAGGTGACCTCCCTGCCCATCCCAGGTAAACTGCTAGCCAGACACCATGTCTTAAGGTGCACAGTAAACACTTGCCCATAGTAACACTCCCAGCTGTGAATGGAGGGGTCAGATGCATGAGCCAGAGGGGCATTTGCACTGGAAGCCAGTGCATGATGAAATTTAGACATTTGAGGCAGGAGTCCCAAGAGACAGATTTTCTTCCAGAGCTGGGAGGGCATGTGCAGATTTCCCTGCTCTGCTTCAGGTCCCTTATTGCTGTTCCCCGGGTGCAGCATGTGACCAGTTCACCCCACGGGAGACGGGTT
>JALPQD010000256.1:2976193-3004442 GCA_023101885.1 Typhlomys cinereus | reverse complement strand
TGGAGGTATGAGCCATACCAACCTATAGTCTATTACCAAAATTCATAGTTATACAAGACAGCCTGGTACTGGCTCCAAAAAATTTTAGACACACAGATCAATGGATACGGGCTTGAAGACCAGATTATAGCTCACATAAAAGCTTACTAGCCATTTGGTCTTGACAAAGTGGGCCCAAAAATCCAATGGAAAAAGAACCGCATCTTCAACAAATGGTGCTGGCACAACTGTGATCTCCACCATGCAGAAGATTATTAAAGCTGGACCGTACTTGTCACCATGTACAGACTTAATTCCAAATGGATCAAGGACCTTGATATCAGGCCAGAGAACTAAAAACCATAGTTGAAAAGGATGAAGCTGATTGGGCTACGCCAAACAATCCTAAAACGAATCCATGGCACAGTCATGCTACCAACCTCAACAGTTGGGATCTTGTGAAATTAAAGAGCTTCTGTCAGTAAAGATGATTGTATACACGGCTCAAAGGCAACCCACAGAATGGGAGAAAACTCTTCACTAACCACATATCTGATAGAGTTTACTCCAGAGTGCACAAAGAACTTAGAAAACTCTAACACCAACGGAAAACTGGGCCAATTACAAAATGGGCTCTAATTTAAAAGAAATTACCAGGGCATGAATTGAAATGTCTAACAAAATCATATTAAAAATGCTTACACTACTCTTAGGACATCAGGGAAATACAAATTCAACAACTCTCCTGCAAATTCATCTCAACCCAGGTCAGGATGGCAAAAAACTCACAATAAAACAAACACACAAAATGCTTGGAGAGGATGTTGGAGAGGCGGGGAACTCTCCTACATTGACTGGTGGGAATGCAGGTCACTACAACCACCTGCAAGCCATGTCGGCAGGATCTTTAAGGAAATTAAAGATTGAAATGCAATATGATCCTGTATTCCCACTTTGGGAATAACCCCCATCAGCAGAGTTCCCTCGATAGCACAGCACGACCATGTTCATAGCCAGCCTGTTTCAATAGCAAAGCATGGAATCAACCCAAATGTCACACAGTTGCGAGTGGATAGGAAACTGGGTACATTATACAATGGAGTACTACTCAGCATCAAAAATGATGAATTACTGGGAATTTGCCGGGAAATGATTTCATTAGAACACATATGTATAAGTGAAGTATCCCAAACCCAGAAAATTAAGGCCGTATGTACTCCCCTAATAGGTGGCTCTAGTACCAAACCACCCAGCCCACCTTAGCCACGAAAGTAACTTTTCTGTATTACCCAGTATTGCAGGATACTGAAAGGGGGCTGGGGTGGGGCCCCACCAGACAGGAGAGAGGGGACATGTTACACAGAAAATAGGCCTCCCCAAAGGACTACGTAAGTCCTGAGACATCTGGTTAGTTCACAGACTTTGCTTCCGATCATTTAACTGAGGGGGAGTGATCTCACCAGAAGAGGAGGGCATACTTGTCTGGCAGACATAAAAAGTAACCATTTTGCCAATGGGTGTGACCCCTTCCTCATTGGTTTCCACTTTTATTACATCTACCCTTGAATGTGTCACGACCCATTAACAGCTTTTGTCTCTCTGGCCAGGGTGACATTACAATGCCCCCAGGATGGAGTGAAGGCATTGCAGGAGCAGCAAAACTACAAAAGAAATCACCAAACCACAATCCAGAACTTCAGAGACTCTATATCCACACCTAAACTAGGCCTTAATCTTTCCATCCTGAAGCTCAGGGAAATTTGCGAGAAAGGGGGGCGGTAAGATAGTAGAGCAAAGGGGAGGGAGCAATGATATTGAAGATACTCCATACAAGTTAGGGCTGAAGCAATCATAATTGGACTTTGCTGCCTGCGCATGATGACAACATTGACCCCTCAAAGTCTAGCCATGGATCAAGGCACGGATCCTTAGAGAAAGGGATTGAACAGCCACACATGCATTCCTATACTTAAGGGGAACACAAGAAAGAGTTCTAGGAAAATGCCACCGAGTCCTTACACCTCATCAGAGAGGAGGACCCAGAGGGAAGTCTGAGCAGGCACCAACTCGAGGATGCTTCCAGGAAATGGGGGGGGGAGCAATGGGAAAAAGGGAAATGAGGTGGGGAAAGGAAAGAAAAAAAAAGGAGGAGGGAGCAAGGGGATCAGGGATCGGTGGAGGGGAAGGGAGGGGAACTGGGGAACCTATCAAGTTCATATGAATGGAACAATTAAATTAAACAAAAAATTAAAATTAAAGTAATTTCTCCATTATAATAAACTTTAAATGTCAATGGAAATTCTTAATAAACCAATCAAAAGACACCAGATTACAAACTGGATTAAGAAATCACAACCCATGCCATCTATTGCCTGCTCAAAGGAAAACTCATGTCACCCAAAAAGACAAAACACATCCTAAAAAATAAAAAGCTGGCCAAAACTTGCAAGCTAATGAAACCATAAAACAGAAGGGGGCCATTATGCTATTTGGACTAGAATTGACTTCCAAACCAAAACAAATTCCTAAGCGACCACAGATGGCATACTAACATTTGTACACAGGTATAATGTCAACCAGGAAAGATTCTCACAGTACTGAACTATATGCTGCATAATAGTGGCTCCTCCCACATTCTTAGCAAATGTGTTTTTTTTTCCTTATAGCATTGAATCTAACTCAGCAAAAAATTCAACCCAATAAACGAGAATTTGGCAAATTTCAATACACCACCCGCCAACTATGCAATGAGATCCACATGTCAAACACTTTAACAGAAACGTAACAGTTCTCAGAGGCCACCGGAGAGTCCCTTGGCGGTGGGGAATTAAGCAGCGGGAAAGATTAACAACCAGACTCCAGGAGTAGGTTGCAGTGGCAACGGCAGTCTCTCCAGCTTAAGGCTGGCTCATTTATATGTAAGTAGGGGGCCACCCTATATACCCCAACCCAAACAATCCAATAGTTCCCCATGTTGGAGGTTTGGTGAGTCAAATCTGGACCGGATTGGTTCCATCTCGAAACCAGGCAATTTCACATCAGCACCGGCGTTGGCAGCAACATGTAGCTTTGGGGAATTTTCATTCACACACTGCAGCCCATACAGATCACCTGAAGGGGCGGCAATGCTCCCCCAGTGGAGAGTATTTGTAGGTAATGGAATTAATCCCAGACCTATTATTCAGGCCTGGGCCTGGTCCGGTTCCTCCTACACAGGAGAGACACATTGGAACTTAAAATCTTATGAAATGGAACTGACAGGATCTTGTTATCAAACTTTATTTCATCCGCAGCACCATAAGACTAACAATTTTTTGCCAAGCCGGCCACAGATCGGAACTTTCTCTTCCAATAGACTACATATTGGGCCACAAAAAACGAATCACCACATATAGAGGAAAATTGTAAATTCTAAAGCCTTTGTACCCTATCAGACCCACCATGGACTAAGCTTGTTGACATCCGCAAAAAACACAACAAAACAAAGAATACAAGAAATACAACTAATCCGCGAAACCTAAAGCAATAGTGATATGCGGAGATGAGAATGGATATGGAAGAAATTATACAGAAAATGCAAGAAGAGTTCGTGTGAAGCAAACGTTAAACCACTTAGTAAAATCTGGGGCACCAATGAGACAGCTGTCCAAACAAGGTAAAGTTTATAAGCATTATCATGCCCTATCTAAACAAAAAGGAACATCAAAAATAAATACTTACAATGCAGGCTTCAAGCTTTCGAGACAAAACAGCACTTACACATCCCAAAAGCAGTAGAAGAGAGGCGAGTTAGCAAAATCAGGGGGAAATATCTGAAAATTGAGATCAGGGAAAATGATTACAGAGAATCATCCTTCAAAAAGATGGTCTTTGAAACAATCAATAAGATTGATTACACCCTTAGCTAAATTAACGAATAACAAGAAAAATAAAACCCAACTTATCAAAATTAGAAATGAAAAAGGGCTTATCACTACTGATAGCCAAGAAATTCAGATAATTATATTGTCTTATTTCAAAAACTTATACTGCGTGAAATTTGATAACACAAAAGAATGGATGAATTCCTAAGTAAGCACAACTTACATAAATTGAATCAGAGAGTTTCAAATTATTTAAATAGTCCTTATAACATATGAGGAAATTGACAGATTAATCTTGAATCTTCCAACCAAAAATGTCCTGGACAGATGGATTTAGCACAGAGTTCTATCAGATATATAAAGAACAATAACACCAATACTCCTTAACTTTTCCATCAAATAGCTAAGGAAGGAACACTACTAAATTCGTTCTTTGAAGCTGATAACATCTTATCACAAAATGTTTTTTTAAACATTTTTATTATTATTTCCACACATTCAAACTTAGTAGGTACACCGGTTCCCTCCCTCCCTCCTCCTCCCCTACCCCCTTAAGTCCCCCTCTCCTCCCCCTCCCTCCCCATCCCCCAGTGCCTCCCTCCCCCAATCCCCGGAGAATCCTTTAATGTGCATGCCAGACTCTCCTCTGGGCCCTCCTCTCCGATGATGTACAAGGACCCAGTGGCATTTCCCTGAACCTTTTCCTGTGTTCTCCTTAAGCATAGGAACACTACTGTGGCTGTCAATCCCTGGCCCTCAAGGATCTTGGTGACTTTAGCAAATGCTAGACTTTGTGAGATCAATAGTGTATGGACATTGCGTGGGACATGCAAAATCCAATTATGATTGCTTCGCCCTAACTTGTTTAATCCCAAAATCTAATAAAGATACACTTAAAAAGGAGACCTATAGGCCAATCTCTTTGATGAAACACAGATGCAAAGATTCTCGACAAAGTCTTAGCACAGTCAGATTCAAAAATATATCAAAAAGATCATTTACAGTGACCAAGTAGGCTTTATCCCAGGCACACAAGCTTGGTTCAATATACTGCAAATCAAAAATTTAATTCTCCGTATAAACCAGTTCAAAATTCAAGACCACATGGTACTCTCTATAGATGCAGACAAGCTTAGGACAAGATCCAACAGCTTTTATGATCAAAATCCTAGAGACAGTTGGAATGGAAGGAACCTTTATCAATACAATAAAAGCTGTATATGACAATCCAACAGCAAGAATTGTACTCAGTGGGGAAAAACTTGAAGCACTGCCACTTCCATCAGGAACTAGACAAGGCTGTCCACTCTCACCACTTCTGTTCAATATTGTACTTGAAGTCTTAGCTGAAGCCATAAGACAAGAAAGGTAGATGAAAGAGATACAAATCAGCAAGGAAGAAATCAAGTTTTCTCTATTTGCAGAGAACATGATTGTATACCTGAGTGATCCCAAAAACTCCACCAGGAAACTTCTGGAAGTAATACAGAAGTTCACCAGGGTGGCAGTATACAAATTAAATTGTATGCCCAGGATGAAAGAAGTGAAAAAGCCCGAAGAGAAACAAAAGCAACAAAGCAACCCATGGAATGTGAGAAAGTCTTCACTAACCACCTATCTGATAGAGCTCTATTATCCAGAGTACAGAAAGAACTTAGAAAACTAAACACCAAGGAAACAAATTGGCCAATTAAAAAATGGGCCTTGGAACTTAAAAGAAACTTTACCAGGAAAGAAATTAAAATGTCTAACAAATATCTTAAGAAATGCTCTGTATCCTTAGCCATCAGGAAAATGCCTATCAAAACCTTCTTGAGATATCTCACCCCTGTCAGGATGGCAAAAATCCACAATACAAACAATACCAAATGCTGGAGAGGATGTGGGAAGAAGGGAACTTTCCTACATTGGTGGTGGAATGCAGGCTTATACAACCACTCCGGTGAGCCATCTTGTGATTGTTAAAAACGTTTAAGATTGAAATCCCATGTGTCCCTACTATTCCACTTTGGTAATATTCCCCCATACAGTAAACATTCACCTCAATGGCACAAGCACGACCATGTCATAGCAGCACCATTTACAATAGGAAAGTCATGGAATCAACCCAAATGCCCAACAGTTGACAAGTGGGTAAGGGAAATGTGGTACATTTATATAATGGAATACTACTCAGCCATTAAAAATGATGAATTAATGAAATTTGCTGGAAAATGGATGGAATTAGAAACAATTATATTGAGTGAAATATTCCAGACACAGAAAAGTAAGTGCAATATGTACTCCCTAATAGGTGGATCCTAGTACAAAACCAACTTAGAGACACATTCAAAGATAAATCTCTGTAATACCTATAGTAATTGCAAAGATTATAAACAGGAGGGAAGGGTAAGTTGGGCCCTGCCAGTAACAAGGAGTGAGGGGATCATGCTACAGCAGAGAAAATAATCCACCATGAAGGACTGCATGTAAATAATGAGACATCTGGTTAAGCTTACAGACTTGCCTTTTTGGTCCCTTGCTACTGATGGGGTTTGATCTCACCAGACAGGGAGGGCATAGTGTCTGGCAGATAGAAGTTAACCATCCTGCAAATGGGAGACTGAACCCACCCTCACCACAGTCTCCTATTCTTATTCCATCTACCTTTGAATCTACTTTTACAGTAGGAGTCTATTTTAACAGCCTTTTGTCTTTGCCTAGGAGGCGACATCCAATACCCATCAGGATGAAGCCAAGGGTGGTGCTTGAACAGCAAAACTAGAAAAAAAAAAAAAACACAGCAAATCATAATTCAGAACAACAGAGACTCTATATTAATCACCTGGAACCAGGCCAGCCTAATCTCTCCCATCCTAAAGCTCAGGGTGGAAAAAGGGTGGTAAGATTGTAAGAGCCTAATGATGGGGAAGAGCAAAGATATGCTAGATACCCCACACAAGTTAGGGCCAAAATAATCATAATAGGACTTTGCATGCCCTGTGCAATGGCAGACATATGATTGACCCTCTAAAGTCTAGCATGGTTCACAGGCACTAGACTCCATAGTGGCAAGGGATTAACAGCTACAATAGTGTTCCTGTGCTAATGGGGAATACAAGAAAGAGCTCTAGCTAATGCTACTGAGTTCTTACACCTCATAAGAGAGGAGGAACAAGAGGGAAGCTTGACATTCACACTAAAGGATGCTCCAGGAATGGGGGGCAGGTGGCACTGAGAGAGAGGGAGGGCCAGAAGGAAGCAAAAAATGGGAGAGGGAGGAAGAGGATCCATGGAGAGTTGGAGGGAGGGGGACCATGGTACCTATTATGTTTTTATGAGTGAAAACAAAAAAATAGAATTATTGTCTGCAGAAGAAAGTGGTGGAGGCAGTGGGGGATGTGGCGGTGGCAGCATAAAGGTGTAGGGTAAGTGAACTAAGTGATGAGAACCCAAGGTAGGCGTAGCCCAACCCATGCTGAAGGATGGGGGGCGGAGTTGGAGAGGGAGAGAGTGAGAAGTTATGCGTGTCAAACACAGGAGGAGGAAAAGGTTACTGTGGCACAACTGGACTGTGTTGTCTCTGAGGTGGAAATCCCAATGTCTCCTGGGATGCCACATTATCCAAGATATAAAACTGCTGAGGTGGAGGCCTGGTGTGATTTGTTCAAAGGTATCTACCCCTGGGAAAGCCTCTTCTGAACTCTTTGTTGTGATATCCTTTGGAATACTCTGAAGGAGAGCCATAAGCTTTCCTATTCTGATGCCCTACAGCAAAATCTTCACCTGTCTTATTCGAATCAGATCTGAGTCTCCTCCTGCCTGGGGCCTGTGGCCTCTTCTCTCTGGCTTCTTTTACTTTTTCATCATCACTGAAGTCTAACACTTCTGGTGGAGGATCTTGATCATTCTTCCATGATGCATCAGATCCCATATCCTTTAGTTTTTTCTGTGAAAATATACTGGGTGAAGTCTTTCATTGATGGAGCAAAATACAGTGTCCTTTATTTTAATGCATTTGCTTTCAATATGGTCTGAAGAATTAAACCGAAACACATAAAATGGATGTGCAACAGGTCTAAATATCTCAAATATCTTACCTACAGTCTACCAATTACTTTTGAAGATGACGGTCTCCTCATTCATGGGAGGAAGATTAGTTATAGATTCAATTATTACTAATTGTTCAATAATGCTTGAAACCATCCCCATCCTTACTTTTTAAAAGTTTTATTATATTTATTTATTTTTCTCCAAACATTCAAGCTTAATAAGTACCCCGGTCCCTTCTCTCCCTCCACCATTCCCCAGTTCCCCCTTGCACCCTCACCTTTTCCCTTCCTTTCACCCCCACATCCCCTTTTCCCAATGTCTCCCCATTCCCCCTCCCATTCCCTGGAACATCCCTTTCTTTGGATGCTAAGCTACCTTCTAAGTCCTCCACTCTAGTGAGGTGAAAGGACTCATTGGCATTGCCCAGAGCCCTTTTTTGGGTTGCCCTTTGGTATGGGAACACTGTCATGACTGTTAATCCTTTGCCTATAAGGATCCTGACTATTCTTTCTTATGTTAGAATCCCACTGAGTTCCATAGAGGAGGTTCCTTCTTGTATGTCCCTGGGTACCTGCTACAGTATAAGTGATATTCCAATAGGGGTACCCCTAACGCCTAAGAGACTACATACTCTGGCCAGGTTTGACCATCAATGATTATTCCCAATGGAAAGTGACCACCTGAATTCTCACATAATTCACTGCGGCAAGAGAAGGTTTATGTTTGCAAAAGGTTTTGTTTCCTCTCATGCACTAAGCAAACATATAATGAGGGAGATAATGTTAAGTGATGTCAAATGATTCAGTGTGGTATGTTTCATGTTTGAAATTGAAGCTTGAGTCAACATAGAGTCATCATGATCTCAGCCTTGACATGGTTTCCACATGCTTTGTTCATTCTCAGTAGATTCATTTTTAATTTATTGTCCTTGATTTTGGGGTAGATAAATGACTGAAGCAACTGAATGAAAGAAAAAACTCCTTTGGCTTTCAGCTTCAGGACTCTGTCCATCATGATAGGAAAGCTACCGCAGAAGGAACGTGATGTAGCTGGTCACATGACACATGCATTTGGTACGGAAAGAGGGATGCTTGGACATAATCAGCAAGGTTTTTTCTTTTTTTTCATTCTGACACCCCAGTCCATGGAAAAGAACTGCCCACCAGTAGTTTGCTTACAGTTCATTTCAATTAACACCATTGAGAAACCACTTTAAACTCACACTGAGAGGTATGTCTCCTATGTGATTCTGCACCTGAAATCGAGTTGACATTAAATATTAATCAGTGAAATTCTGCAATCCCAACATTCTCAGTGTGCATTGCAAAATGGTGACAAATGGCAAGATCTTTATGTCATCTCCCATTGCACAATATTCTCTCTTCATCATTTTCTATTTCTCTCTCCAAGACTCCAGGCTTCATTGCTCAACTGCCTTCTATCCACCAGTGAGCGTCTATTGAAATGCCATTTTCAAGAAGTTCCTTTTCCCTTTAAAAAAAAGTTATTTATCAGGAAATAAGATGAATGTCCTCCTTCTAAATTTACATGCCCAATTTTCATCCAGCAATTAAATTGCATCACAATGAAATTTACTACCTTTCTCCCTCATCCTCAACGATGGGCTCTGGATTACTAGGGACACCTTTGTTTTTGAAGGAAAAACAAAACACTTTCGCTTTTTCCAAAAATCCTCCATGTGATATTACTGAGGAGAGAAAATTAGTAGAGGAAATACTGAGAACACTAACGATATCAAACTAGCTATGCAAATACTCTCAAAGAAACCGTATGAGTCACATATCAACAACTAACACTATAGCATAACATTTGAGAGTTAAGATTGTGTAGTCTCATATTCTGGCTTTATAGGAACTTTTCACAAATTCGTCAGAATTTAAGACATTGAAAGGCTTCAAGAAATGTTCTTAATTTTTGAAACTTTGAAGAGAATTTCTGTGTGGCCTTAGCAAAACAACATATCATTTTGGGACAAAAATGCCCCCTAGCAGGCCTGCACAGGAGGCCAAGATGGAGAAGGCTTCCACAGCCACCATGACCTTCCCCTTGGTGCTGTGGTAGACAGGGAGGAAGGTGACCCACACACTGCAGAACACCAGCATGCTGAAGGTCAGGAACTTGGCTTCATTGAAGGTGTCAGGCAGGTTCCTGGCCAGGAAAGCCACAGTGAAGCTCCCCAGGGCCAGAGAGCCCAGGTATCCCGGGACACAGTAGAAGGCAGTGACTGAGCCCTTGTTGCACATGATGATGATGTGGCCATGTTCAGAGTGTATGTCTTTGTCGATAAAAGGAGGACATGTTACAAGCCAGACTCCACAGAAAATAAGTTGGACCAAGGTGCAAATAGGGATGATGTAGTTAGGTGCCCCTGAAACCAGCAACCACCTCATCTTTCTTCCTGGAGCAGTGAGCTTGAAGGCCAGAATCACAGTGAGTGTCTTGGCCAAGACAGTGGACACAGCCACAGTGAACACAACTCCAAATGTGATCTGCTGCAAGATGCAGGTGGCAGTGTTGGGATGTCCAATGAAGAGCAAGGTGCAGAGGAAACAGAAGATGAGGGAGATGAGTAAGATGTAGCTGAGAGTGTGGTTATTGGCTTTCACGATGGGAGTGTCTCGGTGCTTCACAAAGATCCCAAGAATAAAAGTTGTGAGTGCAGAGAATCCCAGGGCCATGCAGGCCAGAGCCATCCCTAAGGGGTCTTCATAAGCCAGAAATACACTGACCTTGGTAGGCAGTGGAATTGCTCTGTGTTTGGATAGTGATCATGTGCACACTTCACACACTGATCCATTCCTGATGCAGAAAGCAAAATGTCACCAACACATTGTAATGCTTCTCTCTTATTCACAGCACACTTTAATTCAGTGTGGAGTAAGATAATAATTAGTAAACAATAAATAAATAATAAATAGAAAAACAATGAATATATGGTTTCCTGTAGATTGCCCTAGAACAGTGATTCCCAATTTCATCTGTTCACAATTTTATGGTAAACAAATACCAAAACTTGCATAGTCTTTCACTGAATTATATAGAATGATGTTTACTACCTTGTCTCAGAAGAACATGCTTATATAATGATATAACAAGAGTGAGCAGACTGGGTACCTCACAATACCAAACTTAATGTATTTTCTCTCCTGTAATTTCTTTTTTCCTTTTTTCCTAATCATACAATCTCAATAGGTACCCCAACACTCTCCAGTGCTCCTCCCATCCCCAGTCGCCTCCCTTGCACTCTCCCCATTTTCCCTTTCCTTTTACACCCTTTCCTCCTTCCCTCCCTCCCCATCTCCAAGTGACTCCCCCTCCCTCCCTCCCATCCCCTGAAACATCATCTTGTGTGAACTCCAAATCTCCCTCTGAGTCCTCCACCCTAGTGAGGGTTTAGGACTCAATGGCATAGCTCAGAGCCCATTCTTGAGCTCCCTGTTACTATGGGAACTCTCTTATGACTGTTTAATCCACTGCTTCAAAGGATTCTACTCCCTGGAGCCTTCTCCCCTATGAAACATACTAGATTTTAGTGAGACAGCTATTGTGCAGGTCAGGCAAAGCCCAATCCTGACTGCTGCAGACCTATCTTGTGTGGAGTATTTTGCATATGGTTGGTCCTCCCTGTCTTTAGGCTCTTACAATCTTGTCACCTCTTCTTCCTCAAAGTTCTCTGAGATAAAGGATGGAGAGAAATTTGGCTGGTCTGGTTTCAGATGATCAATGTGTGGCTTTTGGTGTTCTGAACTGTGGTTTGCTGTTGTTTTCAGTTTTGTTTTCCTGCACTCCCCTAGGCTCCATCTTGATTGGTATTGAAGGTCACCTTCTAACCAAAGATCAAAGACTGTTTAAATGAAGATCTTACTACAAGGAGACTCAAAGGTAGATGCAAGAATAAGAATAGGACACAGAAGTAAGGGAGGAGGGTCAGTGTCCCATTTGCAGGATAGTTACCATGTATCTGCCAGTCCTTATGTCCTCCTTCATTGGTGAGATCAAATCTGGTCATGATCGGAAAGGGAATTGAAAGTGAGCTGCACCAGATGTCTTGTTACTTACATGCAGTACTTGACCATGGTATATTTTCTCTTCTGAAACGTGATACTCTTTTTCTTTTTTTTGGGTGGCCCTCCTTTGCTGTCCCTACTATTTATAGACCTTTCTGATTACAATAAGTATTACAAAGATTTATCTATCAATATGTCATTAAGTGTGTTTGGTACTAGGGTTCACCTATTAGGGAGTAAACATGGTGTCTAATTTTCTGGCTGGGATATTTTACTCAACATTTTTTTCTAATTCCATCAATTTCCCAGCAAATTTCATTAATTCATTTTTTTTGATAGTGGAGTAGTATTCCATTGTATAAATGTACCACATTTACCTTATCCATTACTGAAATGTTGGGCATTTGTATTATTTCCATGCCTTTGCTTTTGTAATTAGTGCTATAATGAACATGGTTGTACTTGTGTCATTGTAGTGAATTTCTGCATTATGGGGGATTGTTTATGCCCAGAAGTGGTATAGCAGAGTCATATGCCATTTCAATCTTTTTTTAGAAATCATGAAACTGATCACCAGAGTCCTTGTATAAGCCTGCATTCCCAAAATCAGTGTATGAGAATTCCCTTCTCTCCACATCCTCTCCAGCATTTGGTGTTGTGTGTATTGTGTATTTTTGTTATCCTGACTAGGGTGACATGATATCTCAGGGTAGTTTTCTTTTGCAGCTCCCTGATGGCTAGGGATGAGTCAGATTTTTTTAGATATTCGTTAAACATTTTAATTTTGTCCCTTGAAAAGCGTCTTTTGGATTCTGAGGCCCTTTTTTAACTGGGGCATTAATCTCCTTGGTGTTTAGTTTTTTAGTTATTTGAGCACTCTAAATAATAGAGCTCTATCAGATATGTGCTTAGTGAATTTTTATTTCCTGTTCTCTGGGTTTCCTTTTTGCTGAGTTTACAATCTCTTTATCTAAAAAAGAAGCTGTTTAATTTCATAAGATCCCATTTGTTGAGTGATGGTTCTAGTGCTTGTGCCATTGAGTTTCTGTTTATGAACTGTTGTCCTACTCTAATCAGTCTGAGGGGTTTCTTTATCCTTTCAACCAGATTTTTGTAAGGTCTGGGTCAACATTAAGGTCCTTGATCTATTTGGAATTAACTTTTGTGTATGGTCACAAGTATGTGTCTAATTTTAATGTTATGCATGTGGATATCCAAGCTTTTTCTGTGTCTACATAAAGTATCATGTTATCTTAGATTTTGGATTGGATTATATGTTGGTTTAGATTTATTAATTTGGGTTTGTGGAACCAACCATTTATGCCTGGATTAAAACCTACTTGATTACAGTAAATGATAATTTTTAATATGCTATTTGAATCTCAATCTGCTTAAACAGAGACTGGCCTCTAGTTTTCTTTTAAAAGTGTATCTTTCTTAGGTTATGGGATTAGTATGATATTAGCTTCCTAGAAAGAATTTGGAAGTGTTCCTTCCATTGCTATTTTATGGAACAGCTTAATGAGTAGTGGTGATTGTTTTTCTTTAAATATCTGGTAGAATTTTGTGCTGAACCCATCTGATCCAGGACAGGTTTTGTTGGTAAGAGTGGAGATTACTTCATCATTTTCCTCATTTTTATAGGACTAATTAAGTAATCACGACTTCCTGATTCAAGTAGGTGAATTGTGCTTACAAAAGTATTTATTGATTTCTTTGGTGTTATCAAATTTCATGAAGTATAAGTTTATGAAGTTTAACATAATTCTCTGAATTTCTTACGTATCAGTTGTGATAACTCCATTTTCATTTCTAATGTTGTTAATTTGGGTTTTCTTTCGATTTTGGTTAATTTAGCTCAGGGTGAATCAATCTTATTGATTTTTTCAAACAATAAGCTTTTCAAATGATTGATTCTTTGTATGGATTTTCTTATCTCAATTTCTGATATTTCTCCCTTGACTTTGCTAATCTCCTGTCTTCTAGTGCTTTTGGGATTGGACTGCTCTTTTGTCTCTAAAGCTTTAAGCTTTATAGTTAAGTTATTTATTTGTGATATTTTTATCTTTTTGTTTTGTTATATATTTATTTATTTGTTTATTTATTTATTTTTTATTTCCACTCATACAAACTTAACAGGTACACTGGGCCCTTCCCTCCCTCCACTCCCCCCTGTGCACCCTTCCCCTCCCCCTTCTCTCCCCATCCCCCAGTGCCTCCCCCTCCCATCGCCGGAGCATCCTTTAATGTCCATGCCAAACTCTCCTCTGGGTCCTCCTCTCCGATGAGGTGCAAGGACCCAGTGGCATTTCCCAGAACTGTTTCCTGTGTTCCCTTTAAACATGGAAACACTACTGTGGCTGTCAATCTCTTGCCGCCAAGGATCCTAGTGCCTTTAGCAAACGCTAGACTTTGTGATGTCAATAGTGTGTTGGACATTGCGCAGGGCATGCAATTCTCATTCAGCATCATAGTGTTTAGTTTCCAAGAATTAATGTGTTTTTTGCTGTTTGTTTTTTTGTAGATGTTAAGCTTTAGACCATGTTGGTCTGAATTCTTGTTTAGGACATTGTAGTGTTTGCTTAATGAATGTGGAAGAAACCCTATTAGGTGCATACATGTTCAGTATTGTGAAGTCTTCCCGGTGAATGTTTATGTGACTAAAATGTAATATCCTTCTTTATCTCTTCTGATTTTCTTTGGCTTGAAGTCCAGCTTGTCAGATATCATAATTGGTTTCCCTGCTTTTTTCCATTAGCTTAACGAATTTTTGACCAATCTTTTACTTTTAGAATGTGCCTATCTTTTGTGATAAGACACGTTAGACATGTTCCAGAAGGTAGAAGATGGATGGGTTTTGATTTCTAATCCATGTTTTTCACCTGTATCATTTGATTGGTGAGTTAATTCCATTGACATTTAGTGGTGTAATGGATAAATTACATTTCATACCTGACATTTTTTGTATTTAGTGCATTTCATAAGTGTATTATTTAGCTTCTAGTTTGTGTTGGTATTACATTTGCCTTCTGTCATCCTGGATATGTTTGTTCTTTTCTTCAAGCTTGAGTATCTTTTGTAGCATTATTTGAAGGCCTGGTTTTGTGTTCATATAAGGCTTCAACTCGTTTTTGTGGTCAAAATTTTTCTTTCACCCTTGATCATGACTGATAGTTTTTCCAGGTATATCAGCCAGGATTGACATTTGTGCTCATTTAATACTTGAAGTATGTCTCTCCAAGCTCTTCTGGCATTTAATGTTTCCACTGGAAAACTCATTTGTTATTTTAGTAGATTAACCTTTAAGAGAGATTTATTTTTTTCCCTTGAAAATGTCAGCGCATTCTCTTTTTCTTGTATATGTAGTGTTTTGCCTATAATTTGCCATGGAGAGTTTCTGTTTGGTAATTTCTGTTTAAGGTGTGGAATGTCGTTTGTATTTATATTGGAACTCTCTTTCTTTAGATGTAGAAAGTTTTCCTTTATGATGATATGAAACTTTTCCTCAGGTGTGGTATTTTAGTATTCTTTTTCTGGTATTACATGAATGCACATGTCAGGCTGGTTCAATGTCCCATAACTCTTGAATATTCCTCTCAAGTATCTTGTTGGCTTTAACAATGTCTTTGATTGAACTGGTGAGTTCTTCCACTATGTCTTCAAGACTTGATATTCCATTTGGTGCTTCATTAGTTCTGCTGAAAAGACTATCTGGTGAGTTCTGGGTTGAAGATAGCTTGTCTTGTAGGTCAGTTTAAACTCTGCTTCAGATTGTTTTAACTGCTCTATGCCTATTTTTGTTTCTTTAGCTGCTTTTCTCATCTCCAAGTGCAAGTTTTGTTCCTGTTCAAAGTGGTTGATACAGATACTTAACCCTTCCAGGATTCCCTCTTTCATTGTTTTGATCATAGTAAGGATCAGGCTTTGAAATTCAATATCTTGGGTATGGGTTTCTTGGCTATTTTCTGTGAGTTTGTTGTGGGATTCCATCATTATGGCATTCATTCTTTAGGTACAAGAGTTTTGGTCTTGGTTTTTGTTTCTCATGAATTTGTGCTTTGACCTGGTCATTTTAATTTTATCTCTTAGGAGCTTCTTTTTGTTTTTGTGTGTTTTAGCTGCACTGAATTAGATGGTATTACTATATTTGAGCAGTTAAACTAGTTTGTCTTGAAGTTGGGTATGCTTGTCTGGTACTGGTGTTATTTTCTAGATGAGACTATTGAAGTGTTAGTACATCAATTAAGTTGAGTGTATTAGACAGAGATTGAAGATTAGTATATTAGTGCACTTTTTAGCTTTACTCCCTTGGTGATATGTGAGGGTGAATGGTATAGTCCCTGAAGTTGTATGGGATTTTGGGTGGCTATATAGAAATGTTAACCTGCAGTGTGAAATTCAATGGGGGAATGAGATGGTAAAAATGGTTTGCTTATCTCAGAGCTGGATGTGAAGAATTTGTCCCATATGATGGGATGATTATAGAAGACCTCAGATGAATGGTGATGGCTCCTACCATCTTGCTTTGGATTTCACTGGACTCTGTTGAATTCTGAGGAGCAGGGAGTCTGCCCTTATATGGTTTTGGGGCATGAAGGCAGAGTAACTAGTAGGGAGTACAGAAAACCTGGAGTTTGGGGCATGGCCTAGAAGCCTTCCCCAGAACCAGAAAGGTGGGCTGGCTACTAGTGGGGTGCACAGATAACATGGGCCCTGGGGTATGGCTGAGAGACCTTCTTCAGTACCACAGAGACAGGCTAACTAGTAGTGGGGCATTCAGATGACCTGGAGCTTGGGGTGTGTTCTAAGGGCTTACCTGATGAGCAGGGAATCAGCCCTGGTCCTGGTCCAGGGCAGAAAGGCAGAGTGACTAGTGTGGTGTGCAGATGACCTGGATCTTGAGGCATGGTCTAGGTGCCTTACCTGAGGAGCAGGGAGTCGGCCCAGGTCAGGATCCAGGTACTCCCCAGAAAGACAAAACCCAACCTAAAGACACATAGTTATTTGATGTGATAATTGAATTTCATAGGGAAATCTAGTTCTGACTGTTCAATCCAATTGCCACAATCATTTTGTTGTTTCCTATGGCTGTGTACTTACATGATAGTATAAACAAAGAAATATTCCTCCCTTTTCATATAAAAAGGTGGAGAAATTTTATGATTAATGAAATACCTCAAGATCAGTGATCCCAAAGCTGTATTGATAATATCATCTCCATGTTGCATATGCTTCTGCTTATTGAAATGTCATTGAAATAATATCTATACATTTTATTGAATTCTATTTTTATCAACATAGCTCTATAAGAATGAGCATAAATAAAAGGAGACATTAAGAAAGCAGCCATTTCAAGAGTGATGGACACCTTGAAGAAGCATAACATGCACATTCATGGAAAACAAGAACAAGTATCCCAAAATACCATATATGAGGAAAATTTTCAAATTATCATAAAAGAAAGATTTTTCACATCTAAAGAAAGAAATGTCTGTTGGGATTTACTTGAGAAACGGTGATCGTGAGTGTCTTGAGTGGGCGGGTGGTCTGAAAGGGCAGAGGGGCTGATGTAGATGGTGGCATGCTTCACCTGGTACCTGGGGCGTGGCCTAGTGGACCACCCAAGCCTGGGGCAGCCTTGGTGCTGCTCAGGTTGGCCGGTGGGAGGAGCTGGGATAAGCAGGTGACCTGAGGCTGGTGGGATTTACCTGAGAAGCAGGGTGACTTCCAGTGTCCAGGGTAGGGGTGGGTGTGGAATTATAAACAGATTATAAACAGGAGGGAGGGGGAAGGAGGACCCCACCAGAAACAAGGAGAGAGTGTATCATGCTACAACAGAGAAAATAGGCCACTATCAAGTACGGCAAGTAAGCAATGGGACATCTGGTTAAGCTCACAGACTTTCAATCCTGGTAACTTTCCATCCTCAGTAGCTCTAGGCAATGCAACTGAGTCCTTACACCTTACACTGGAGGTCACCCTGCTTCTCAGGCAACCCACAGAATGGGAGAAAATCTTCACTAACCACACGTCTGATAGAACTCTGCTGTTCAGATTGCACAAAGAACTTAGAAAACTAAACACCAAGGAAACCAATGGCCCAATTAAAAAATTGGCCGTGGAACTTAAAAGAAACTTTACCAGGGATGAAATTAAAATGTCTAACAAATATCTGAAAAAATGCTACACTTCCTTAGCCATCAGGGAAATGCAAATCAAAACTTCCCTGAGATTGAAAGTCAGGATGGCAAAAATCCACAATACAAACAACAACAAATGTTGGAGAGGATGTGGAGAGAGGGGAACTCTCCTACATTGCTGGTGGGAATGCAGGCTCATACAGCCACTCTGGTGAGCCGTCTGGAGATTCTTAAAGAAATTAAAGATTGAAATGCCATATGACCCTGCTATTCCACTTTTAGGAATAACCCCCCATACAGCAGAGGTTCACCTCGATAGCACAAGCACGACCATGTTCATAGCAGCACTGTTTACAATAGCAAAGTCATGGAATAACCCAAATGTCCAACAGTTGATGAGTGATAAGGAAACTGTCGTACATCTATACAATGGAGTACTACTCAGCCATCAAAAATGATGAATTACTGGAATTTGCCGGGAAATGGATGTTATTAGACACAATTATATTAAGTGAAGTATCCCAGAACCAGAAACTTAAGCGCCGTATGTACTCCCTAATAGGTGGCTCCTAGTACCAAACCCACCCAGCCCACCTAGAGACAGTAATTCCAAGGATTATGAACAGGAGGGATGGGGTAGGAGGGCCACACCAGAAACAAGGAGAGAAGGGACCATGTTACAGGAGGGAAAATAGGCCTCCACCAAGGACCCAAATAAGTAATGAGACATCTGATTAAGTTCACAGACTTTTGTTCCTGATCATTTACTACTGAGGGGGTGCGATCTCACCAGAAGAGGAGGGCATATAGTCTGGCAGATAAAAAGTAACCATTTTGCAAATGGGTGATAGACCCCTCCCTTACTGTGGTTTCCCACTTTTATTACATCTACCTTTGAATGTGCTTTTATCACAAGATTCTAACAGCTTTTTGTCTCTGGCCAGGGGGTAACATACAATGCCCACCAGGATGGAGTGAAGGGCATTGCAGGAGCAGCAAAACTGCAAAAGAAAATCAACAAACCACAATCCAGAACTTCAGAGACTCTATATCAACCACCTAGAACTAGGCCAGCTTAGTCTCTCCCCATCTTGAAGCTCAGGGAAATTTGCGGAAGAGGGGGCGGTAAGAGTGTAAGAGCAAAAGGATGGGAGGAGCAATGATATGTAAGATACTCTATACTAGTTAGGGCTGAAGCAGTCATAATTGGACTTTGCATGCCCTGCGCATTGTCCAACACACTGTTGACCTCACAAAGTCTAGCATCTGCTAAAGGCACCAAGATCCTTGGAGGCAAAGGATTGGCAGCCACAGCAGTGTTCCTATACCTAAGGGGAACACAGGAAAGGGTTCAGGGAAAGGCCACTGGGTCCTTGTACGTCATTGGAGAGGAGGGTCCAGAGGAAAATCAGACATGCACAAGAAAGGACTATCTGGGAATTGGGGTGGGAGGCACTGGGGGATGGGGAGGGAGAGGAGTGGGGAGGGGGAGCAGGGGGTATGGGGGGAGGAGGTGGGAGGGAGGGAACTGGTATACCTAATAAGTTTGTATGAGCTGAAATAAAAAAAAAAGAAAAATGGGCAATCTCCCCTCACACTATAAGGAGCCTCAGATACATATCCTAAAATGTCTCCTACAGACTAGAGGCCTGGAGGTTAAGTCTGCTGGCTGAGAGGAATTCTAGAATGAGGCTGTGGTTTTAGCATCTTGGATCCCCCCAGAGAAAATGTGAGAACCGGACTATGGACAAGAATGTTTTCCTTGCTAGATGTTTTTCATAATTAAGCTAAGTTGCCTGGCTTAGCTAAAGTGAGGTCTTGTTTTAAATAAGGTTTTCCTAATGCTAATCTCCCTTTGATAAAGCTTTCAAGGGTAATTTTAAGGCAGTTGCTGGTAAATTGTACAGTTGCCAGTAAAATGTTGTTCATGTGCTTGTATTGTGGGACTTTAAGATAGGCTTCCCTTCTCCCAGCACCTAGCTCTCAGCCCATGCTCATTCTTAGGCTTCCCTTCCCCCAGCACCTAGCTCTCAGCCCGTGCGCACTCTAAAACTTCCCGCTGAGAATGTGGGACTTTAAGATAGGCTTCCCTTCCCCCAGTACCTAGCTCTCTGCCCGCACGCATTCTAAAACTTCCCGCTGGCGCCAGCCCAAAGGCGCCAACCTTGTTTACGCGATCTCAGGAGGGATGTGCCATTCCGCCCTCCACCCTGGGCTGTACGGGAACTGCCCAGAGACTCCGCTATCAGCAAAAGAACATTTGGTGGTCAGCTTTATCACCCCATAACTCAACTGCCCAGAGACACCGCTATCAACAAAAGAACATTTGGTGGTTAACTTTATTGTGTGCCGTGTTCCCATAGAGTTTGCTGTGACTGCTTTCATTATGAAAACCCTACCCCGATCTCAGTCGGGGCTGCTCCTTCCTTGCTTGCAAGAGGGACGGTCCTGGCGAGCCAGAATAAATCTTGCCTTTTGCCTCTTGCAGCAATATCTCAGTCCTCGTGGTTCTTCTCGGGGTCTGGGTGGGTGATAAAAAGGGACTTCGGTTCCAACATATTGGGGGCTCATCCGGGATGCCCCCAGCCCCAGAGGGAACAGCGAGGACCCAGAGTTGAAGGTAAGCGTGTTCTTGTCTTTGTCTTTGTGTTCCTCTAAGATTTTCCTTTCGTTTTCGAAGGAACGCCATGGACTCGGCGTGAGCACTGTGCCCTTTTAAGGGATGAGCAGATGTGCTCTAGGGTACCCTGTAGAATGAGGGGGACGCCCCTCGCTCGGGGACAGCAGGCCGTGAGTTAAATTAGAATCATGGTGAGACTATTCGGGGAAGGAGGCCATATCAAGGACCTCTGGTACCCCCAAGACAGGTTACTGCCGGCATCTTTTGCTTTTGATTCTCCGCCCGGAACAGGAGCGCTCCGGCAGACACTTGTTGATTGGAGATCTCGTCTTGTTGTCGGTTTTGTGTTGGTGTCTTTTAGTGTGTTTCTGGTATATTTTTGTTATCAAGAGATACGTATCATGGGACAGGTTCAGACTACTCCTTTGGACTTGACGCTGGGGCACTGGAAGGATGTTAGGGAAAGAGGACATAACCTATCTTTCAACTTACGAAAAGGAAGGTGGCAAATCTATTGCAGAAATGAATGGCCCACCTTCAATGTGGGGTGGCCGGCTGGCAGCTCCTTTCAGAAGGAATTAATCTCTCTAGTCAAGAAGCAGGTTTTCCAGGACGGATCCCATGGACACCCCGACCAGGTCCCATACATCGTCACCTGGGAAGATCTAGTCCGAGACCCTCCCTCTTGGATGAAATCTTTTATTCCCCAACCTCTCCCTGTTTTAACTCTCTCTACTCCCGCTTCAGACCCTAAGTCCAGACCACAGGTGATTCCTGAGGATGAGACCCAGAAAGAACTGCTGGATCAACCGCCACCCTTCCTGGAACAACGAAAAGGTCCAGAAGAGCTGCCTGGACTTCCTCCTACCCCCCTTTCTATCCCCTCCACACCACCTTCCGCTCCTCCTCCTTCTTCACCCTCTACTCTTTACCCATCCCTAGATCCCTTCCTACAAGGACCTGCGGCAGGGACAAGACGAAAGTTCCAACTGGATAAAGAGGCTATCTCTACGTTGCCTCTATGGGAGTATGGCCTTCCTGATGATCAGGGAAACCAGCCCCTTCAGTACTGGCCCTTCTCCTCCTCTGATCTTTACAATTGGAGGAATCAGAATCCCTCTTTTTCTGAGAACCCAGATGCTTTAATTTCTCTCATAGATTCAGTGCTTTATTTCCACCAGCCAACATGGGAGGACTGCCAGCAACTGCTGGGGGCCCTTCTCACCACAGAGGAAAAACAGAGTTCTGCTGGAAGCCCGCAAGAATGTGCCAGGGGAGGATGGAAGACCTACCATAATTCCCGCCCTCATAGATGCGGCTTCACCCTTAACAAGACCTAACTGGGACTACCGGACCCCTGAAGATAGGGAGCGACTCAATGTGTATCGCCAGACTCTAATGGCAGGTCTCCGAGGTGCGGCCAAACGACCCACCAATCTGACTAAGGTAAGAGAAATATTACAGGGTTCGGGGGAAGCTCCTGCTATTTTCTTAGAATGGCTTATGGAAGCTTTTCACAGGTTTATCCCCTTTGACCCCACTAGTGATGAACATAAAGCGACAGTAATGATGGCTTTTATTGACCAGTCAGCTAAGGATATTAAAAAGAAATTGCAAAGAATAGAAGGATTACAGGATAAGTCACTGAGGGACATAGTGCAGGTAGCTGAGAAAGTATATTATAATAGAGATGTTGAGGAAGAAAAGAAAGAAAAGGAAAAGGACTTAAGAGATAAGAGACATGAGAGGAAGCTCACTCAAATCCTGGCTGCGGTAGTACAGGATAGACCGCCAAGACAGGGAGACAGGCAGGGACACCTGGGCAACAAGGAACATCCTCAGAAAGACCGACTGGAACCAATGTTTTTGATGTGGAGAAAAAGGACACTGGGCCAAGGACTGTCCACAGAAACCCAAATTGCAAAGGCGACCTGTAAGTAACCCCTCAAAAATATTAACCCTGGAAGAAGACTCGGACTAGGGGGGATGGGGTTCAGCACCCCTCCCTGAACCCAGGGTAACCTTAATGGTGGAGGGGAAGAAAACAGAGTTCTTAGTAGACACAGGGGCCCAACATTCGGTCCTAACACAAGATCAAGGGAAACGATCTGGAAAGACTTCTTGGGTACAGGGGGTAACAGGGAACAAGCAATATTCATGGACTACCCGAAGAAAGGTGGACCTCGGCGTGGGCCGGGTATCCCACTCGTTCTTAGTCATCCCTGACTGCCCATACCCACTCTTGGGACGAGACTTATTAACAAAGATGGGAGCCCAAATCCATTTCTCAACAGAAGGGACTACTGTAACCAACGAACAAGGACAGCCCCTTCAGATTTTAACCCTCAAACTACAAGATGAATATAGACTTTTCGAGTTTCCACTAGAAGAGACCACAGAGATGGCTCCATGGTTACGGAGATACCCAAAGGCATGGGCAGAGACTGGTGGTCTAGGGGAAGCTGTTAATCAGCCACCTGTCCATATAGAATTAAAATCTCAAGCACTGCCCATAGCCGTCCGCCAATACCCAATGACTGCTGAAGCCAGAGAGGGAATTAAACCCCATATAGCTAGGTTGTTGGAAGCAGGGGTCCTCCGCCCATGCCGGTCAGCATGGAACACACCTCTACTACCAGTCCGGAAGCCTGGCACCAATGACTACCGGCCTGTGCAGGACTTATGACAGGTAAATAAACGGACAGCCGACATTCACCCGACTGTCCCAAACCCATATACTCTCCTAAGTTCTTTGCCACCAGACCAAATCTGGTATACGGAGCTGGACTTAAAGGATTCATTTTTTTTTGCCTAAAACTGGCCCCGGCCAGTCAACCACTCTTCGCATTCGAATGGAAGGACCCTGAGACCGGAACCTCTGGACAGCTCACATGGACCAGGTTGCCACAGGGATTCAAGAATTCCCCCACCATCTTCGATGAGGCGTTGCATGAGGACCTCCTCTCTTTCCGCACTCAGAACCAACAGGTAACTCTCCTACAATACGTAGATGATCTACTGCTGGCGGCCCCAGACGAGTCCACCTGTCAGGAAGGCACCGAGAGACTCCTGAAAGAACTGGGAGGCCTAGGATACCGGGCATCAGCAAAGAAAGCCCAGATCTGTAAAACAAAGGTCAGTTACCTGGGGTATCAGCTGGAGGGAGGAAAGCGTTGGCTGTCGGAGGCACGGAAGCAGACTGTGTTTCATATTCCGCCTCCTCAAAATCCTAAACAAATGAGGGAATTCTTAGGCACAGCAGGATTTTGCAGACTCTGGATACCAGGGTTCGTGGAATTGGCAGCCCCCCTGTATGCGTTGACTAAGAACAGTGCCCCATTCACTTGGACTGAAAGAGAGCAACTGGCCTTTGACCAAATAAAATAGGCCCTTATGACAGCGCCAGCTCTGGCCCTGCCAGATACAACTAAGCCCTTCCACTTGTATGTGGCAGAGAATAGGGGCATAGCAAAGGGGGTGTTGACTCAACAATTGGGGCCCTGGAAGAGGCCGGTAGCGTACCTCTCTAAAAGATTGGACCCGGTAGCGGCAGGATGGCCGACTTGCTTGCACAACTTTAGTAAAGGATGCTGATAAATTGACTATGGGGCAGAATATGACTGTGGCGGCTCCCCATGCCCTAGAAAATGTCATTAGACAACCACTGGATCGTTGGCTCACCAACGCCCGAATGACTCATTATCAAGTGTTGCTGTTAAACAATGACAGAATAACGTTTGCACCAGCAACTGGACTTAATCCCGCCACCTTGCTGCCGGACCCAGACCTAGAGCCCCCGATTCATGACTGTCAACAAGTCCTCGCTGGGGCCCATGGCTGGCGGAAAGACCTGACCGACCAGTCCTTGCCGGATGCAGAGACTTCCTGGTTCACAGACGGCAGCAGCTTCTTGGACCAAGGAGAGAGGCGAGCCGGGGCTGCAGTGGTGGACGGAAAACAGGTTATCTGTGTGTCAGCCCTCCCGGCAGGAACGTCAGCACAGAGAGCAGAGTTGGTCGCTTTGACAAAAGCCCTAGAGTTGGGAAAGGGACGGCGGATTAACATCTACACGGATAGCTGGTATGCATTTGCAACCGCTCATGTACATGGGGCCATTTATCAACAAAGAGGACTGCTGACCTCAGAAGGTAAGGCCATAAAAAATAAACGGGAGATCCTTGACCTTCTGGCTGCTCTACATCTTCCTGCAAAGGTGAGTATAATACATACCCCGGGACACAAAAAAACTAAAACTCTGATAGCATTGGGAAATGATATGGCAGATAAAGAAGCAAAGAAAGCTGCCTATCAGTCAACTTCTATTCTAATATTAGGAACCCTAAAGCCAGTCTATGAATATACCCAGAAAGACCTGCAGTTAATACAGAAATTGGACAAATCCTATGATGATAAATTAGGGGCCTGGAGAACCCCTACTGGACAAATTATACTCCCTCAGAAAGAAGCTAAAGAATTAATCAAACGAATGCATCAATGGATGCATTTGGGAGCAGCAAAAATCAGAGAACTCATTAAGGATTCTGACTTTCTGATACCAAAGGCTGCCAGGCTGATCTATGAGATGATCATAGCCTGTAAGCCTTGTAGTCTGGTAAATGCCCAACCTACTGAAGGAGTCACAGGACAGAGACTGAGGGGTGACAGACCAGGAAGGTATTGGGAGATAGATTTCACAGAAATTGTGCCTGCTAAATATGGATACAAGTATTTGTTGGTATTTGTGGACACCTTTTCTGGCTGGGTGGAAGCTTTTCCCACCAAAAACGAAACTGTGTCAACAGTCACCAAGAAGATCTTAGAAGAAATCTTCCCCCGTTTCGGAATTCCTAAGGTAATAGGCTCAGACAATGGCCCTGCGTTCGTTGCCCAGGTAAGTCAGGGAATGGCCAGGTATCTGGGGATTGATTGGAAACATCATTGTACATACAGACCCCAAAGTTCAGGTCAGGTAGAAAGAATGAATAGGACTCTAAAAGAGACCTTGACTAAATTAATCATGGAGACTGGCAGCACAGATTGGGTCACTCTCTTACCTTTGGCTCTTTTTAGGGCACGCAATACCCCATCCAAGAGACTGGGACTTACCCCCTTTGAGATTTTATACGGAACTTCACCTCCAATAACTCAGATCAAAGACACAGGGCTACCCACTAATGATAAGTCTTTGCATACCAGGCTGGAAGCAATCCAGGCTGTGCAGGACGACCTTTGGAAGCAGGTGGCTGCCACTTACCAGCCTGGAGAACCCACCAACAAAAGACATGACTTCAGCTGTGGAGACCTGGTGTACGTGAGAAGACATCAGACCCGCAACCTAGAGCCCCGGTGGAAAGGACCCTATATGATCCTACTGACCACCTCTACCGCTGTGAAAGTTGAAGGCATCGCCGCGTGGATGCATGTCTCTCACATTAAGAGAGCCTACCTCCCACCCAAAGATGACAGCTGGATCATACAAAAGACTGACAACCCTCTTAAGCTTCACATCCGTCGCGGTTGTGCTGACACTGCTAAGCCAAATCCAGCTAAGTAATGGAGCCCTAGACTCTAATCCTCACCAACCCCATAACTAACTTGGGAAATAACAAACCCAGGGACAGACCAGACCTATCCCTTGGCCACATCAGAGTCCCCCTTATGGCATTGGTGACCAGACTTAACTTTTTACCTATGCCAACTAGCTACTTATGACTGGGCCCGTACGACCGACACCCGCGGAAAACCGAGGCAAAACGTAGTCCATTACAGTAAAAAAAAAAGGACACTCATTTCAGAGGGAGTCAAAGAAAGTTGACCACCCTGTAACAACCATCCCACATGGTATATTTGCCCAGGCCCTAGAACTTGTGGATGCGGTGGCATGGAGTCTTATTTTTGTTCCCAATGGGGATGTGTGACCAGTACAAATGAGGGACGGGCAACCAAAGATGATGACTTAATTAGGTTCACAGATCCCAAAGATGGAATTTACAGCCATATAAACATTACCTTCACTACAAAGGGAAAGCAAGATCGTAATTGGATTACGGGGGCTACGATTATATGTACACGGAGCAGACCTGGGGTTAATATTTACTATTAGATTAAAAATAGAACCAATAGTTCATAAACCAGTGGGACCCAATAAAATTGTAACTAATTCTAGAATAAAAAGTAAAGCAAAAACTAAAGAACCGGTCCCCACAACAACAACCACCCCAACGGACAATCAGACTGCCACTCAACCCACTCAAGTTAATAGTTTAATCCCATCTACAGAAGATCCATATAAAGCTCCTCCTCGCCAGACAGAGAGGTTTAAAAATTTAATTAAAGGAGGATATAGCCTGCTAAATCAAACCCATCCCGAGCTAGTACCCGACACCTGTTGGTTATGCTTGAGTGTGGCGCCCCCGTACTACGAGGGAATTGCCTACAATGACTCGGTATTTTACAATAACTTGCATGACCAATGTAAATGGGAAACAGGAGGTAAAATTATCCTAGAAGAAGTGTCAGGACAAGGACTATGTATAGGAACGGTTCCCTCCAAATACCAACCCCTTTGTAACTCTTCCATACGGATAATCGAACTATAGGGACTTATGTTGTGCCCCCTAAAAATGCCTGGTGAGCTTGCAGCACAGGCCTCACCCCATGTATACACACAACTGTGTTTAATTCAACTAGTCATTTCTGTGTATTAATCCAGCTCTTTCCAGAATCTATTACCATCCTGAGACGGACTTATAGATGCTTATACGTTTGGAAGGGCCCCAACAAGATTCCGGCGCGAACCTGTGAGTATTTACTCTCGCCTTACTAGTTGGGGCAGGAGTACTGGTGGGAATAGGAACATGACAGCTGGACTGGTAACTTCACAAACTAAATATGAAAATTTAAGACATCTATCACAAGATCTGCTTGTATTACAAAGTCTATAACCCGACTTGAAGAGTCTCTTACTTCCTTGTCAGAAGTAGCTTTACAGAATAGAAGGGGATTAGATTTACTCTTTCTCAAAGAGGGAGGACTTTGTGCAGCACTTAAAGAGCAATGCTGTTTCTATATAGACCATAGTGGGGAAATTCGTGATGCCATGGCTAAGTTAAAGGAGAGACTAGAGAACAGAGAAAAAGAATATAGAGCATCACAGAGCTGGTTTGAAGGATGGTTTACCCCTCCCCTTGGCTTACTACTTTACTTTCTGCCATAGCGGACCCCTTAATAATCATAATACTCATTTTAACTTTCGGCCCTTGTATTATAAATAGGCTCTTGGCTTTTATTAGAGACCGACTTAATTCTGTTCAAGTCATGATCTTAAAACAACAGTATGCAAATGAATTTGCAACTGTAGAAGAAAAAGAGATTTCTATGAACATATTTGTTCTGTTCATTCCTTTCTGCTGGCAAGGTGATGGATGCGGGCCCCTACTCAAAATCCCCCACGTCGACCCCTCTCAGCAGGAAGAAGCCAAAGAACGGTCGTCGCCCACAATCCCCGTAGAGGGCCCCACTATCCGATCACCACTGCCCAGCCACCTTTTAAGATTAAAATATATGAACAAGACAAAAGGGGGGAAT
>JALPQD010000256.1:2960214-2971693 GCA_023101885.1 Typhlomys cinereus | reverse complement strand
CCCAGGAATAGATAAATTCAGTGCAGAATTCTACCAGACATATAAAACAACAAATAACACCATTACTTCTTAAACTATTCCACAAAATAGCAAAGAAAGGAATACTCCCAAACTCTTTCTATGAAGCTAATATTACACTGATTTCCCAAATAAAAAAGAAAAAAGAAAAAGAAAACTATAGGCTAATCTCATTGTTGAACACAATGCAATGATACTCATCAAAATTTTAGGAAACTGCATTCAAAAACATATTACAAAGATCATACACTATGATGAAGTAGGATTTATTCCAGGAATACAAGGTTGGTTCAACATATGCAAATCAATAAATGTAATCCATCATATAAAAAACTCTAAGGACCAAAACCACATGATACTCTCAATAGATGTAGAAAAAATTTTGACAAGATCAAACATCCCTTTATGATCAAACCCTGGAGATAATTGAAATGGAAGGAACTTGTATCAATATAATAAAAGCTATATACAACATGCCTGTAGCAAGGATCATCCTAAATGATGAAAAACTTGAAGCATCCTTACTAAGATCAGTAACTTTGCAAAGTTGCCCACACCCACAATATCTATTTAAATTTTATATTACTTGAAATGTTAGAGCCATAAAAAGAGGAGATTAAAAAGGGATACAAATAGGAAAAGGAGAAGTCAAGTTATCCCTGTTTACAGATGACCTGATTCTATACCTAAGAGATCCAAAAAACTCCACCAGTAAACTGTTGGAACTAATAAATAAGTTCAGGAGAGTGTCAAGTTATAAAACTAATTTAATAATCAGTAGCTTTCTTACATACCAAGAATGAACAAAGTGAGAAAGTCCTAAGAGAAACAATTCCATTTACCAAAGCCCCTAAAAAATGAAATACATTGGTTTAAATATATCCAAGGACATGACACACTTATACAATGAAAATGTTAAAATCCTAAAGAAAGATTTCAGAAAACACCAGCAGATGGAAAGATGTCCCATGATCCTGGACAGGTAGAATTAACATCATAAAAATAGCTGTCCTCAGATAGATAGTAACCATCCAGCAAATGGGATGCTGACCCCCTTTGCTGTGTCCTACTCCTATTCATCCATCTATCTTTGAGTCTCCTCTTGTATTAAGATCTTCATTTATCTTTTATCTTTGGTTAGGAGATTACCTACAATACCAATCGGGATGTAGCCAAGGGCAGTGATGAAATAGCAAATCTGAAAACAACAACAAACCATAATTCAGAACACCAAAAACCCTATATTATTCACCGGGAAAGAGACCAGCCAAATCTTTCCCCATCGTAAAGTTCAGGGAACCTTGTGGAGGAGGGGGAGGCAAGATTATAAGAGCCTAAAGATGGAGACAATCAACGATATGCAAGATACTTCATACAAGTTAGGGCTGCAGCAGCCAGAATTGGACTTTGCCTGACCTGCACAATGACTGACATTCAACAAACCCCCAAAGTCCAGCATGGATTACAGGGCAGAAGGCACCAGGCAGTAGGATCCTTAGAAGCAAGTGATTAAACTGACATAATAGAGCTCCCATACTAATGTGGACCCCAAGAAGGGTCTCTGGGCTATTCCACTGAGTCTTGAAACCTCACTGGGATGGAGGACTCAGAGGGAGGTTTGGCATTCACATAAAAGAATGCTCCAGTTGATGGGAAGGAGAAAGGGAAAGGCAGTGGGAGTGGGGAAAGGAGGAAGGGGTATGAAAGAAGGGAGAAGGTGGGAGAATGCAATGGGCTACAACTGGGGAGGGGAAGGGGGCAGAACTGGACGGACGAGCTTAGTATGATCAGGAAAATATGATTCAGAAAAAATAAGATGTGGGAGAAAAATAATAAAAAAGAAAAGTCTTCATATCATCCTGTCTTGAATATATTGCATTATTGTCACTGGAGTAATCCTTGATGAATTTTCACTCTTTCTGACTTTAAATATAGTTTTATAGTTATACATAGGACACATCTTGATTATTTTATAAAGTATTAATCTTCATCTAGGAAACTAGATGAAGGGTTATAAGCAGGAAGAGGAGGAGTGACAGGATTGAGAATTAAGGGGTGAAAATAGTGTAAGTTTACTATATTCATGTATGTAACACTAAATATATAATTACATATATTTAGAAAGATGCTTGGCTTAGCATATTTTATCACAACAAGGGAAGAGGAAATGGAAGTCATTCCAGTATTTTATGAGAATAATCTGAATTTTTTTTCCTATGGTAAAACATTAGCCCAGTGAAACATTTTGGTCATTTGTAACTCTGTTCATGGCAGTTTACAACATATTTTCCTTTGATATTGAAAGTTGTACTTCAGAGCAATATTTCTATATACTTTTTGACTTAACTCTTGGTGCCCATTAAACTAGCTTATTTGGACTATTGGAGGAACATCCAAAGGTATGTAGTTTAAGTTCCTAAAGGACCTAATTAGACAAGGAACAAGTTGATGGTATGAACTTCCGAATAGGCATTACCTGCCAGACAGAAAACACCCATCCTTCCCTGATTCTGGTTGCATTTCTTCTTGATGAAGGAGCATCTCATGCAAGCTGTGGGCCATGGCATACATGGCATTATATATGTCATAACTGGATTCACTCATGGTCACATCGAAGTGGATTCCGGCAATGAGTCCAAGGATGCATTAGGGCAACAGTTCTCCAAGGTGTGACAGCCATCATCAGCAAATGAACAGTTGAAAAAGAAATACAAAAATTTGGTCAGGTAAAAATCTTCTGGGTATTTGGAAGGGTGGACCGTTTGGATAAAATCTGTGAAATCAGTGACTTCCTCATGGTGGTGTGAGAAAATGAGAGCTCCATGCACTGGACCTAAAAATCCACGTTTTGGATGGGTGGTGGTATCCCATTGTGAGTTCATGACCCAGACTCTCCACATGACTAAGGTTTGTCTTAGGTAAAACAGAAAGCCCCGCAGGAAATCACTGTCCCCAAATGTGATGATCACATTTGCAGAGGATGTCAGAGCCTGAGGGCTCTCTAACTGGCTGTGTGGTGAATAAGAAACCTTGCTGACTAGGATCATCTCCACGAAGTCAAAACACATTCTGTGTCTGTCCATTTCTTCTCTCAGGTCTGAGATAATCTTAACCACTTTTAGATCTTCTGGCATGATCAATCCCACCCAGGTTCAGCCAAACCTGAACTAACAAAGATACCATGCCATGGGCTAGAGACAGGTCTTGGAGGCCATCTGATAGAGGTGAGGAAACTTGTCATGGTAATTCAGGTTGAGGTCAAAGGGTCCAGTCATCAGCTAATGGGAGAAGAAGGTAGAAAGCAGTATGAGGAAGAGGAGGTAGAATGTTTAACATCAATCATGAAATGTCTGAAGCAAGACTTAGAAGGGATGGAAAGAAGTTGTTTATTCTGTGTGTGTGCATGAACATGTTATAGGTATGTTTGCATGTGTGTATAATGTATATGTATGTATTTACATGTGAACATATGTTTATATATGAATAGTGTATATTTTTGTAGTGTAGGTGTATTTAATTTTATGCATAATATGTATTTCTTTATGTAGGTATGTTTGAATAAATTCACAGTGTACAAGGTTTGTGTAAGTGTATGTGTGTCTGAGTATATGCATAATGAACATATTTGTGTGAGGTTGTATTTGAGTGCAAGCACAGAATATATGCTCAAATGCATTTGAATGTGTATCTTACTATGTGTGTGTGCATGTATGTGTTGCATATGTACATGTTCATAGGTGTATGCGAATACACTCATACATATATATCTGCACAAGGCCCGAGGTCAATATCACTGCTATCTCTCATCCCCTTTTATTTAGAAACAAGATCAGTGACCATGTTCCTCACCATCTTGGCTTAACTGGGTCAGAAGATCTTCCTCTCTTTGCCTACACAGTGCTGAGTTTACAGATGCATGCTCCTATGGTTGCTTGCCCCTAGGTCCTATTGATGAAACTCAGATTTCTTTGCTTGCACAGCAAGCACTTTACCCACTTGGACCTCTCCCTATGTTGCTGCCTCACTTTCAAATCGGTCTTTCATTTCCACAGAGCTTTGTGGGTAGTGACCATTCACATTCAGAGAATCGTGGAGTATGCACAAACACCATCTCCAACTTTCTCCCCTTTATACACCATGGAATGATGCAGAGCACTAAATCATTTAATCTGTATCCACCCACGCATTCTCATCTGTGGATACTTGTAGAGCTCCAGGAGTGTTCCTATAGGGCAGATATTACCCATGATGCTCCTGTGAGCACTGCCATAGACTTGATTTCTGTCCTGCAGTTGTAATTGGACAAGTACTTTGGCCCTGAGAGCCACGTGATGCACCTGTCCAGTATCCACCATTCATTGAACAGGACACTGTAAATGTCATATTCCAGAGACACATTGGGTAAAAGACGGGGATTCCTGTTGATCTGCTCGATGGCAAAGACCATGGCCAGAACAAACTGGTAATTCTTCAGGTTGAACCTGCATGGGATATGCAAGGATGTTTAGAGAGAACATTCAAAACATGATTAATTTTGCTTGCAATACAATGACTTTTAGATTAGAAGATTGTTTCTTCATATTAACACTTTCTATATCTATAGCTTATGTGCTTTCCAGTAAACATTGACAGTACTATTGTTCCTTTGATTAGTAAAATAGCAGTATGTAATAAAAGACTTCAAATCTCAGGCCTGCCTTTTTCCTTATTTACACAGACACCCTGACTGGGTTATTTTTATTTTTTTATTTTTCCTTCTGGGAGTGATCAAGGATAACATGTTTATTTCAATATTTGCTTTTTCAAACAACTGTGAAAATGTAAACTTTGTAGCAAGATCACAGGAAATGCAGCCAATGAATCTTTTGATCAGCTTTTCTCCACAAGTCTCTTAAATCACAACAGATCTCATCTTGCTTGTCCTTGTGAAATCTAGTCCCTTACCAGACCCTCATCCAGGGCTTTCTGGGAATCTCTCTGCAGCATCTTTATTTCCTTAATTTTTTCATTTATTTATTTATTTTCTAATTTATTTTTTCCCCAATCATACAAGCTCAGTAGATACCCTGGTTCTCTCACTCCCTCCACCCCTCCCCAGGACCCCTAGCATCATTCCCCCTTCCATTCCTTTTTTAATTTTTTCCATTCATGCAAACTTGATAGGTACCACCCTTTGCCTCCTTCCTCAACCCCCCCCGGTCCCCTTGCTCCCTCCCCCTTTTCCCCTTCCTTCCCCCTCCCTTTCTCCCAGTGCCCCCTCCCTCTTCCCCATTCCTGGAGCATTCTTTAGTGTTCATGTCAAACTTCCCTCTGGATCATTCTCTCTGATGAGGTATAAGGACTCAGTAGCATTGCCTTGAGCTCTTTCTTGTGTTCCCCTTTAGTATAGGAGCACTATTGTGGCTGTTAATCCATTGCCTCTAAGGATCCTAGTGCCTATGATCCATGCTAGACTTTGGGGGGGTCAATGATATGTGGATTTTAGAGCAGGTCATGCAAAGTCCTATTATGATTACTTCGGCCCTAACTTGTGTGACGTATCTTGCATATTGTTGCTCCTCCCCCATCTTTAGGCTCTTACACTCTTGGTACCCCCTCCTTCCACAAAGTATTCCTGAGCTTTTAGGATGGGGAGAGATTTGGATGGTCTGGTTCCAGAGGTGATCAATGCAAGGTCCTTTGGTTTTCTGAACTATGGTTTGTTTTTGTTTTCAGTTTTGCTGTTCCTGCACTGCCCTTGGCTCCATCCTAATTGGTATTGGAAGTCATTCCTAACCAAAGATATAAGAATGTTTAAATGAAGATCTTACTATAAAAGGAGATTCAAAAGTAGATGGAATAGGAATAGAAGACTACAGTGGGGGGGGGGGTTAGTCTCCCATTTGCAGGATTGTTACCATCTATCTGTCAGTCCCTATACCCTTCCTGATTAGTGAGGTCAAACCTCCTCAGTTTCAAGTGCCCAGGAAGGAAAGTGAGAGTGAGCTGCACTAGATGTCTTGCTACTTACGTGCAATACTTGATGGTGACCTATCTTTTAATTTTATTTTTTCCCCTCATCATACAAGCTCAATAGGTGTCCCGGTCCTCTTCCTCCCTCCATCCCTTGCTCCCCAGTCCCCCTTTGCACTCTCCCCCTCCTTTTCCCCTTCCTTTCACCTCCTTCCCTCCCCTTAACCCAGTGCCTTCTAGCCTGTTTTTTAAAGGTTGGCCATCCTAACAGCAAAACTGAAAACAATAAACCAACATTCAGAACACAAAAGACCCTATATTATTCACCTGGAATCAGAGCAGCCAGATCTTTCCCCATCTTAAAGCTCAGGGAATCTGTGGAAGAGGGTGCTTGCAACAAGATTGTAAGAGCCTAATATGGGGGAGGACTAATGATATGCAAGATACTCTACACAAGTCAGGACTGCAGCAGCCAGGATGTAGCCACAATGTGATTGGACCTTGCCTGACATGCACAATGACTGACATGTCAATGACACTCCCCCCCCAAAGTCTAGCATGGATCACAGGGGAGAAAACTTCAGGCTGTAGGATCCTTAGAGGTGAGAGGATAAATAAAACTGTTATAACAGAGTTCCCATGCTAGCAGGCAGCCCAAGAAGGCGCACCAAGTTGTTGCCATTGAGTCTTACCCTCACTAGGGTAAAGGACCCACAGGGAGGTTCAGAGCCCACATTAAATAGAATGCTCTGGGGAATGGGAGGGAGGAAGCGGTAAGCACCAGGGGAGGAAAAGAGTGGGGCAAGATAGAGGGGAAAGGGGGAATGCAAAAGAGGACAATGGAGCGGGGAAGGTGAGAGGAAAGGAGGGTGTATATGTATTGAAGCTGTGTATGATTAGGTTAAATAAAATGTGTAACAAAATACTAAATAATAAGAAAGGTGGCCATGCTGAAGCATATTTAGCCACAGTTTTCTTTTTTGTGTGAAGTGCACACATGACAAAAACAAAGTTTGATGTTTTCTCATCTTTCTGGTAGAAAATTATTTGCCTTTAATTTTCAGCCATAAACACTCATGAAAGAATGATCATTGTCTACAAATCGCACATCTAAAAAAGCTCTCAGAAATATAACTTGGAAATAATGACAGCCTGCCTAACAGAGATGAGAAAAGTGGATAGCTAGATGTAGAAAAAAATGAAAATAGGTTTGTATCTGTCATCCTGCATGTAAACCAACTGAAAACTGATTAAGAATTTATTGTAGGGCTGGATAGATAGCTCAGTGTTTATTTATTTATTTTAACTAATTAATTAATTAATTAAGTTTATTTCTTCCACTCATATGAAGTTGATAGGTAACCCCATTTTCCCTCGCTCCAAACCTCCCTGGATCCCCTTACTTCCTCCCCTCTTTTCCCCTGCCCTTCCCCCTCCCTCCCCTTTTCTCAGTGTCCCTTCCCCCTTCCTGGAGCATCCTGTTGTGTGCATGTCAAACTTCCTTCTGGGTTCTCTTCTCTGATGAGGTGCAAGGACTCAGTAGCATTGCCAAAGGCTCTTTTTTGTGTTCCCTTTAGAATAGGCTCACTATTGTGGCTGTTAATCGCTTGCTTCTAAGGATCATAGTGCCTGTGAGTCATGTTAGACTTTGGGGGTTCAATGATATGTTAGTCATTGCGCAGGTCATACAAAGTCCTATAAAATTACCTTCGGCCCCTAATTTGCATATCATTGCCTCCTTCCCCATCATTAGGCTCTTACAATCTTACCACCCCCTCTTCTGCAAATTTCCCTGAGCTTCAGGATGCTGAGAGTTTAGACTGGCCTAGTTCTGGGTGGGTTGATGTAGAGTCTCTGATTTTCTGAATTATGGTTTTGTTGACTTTTTCCAGTTTGCTGTTCCTGCACCACCCTTGGCTCCATTCCTGGATGTCACCCCTGAGATGGCTCAAGGTTTAAACCTAAGTTTGGGATTCCAGATCTCATGCACAAATGCAGGCAGAAATGGTGGCAGCTTGCACTTCCAATCCTGGTAGGCAGAGCCCAGGAAAACTCCATAGAAATGATAGAGAAGGTACAGCAATCTTGGGTGATTTGCAAAGTCACCTTTGGACCTCCACAGGAACACAGTGCCCTCTTCTACACACAAACACATCAACACATGTATACATCAGTACCTACACACATGAAAAAACAGCTGTAAACTGAAAAAGTAACAATTGAAAAAGTGACCAACATCCCTCAGCCATCATGAAAATGCAAGCTGAACCTACTTTGAGATTTTGCATCACCTTATTGAGCACATCTGTGATCAAGACAAGTACAGAAGTTGGCAAGAAGCTTGGAAGTATAAATTCTTGCACAATGAACTGCAGAGTTCATCTCTGAAGCCCAGAAGTTAGTAGACTTGGATGAAATTATGACATGGACATGATCAGAGCAGACTCAAACATTCCACAGTAAGCTTTGTTCCTGGCAGAGTGAACTCATGTTCAAAGAATTAAAGATCAAAGATTCATATAACTTATAAAGATAAAAACCAGAATTTTGCAAATAATTCTGCTGGTTTTAGTAGCATAGGAAAAAAGAGAACATTTTTGGTTACATACTCAATAACATTTTTTATTAATTAATTTATTTTTTCTGCTCAAAAAAACTTAATAAGTTACCCCAGTCCCATCCATCCCTCCATCCCTCATGGGATCTCCTTCCTCCCTCCACCCCTTTTTCCCCTTCCTTTCCTATTCCCTTTCTCCCATTGCTCCCCTCCCCCCATCCCTGGAGCATCCTTTAGTGTGAATGTCAAGCTTCCCTCTGAGTCCTCTACTCTAATGAGGTGTAAGGACTCAGTAGCATTGCCTAGAGCCCTTTCTTTTTTTTAAATTTATTTTTTCCACTCATACAAAGTTGATAAGTACCCCCCTTCCCCTCCCTCCCTCCACCCCTCCCTGGATCCCCTTGCTCCCTTCCCC
Organism: Typhlomys cinereus; assembly: GCA_023101885.1. Classification (NCBI taxonomy): domain Eukaryota; kingdom Metazoa; phylum Chordata; class Mammalia; order Rodentia; family Platacanthomyidae; genus Typhlomys; species Typhlomys cinereus. The sequence continues at coordinate 2,962,751 of JALPQD010000256.1, read as the reverse complement.
CTTTTTCCTTTCCTTCCCCCCCTCCCTCCCTTTCTTCCAGTGCTCCTTCCCCCTCATTCCTGGAGCATCCTTTAGTGTACATGTCAAACTTCCCTCTGGGTTCTCTTCTCTGATAAGGTTGTAAAGACTCAATTGGCATTGCCTAGAACTATTTCTTGTGTTCCCCTTTGGTATAGGAACACTATTGTTGCTGTTAATCACTTGCTTATAAGGATCCTAGTGACTGTGCTCCATGATGCTAGACTTTGGGGGGGGGAGTCAATGCTACGTTGGTCATTGCACAGGTCATGCAAAGTCCTTCAATACCATTTTTTTATAAACCATCATACAGTGAGGAGGAGGAGAACCATGGGTAAGGTTTTTCTCATATAAGACAAAAGGTTGATAACATCTTACAGTAGAAAAGCAGATGGATGGAGTGTGAAAAATGAGGATTCTTTATCCCCCTTCTCTCTCTCTCTCTCTGTCTCTAGCTATCTTCTCTTTCTATGTCTCTCTCTCTCCTCTTTTCATATCTCTTCTGTATCTCTCTCCCTCTCATATCTCCTCTTCTCTATATCTCTTAAGATCTCTCACTCTCTTCATCTCTCCTTTCTTCCTCTCTCCCCCTCTCTCCTCTCTCTTTCCTCTCTCTCTACTCTCTCTCTCTCTCTCTCTCTCTCAGGTCATCTTCCCTGCTGCCACCATTCTTTACTGACATCAGAACCTGGCTTCTTTAACCTTCCTCCATGACTAATGTCCAGACTCTCCAGGGAATCTCTGGCCTTCAGCACCAGTCTGGAACTGTAAGAGATTCAGATCCTGAACTGAGCAGCCATAGGTAGCTACCATTGCACTACCTAGACCTCACTCATAAGCCAAACCAATACATTCCCTTTTTAAATGCAAAAAATATGAAAAGAGGTTAGGCCAAAAGGTTCAACAGAATGGGGAAGAGGCTGCAGTCACAATTAGCTTAGCACAAGTTGAACTAGTAAATTAAATAACCTGTCTTAGCAAAGTTTTCCCCCCACATTTTATTTTGTTTCTTAATCATACAAGCTCAAGGGTACCTTTGTCCTCTCCCTACCCACCTCCTTTCCTCCATCCATTCCTCATTGCACTTTCTTCCATTCCCCCCTTCCTTTCACCCCGTATCTCCTCTCTCTCTTTCCTGGTGCCTATCCATTCTTCCTCCCATCCCATGGAGCATCCCTTTATATGGGCTCCAAACTCCCTCTGAGTCCTCCACCCTAGTGAGGGTTCAGAAGTCAATGACATAGTTTGGGGCAACCTCTTGAACTCCTCATTAGCATGGGAATTCTATTATGATTGAAGAAACAGTTTTTAACATAATGTTATTTTTAGCTAAATCAAGAGTACCAAGAATAGACAATATTCTAAAAATTATACCTATACTTAAACAAAAGTTCATAAGAGAGTGCTCAGTGGTCCATCACGACACATAGATCTGCAGGTGGTTGATCCCTAAGAACGGATTTACGTTTTGAGATGGGGATTTCACTTGACTTAGAGCTCATTGCTCCCTGCCTGAGAGCTCCATGCAATCTTTTTTCTGCCTCTGCTTCACCAGCACCAGATGACAGTTCCATGCCCATTTTTTACATAGGTCTGATAGTTAAAAATCAAGTTCTTGTATTTACGTGGCAGGAAATTTACAAACTCAGCATCTTTCTATTTTAGTTTATCTTTTTTTTTACTTTCAACAATTTTAGATGATATTACACATAAACGATCTCATTTATTTTCAAAGTTGTTAGTAAAATGCCTCTCACACAAATATGAGAACTTGAGTTTGAGTCTCAGATGCATGTAAAAAGCTGGGCATGGTGGCATGGGCTGTTGGGTGGGGAATGGGAGACAGGACAATCCATGCAGCTCAATGGCTGGGTAGTTTGCTAAATTGGTGAGGTCCAGTTCACCTGTCTCGAAATATAAGGTGGACAGCAAGAGGGAGAGACATCTGTGGTCATCTTCTGAAGAGGAATAAAATCAGAGTGTTAACAACCTTACAAACCACACATCTTTTAATCCTAGGGTGATCTGAGCTATAGGATACTCAGATAGCCTTGTCTCAAAGAATGACATTATTTGAACGAGTAAATACATGTACGCAGCTTTGAGTCTGACCATGTAGGTGTGCATAAATAACAGTTAATACTTGGCAGATATCAGTAATTGTACATGTGAGTAAAGAAACATCACTACATTATAGTTTACTTTTCAGAAATTAATGTAGAACTCATTCCAGTCAATGTCTTGTGTTTTTTTCTTGGGGAACCTGTTTGGTCTAATTCACTATCTGCATACTGTCACGTCCTGTGACAATCTGGCTGGTAAGATAAGATTCCAACCTGGGAAAGAGAGCTTCAAGAAAGCACCTTCTGGAAACAGGACATGGCTTATTTTGAATAAATAATAAAGATATGAAACATATGGGAGTTGTCAGACTTACAGCCTGCTTTTTGGAATGGGCAGTTGCTAGGAACCACTCCCCTCAGAGTCTTGCCTCTTATCTTTGACAGACAAGTTCCTCT
>JALPQD010000256.1:2763523-2952923 GCA_023101885.1 Typhlomys cinereus | reverse complement strand
GACCAATCAGGAGGATATAGAGATAGTAAACAGAAAGCAACCATCCAGCAAATGGGATACTGACCCCCCCCCTCCAATGCTGTGTCCTACTCCTATTCTTCCTTCTACCTTTGAATCTTCTGTTATATTAACATCTCCATTTAAACAGTCTTCTATTTAGATAAGTTGACCTTCCATACCAATTGGGATGCAGCTAAAGGGTGCAGGAACAGCAAAACTGAAAAACAATAAACCATAATTCAGAACACCAAAGACTCTACAATTAATTGGAAATTGACCAGCCAAATCTCTCCCTACCCTAAAGCTCAGAGAACCTTGTGGGAAGAGGTGGTGGCAATACCTAAAAGCTTAAAAATGGGGAGCTCCAAGATATGAAGATATTCCACACAAGTTAGGGATGCAACAGCCAGAATTAGACTTTGTCTGACATGCACAATATGACATGTGAATGATCCCCAAAAGTCTAGTAGGGATCACAGAAAGAAACTCCAGGAAATAGGATCTTTAGAGTCAAGGATTAACAGTCATAATAGAATTCCATTACTAATGGGGATCCCAGGAACAGGTTCCAGGCTATGCCACTAACCCCTTACCGCACACTATGGTGAACTACTCAGAGGAAGGTTTGGAATTGACACAAAAGAATGCTCCAGGGGATGGGAGGAGGAAGGGGAGGCACTGGGAGGGGGAGAGATTGAGGGATTAAAGGAGTGGGGAGAGAGCAGAGTACAGGAGGATGACTGGTAAGGGGGGAGGGGGAGGGTGGATCCTTTGGCTTTTGTTGAATAAAATGTGGGGAAATAGTTTTAATGTGCCTCTAATATTCTAGAATTCACGTTTCTCCTACAACTGCTTGCTCTTTCCACCGCATTTGTTGTTTCTGTACTGAGGGAATGTGCATAGCCTCACCCAGAAAAACTCTCCTTAATCATTCTGTAAATAGAGAAACAGTGAGGAACCCATCCTCACCTGTGGAAATACATTGACCTGCAGAATTCTTGCCAATCTGGCAGATGTTTTCCATGATGGTCCCATAAATGCCACACACACATGGTCCCATGGCACATGTATTAGGAAAAATAAAAAATATTTTCTGTATGCCAAGTTAGAAGATTGTACAATGAAAATCCATGATCACAGGTATTTTCAAAATAAAAAATATCCCAAAGTCATATGGGTCAAGAAATTGGAGTTTCTGTTTATTTGCTCAGGTGGCAAAAAGCATGGTCAGAGCCTGTTGGTATTTTCTGGGAGACAAACTGGAAACACAGCACAGTGTTCATTATGGATGGGGTTCCCAACACAACAGCTTCCATCAGATACAAAGAACAGTATGTATTCAATATATTTAGCCCTCAGATTCCTGTGTTGAAAACAGTCACCCACTTGTGAAGATGGGTCACCATGACTTCTTCTTTTCCAGATTTTTTCTCTCTCTTTGTTGAATAAATGTAGCACCTGAACAACTAGTGAGAAGGCCATTTGTTCTGACTTACCTTTTCTAGTTATAGTCCAAATGAAATGGTATATATGGCACACCCAAAACTGAAAATTAGCATCATGAATGAGTATGTGTCCTCTTTTTCACATAAAACTGCACTTACATTCTGGAAAATTATCAAGAAAAATCAAGAGAAAGGTAGTTCATACTGTCAGGATGAGAGGATGTGAAATTCCAAAACTATCATCACTCACAATATAAGACACAGATGGTCCATTGTTGAAAAGAAAAATGACTCTGTTTGTAATGCTTTTCCCCTGCTCACAAAAGTTATCAGCTACACAGCCCTTTGCTCCCTTCCACCCGCAACCCTCAGCCCTTCCTCACCCCTCCACTTGCCTGCCAGCCACGTCCCAGGTCCCAGGTCCCAGGTGAGAGAGCCCGCCCAGCCCCCCACCCGATGCCCCATCTCCCAGCAGCACCCAGGTGGCCTATGGCTTTGCCTGGGCCCTGCTTCAATCACGCCCCTTTCTTCCTATGACCTACGCCTCCTCCAGACAGGACTTGCTCACATTCCTCCATACCTGGAGCTTGGGTGACCCTAAGCCAAGTCCCAAGTCCCAGGTGAAGAATTCTGCCATCAACATCAGACCTCTGACTCTCCGGCCCACTGAAGATCTATGCACGTAGTCCAGGGAAGACACACTGCTACTCATAATTCAATAGAGTCCAAAGGAAACTCAAGCAAAACTCTAAGGCCATACATCTGTGTCCTCTACAATCATCCTATCACGTGGGAGAGATTCTTCACATGCAGCCCAAACATAAGTAAACCTCCTTTTTTTCACCTTACTGATCCTTTCTAGTATCAATTGCTGTAGATCAACTTCTCCATACAGCCACCCCAAAAACATATACAACTCCAGGGAGTAAACCACTCACCTTCACATATCACCAGATACTAAATCACAAAAGTGCACTACCATACTAATATTCATCCCTTGTCTACTTAACCTGACTTAACTGATGTACTAACAGCCTAATAGCTCATATAGGAAATACAATAACATAGACAAACATACCAAATCCAAGGAAAGCATTAGTATAACTGGCAAGGGTAATATACCAACTAAATCAGTTCAGTGAAAAACACACAGAAACTGAAAGGTCCTAAGAAACAAAACAACAATGCCCAAGTCAAAGTGCAGATCCTTGAGAACAAAACCCAAAGAGTGAGATCGAATCTATTCAGTCAAAAGTGACCACGAAGGGAAGTGAGAGTGAGCTTCACCAGATATATCATTACTTACATGCCATACTTGATGGTGAACTATTTTCTTTACTGATCATGATCCCCTTTCTCCTATTTTGAGGAAGTCCCCCTTCCCCATCACTCTCATTTATAATCTTTGTGATTGCAGTAGAAAGAGAGATTTACCTTTGAATATATCATTACATGAGTTTGGAACTAGGATTCACTTATTAGGGAGTACATGTGGTGTTTAACTGTTTCTGGGATACTTCACTCAATATAATTTTTTTCTAATTCTATCCATTTCCTGGCAAATTTCATCAAATCATCTTTTTTATTGGCTTAGTAGTACTCCATTGTATAAATGTACCACATATTCATTATGCATTTGTCAACTGTTGGGCATTTGTGTTGATTCTATGCCTTTGCTATTATTGTAAACAATGTTTCAATGAACATAGTTGGGCTTGTGTCACTGTAGTGAATTTCTGCATTATGGGGAATTATTCCCAGAAGTAGTATAGGGTAATATGGCATTTTGATCTTTAACATTTTTAGAAATTGCCATACTGATCTGCAGAGTGGTTGTATAAGCCTGCATTCCCACCAGCTATGGATGAGAGTTCCATTCTCTGCATATAATCTGCAGCATTTGGTGTTGTTAGTTGTGTTTTTTTGCCATCTTGACTGGGGTGAGATTATACCTCAGGGAAGTTTGATTTGCATTTCCCAGATGGCTAAGAATTTGGAGAATTTTTAAAGATATTTGATAGACATTTCAATTTCTCCCTGGAAAAGTTTCTTTTGAGTTCCCAAGCCTATTTTTTAATATATTTTTATTATTATTTCAGCTCATACAAACTTAATAGGTACACCAGTTCCCTCCCTCCCTCCTCCTCCCCCTGAACCCCTGCTCCCCCTCCCCTCACCCCTCCCGCCCCATCCCCCCGTGCCTCCAGCCCGGATTCCCAGAGTCCTTTCTTGTGCATGCCAGCCCCATTTTTTAATTGGGCCATAGGGTCATCATTAAATTTGTATAAGTTCATTGGAGGAGTATAAGATTAATAATGGGATAATGATATTATTTCTTGTATGAACTAAAAATAGTTCTTAACACAATTCACATATGACTTTGAGGTTGATGTGTTTTCTTGGACTTGAATAAGCATATATCCCTCAAATTCACAAGAGTATTTCTTCAGTGAATGCAAAACTGAAAGGCTCAGGAAATCCTGTCCACACTCTTTTAACTAAGGCCCTCGTTTTCACAGTTGTTACTTTCAAACAGTCAAAACACAAGAAAGCACATATAACACTTAATTTTCTGTGTCTGGGATACTTAAATCAATATAATTGTTTCTAATTCCACCATTTCCTGGCAAATTTCATTAATTCATCATTTTTGATGACTGAGTAGTATTCCATTGTATAAAGGAGCAGGGAACATCCTTGAGGTAGTTTTATCTTCCCTCTTCATTGACCCTTCCAGCTGAAACTTTGAATTGAGGAGAAAGAAGAATCTAGAGATGTCAGGGAATGGAATAGGAAACAAGGCAGGTATCTGTATTATAATAATAGCAAAGGCATAGATCAAGCCCCTGAAGCTACCACAGGGACTTCCAATGGAAGAGAACATGTCCAGCACCTGCCTCCAGAGCACAGGGGAACTGGTCGTGCAGTGGCATCTAAAGCCGGTGGAGCAAGAAAAGCCAAGTTCTGATGCCACCGCAGCTTCAGGTTATGACATGCAAATCATTTTTAGTTAGAAGAAAGCATTTTCATTAAAATATATTTTAAATTGTGTCATTTAAAAAAAAAGAAGTCAGCAGTAGAAGATGGGAATATTTGGGAATACAGAGAATCTGGGTCTCCACCTCACAATAGGATGTCAGCACAAGGAAAAGAGCTTTGCCCTTTTCTGCTTTCAATAGGTATCTCACTTTTTCACATCAACATGGAGAGAGTTCAAGTTTGAAAGATTACATCCAAACATTGAACATTTCCACACAGCCACGAGACAGTTTTTTTTTTCTTTTTTGTCAAGACTGTGGCAGATGTATTTTAACTGTTGACTCGCTGAATCTGAATGTGAAACACTGAGCAACTTCTCATCCAGCATTTCCTTCGAATGGCTACCACAGCACACTTTTGACACGGCCCTGAATGATGAGTGCTATCATTTGTACAATGGTGTGTATGCTGTGGCCCTCTCACAGCATCAAATCTCACAGCTTCTCCAACACCTAAAAAGACACCCAAGAGAAAATGATGCAGGAATAATGACCACATGCTTGCAGGTACTGTGGCACTAATGACATGGATGTGACACCCCTAAATAAAGTAGACAGATAAGCTCAGTTTCAGGTAGTTAAGTCACTTTCTCTTAACAACAATGGATTCTCCAATTTGTCACCTTCTCAGAGGTGACATTACATGTGCATGTACCATGAAAAATAAAGCAGAGTTGGAGTCACAGTTTTGAGTAAAAAATCCCAGTGTTTTGTCCATAATTCTGTTTGGAAAGAAGATATCTTGTTTGATGGGCGAAAGAAGCTGAGGAAGAGAAAAGAAAACAGAGTCTCTAAGAGTGGGCTCAGGAAATCCTGTCCACACTCTTCTAACTAAGGCCCTCGTTCTCACAGTTGTTGCTTTCAAACAGTCAAAACACAAGAAAGCACATATAACACTTAATTTTCTGTGTCTGGGATATTTAAATCAATATAATTGTTTCTAATTCCACCATTTCCTGGCAAATTTCATTAATTCATCATTTTTGATGACTGAGTAGTATTCCATTGTATAAATGTACCACATTTTCCTTATCCACTCATCCACTGTTGGGCATTTGGGTTGATTCCATGACTTAGCTATTGTAAACAGTGCTGCTATGAACATGGTCGTGCTTGTGCTATCAAGGTGAATTTTCGCTGTATGGGGGCTTATTCCCAAAAGTGGAATAACTGGGTCATATGGCATTTGAATCTTTAACTTTTTAAAGAATCGCCAGATGGCTGACCTTTGTGATTGTATGAGCCTGCATTCCCACCAGCAATGTAGAAGAGTTCCCTTCTCACCACATACTCTCCAGCATTTGGTGGTGTTTGTATTGTGGATTTTTGCCATCCAGACTGGGGTAAGATGATATGTCAGGGAGGTTTTGATTTGCATTTCCTTGATGCATAAGGATGTGGAGCATCTTTTAAGATATTTGTTAAACATGTCAATTTCATCCCTGGTAAAGTTTCTGTTAACTTCCAAGGCCCATTTTTTAATTGGGCCATTTGTTTCCTTGCACTCTGGATAATAGAGCTCTATCAGGTATGTGGTTAATGAAGAATTTCTTCCATTAAGTGTGTTGTCTTTGTGTCGGAGTTACAGTATCTTTGTCTGAACAGAAGCTCTTTAATTTTGTAAGATCCCATCTGTTGAGTGTTGGTTGTAATGACTGTGCTATTGGATTTCCGTTTAGGAACTGTAGGCCTAGTCCAATCAGATTGAGGGAGTTCCCTACTATTTCAACTAAGGTTTTTATAGTCTCTGGCTTTACATTGAGGTCATATATCCATTAAGAATGAAGTCTTGTACATGGTGACAAATACTGGTCCAGTTTTAATCTTCTTCATGTGGATATGCAGTTTTGCAAGCACCATTTCTTGAAGATGTTGTTCTTTTTCCATTGTACTTTTTTGGCCCCTTTGTCAAAGATCAAATGGCTGTAATTGTGTGAGATTATATCTGGGCTGTAAACCCTTATCCATTGATCTGTGTGTCTATTTTGGAGCCAGTACCAGGCTGTTTTTAAAACTATGGATTTGTAATATAGACTAAGATTTGGTATGGTGATACCTCCAGCAGTGTTTCTGTTACTCAGCATTGTTTTTCTTTTCCTGTGTCTTTTGTGCCTCCGTGTGCATTTTGAGATTGTTTGGTCAAGTTCTTTAAAGAATTGTATCGGGATTTTAATTGGTATAGCATTGTATATTGCCTTTGTTAGCATGGTCAGTTTTATGATATTGATTCTGCCAATCCAAGAACATGGCAGGTGTTTCCACCTTCTGGCGTCTTCTGTAATTTCTTTCTTTAGGGTTTTAAGGTTTTCATAGTAAAAGGTCTCTTACTTCCTTCATTGGTTTATACCAAGGTACTTCATTTTTTTTAGGGGCTATAGTAAATGGGATTGTTTCTCTCAGGGCTTTTTCATTTCTTTCATTCTGGTCATGTAGAAAGGCCACTGAATTTTGTATGTTTATTTTGTATCCTGCCACCCCGTTGAAATTCTCTATTAGTTCCAGGAGTTTATTGGTGGAGTTTTTTTTCTAACATTTTTTATTATTATTTCTGCTCATACAAAGTTAATAGGTACACCAGTTCCCTCCCTTCCTCCTCCTCCCCCCCCAACCCCCTGTTACCCCTCCCTTCACCCCTCCCTCCCCATCCCCCAGTGCCTCCCGCCCCAGTTCCCAGAGAGTCCTTTAATATGGATCCCTGACTCTCCTCTGGGCCCTCCTCTCCGATGACGTACAAGGAACCAGTAGAATTTCCCTGAACCCTTTCCCGTCTTCCCCTTAAGCATAGGAACACTACTGTGGCTGCCAATCACTTACCTCCAAGGATCTTGGTGCCTTTAGCAGATGCTAGACTTTGTGAGGTCAATAGTGTGTTGGACATTGCGTAGGGCATGCAAAGTCCAATTATGATTGCTTTGGCCCTAACTAGTGTGGAGAATCTTGCAAATCATTGCTCCTCCCATCCTTTTGCTCTTACACTCTTATTGCCCCCTCTTCCACAAATTTCCCTGAGCTTCAGGATGGGGAGAGATTAGGCTGGCCTAGTTCTAGGTGGTTGATGTAGAGTCTCTGAAGTTCTGGATTGTGGTTTGTGGATTTTCTTTTGCAGTTTTGCTTCTCCTGAAATGCCCTTCACTCCATCGTGATGGGCACTGTATGTCATCCCCTGGCCAGAGACAAAAAGCTGTTAAACTGTAGTCTCATTGTAAAAGCACATCCAAGGGTAGATGTAATAAAAGTTGGAAACCTCAGTGAGGGAGGGGTCAATCACCCATTTACAAAATGGTTACTTTTTATCTGCCAGACTATATGCCCTCCCCTTCTGGTGAGAGCATACCCAGTTAGTTGTAAATGATCAAGAACGAACATCTTATAACCAGGTATAATATTACTTACTTGCAGTCCTTGATGGTGGCCAATTTTCTCTACTGTAACATGGTCACTTCTCTCCTTGTTTCTGGTGTGGCCCTCCAAGCCCATCCCTCCTGTTCATAATCCTTGCAATTACTGTAGGTAATACATAGATTTACCTATGAGTATCTCAAGGTGGGCTGGGTGGGTTTAGTACTAGGAACCACCTATTAGGGGGTACATACTGCGCTTAATTTTCTGGGTTTGGGATACTTCACTTAATATAATTGTTTCTAATGACATCCATTTCCCAGAAAATTCCAGTAATTCATCATTTTTGATGGCTGAGTAGTACTCCATTGTATAGATGAACCAAAATTTCCTTTTCCACTCGTCAACTGTTGGACATTTGGGTTGATTCCATGACTTTGCTATTGTAAACAGTGCTGCTATGAACATGGTCGTGCTTGTGCTATCGATGTGAACCTCTGGTGTATGGGGGGGTTATTCCCAAAAGTGGAATAACAGGGTCATATGTCATTTCAATCTTTAATTTCTTTAATAATCTCCAGATGGCTCGCCACAGTGGCTGTATGAGCCTGCATTCCCACAGCAATGTAGAAATGTTTCCCTCTCTCCACATCCTCTCCAGCAATTGTTGTTGTTTGTATTGTGGATTTTTGCCATCCTGACTGGGGTGAGATGATATCTCAGGGAAGTTTTGATTTGCATTTCCCTGATGGCTAAAGAAGTGGAGCATTTTTTCAGATATTTGTTAGACATTTTAATTTCATCCCTGGTAAAATTTCTTTTAAGTTCCAGGGCCCATTTTTTAATTGGGTCATTGGTTTCCTTGGTGTTTAGTTTTCTAAGTTCTTTGTGCACTCTGTACAGTAGAGCTCTATCAGATATGTGGTTAGTGAAGATTTTCTCCCATGCTGTGGGTTGCCTTTGAGCTCGTGTTACAATCTCTTTATCTGAATAGAAGCTCTTTAATTTCACAAGATCCCAACTGTTGAGAGTTGGTAGCAGTGACTGTGCCATTGGATGTCTGTTTAGGAAATGTTGGCCTAGCCCAATCAGCTCGAGGGAGTTCCCTATACTTTCAACTACGGTTTTTATAGTCTCTGGCCTTATATCAAGGTCATTGATCCATTTGGAATTAAGTCCTGTACATGGTGACAAGTACGGGTCCAGCTTTAATCTTCTGCATGTGGAGATCCAGTTTTGCCGGCACCATTTATTGAAGGTGCTGTTCTATTTCCATTGGATTCTTTGGGGCCCTTTGTCAAAGACCAAATGGCTGTAATTTTGTGGGCTTCTTTCTGGGTCTTGAATCCTTATTCATTGATCTGTGTGTCTATTTTGGAGTCAGTACCAAGCTGTTTTTACAACTATGGATTTGTAATATAGACTAAGATTTGGTATGGTGATACCTCCAGCTGTGATTTTGTAACTCAGGATTGTATTTGCTATCCTGGGTCTTTTGTGCCTCCATATGAATTTTGCGATTGGTCAACTTCTTTGAAGAATTGCTTTGTGATTTTAATTGGTATAGCATTGAATTTGTATATTGCCTTTGGTAGGATGGTCGTTTTTACGATGTTGATTCTGCCAATCCAGGAACATGGGAAGTCTTTCCAGCTTCTGGTGTCTTCTCCTATTTAAAGTTTTCATTGTAAAGGTCTGTTATTTCCTTGGTTAGGTTTACACCAAGGTATTTCATTTTTTTAAGGGCTATAGTAAATGGGATTGTTTCTCTCAAGGCTTTTTCACTTCTTTCATTCTGGGCACATAGGAAGGCCTCTGATTTTTGCACATTTAGTTTGTATCCTGCCACACTGCTGAACTTCACAATTAGTTCCAGGAGCTTCCTGGTGGAGTTTTTGGGATCACTCAGGTATAAGATCATGTCATCTGCAAATAGGGATAGCTTGACTTCTTTGTGGCTGATTTGAATCCCTTTTATGTCCTTTTCTTGTCTTATGGCTTTGGCTAAGACTTCAAGTACAATATTGAATATAAGTGGTGAGAGTGGACAGCCTTGTCTAGTTCCTGATCAAAGTGGGAATCCTTCCAATTGTTCCCCATTGAGCATAATCCTTGCTGTGGGCTTGTTATATACAGCTTTTATTATATTGATAAAGGTTCCTTTCAATCCTACTGTCTCTAGCGTTTTGATCATAAAAGGCTGTTGCATCTTGTCAAAAGCTTTTTCTGCATCTATCGAGAGTATCATGTGGTCTTGGACTTTGGACTGGTTTACATGATGAATTAGCTTTATTGATTTGCGTATGTTGAACCAACCTTGTGTGCCAGGGATGAAGCCTACTCGGTCGCCGTGAATGATCTTTTTAATGTGTTTTTGAATCCGATTTGCTAAGACTTTTTTGAGAATATTTGCATCTGTGTTCATCAGGGAGATCGGCCTATAGTTTTCTTTTTTAAGTGAATCTTTATTAGGTTTTGGGATTAAACGATATTAGCTTCATAGAAGGAATTTGGTAGTTTTCCTTCCTTTGGTATTTGATGGAACAGTTTAAGGAGTATTGGTGTTATTAACTCCTTAAATGTCTGGTAGAACTCTGTGCTGAATCCATCTGGTCCAGGACATTTTTTGGTGGGAAGATTTGAGATTACTTCTTCAATTTCCTTATATGTTATAGGACTATTTAAGTAATTCACAACTTCCTGATTCAATTTAGGTAGGATCTGTTTACTTAAAAATTCATCCATCTCTTTTGTATTGTTAAACTTCACAGAGTATAATTTTTTGAAGTGTCATGTTATAATTCTCTGGTTTCCTTTGGGTATCAGTAATGATAACTCCATGTTCATTTCTAATTTTGTTAATTTGGGTTTTCTCTCTCTTGCTTTTGGTTAATTTAGCTAGCGGTGTATCAATCATATTGATTTTTTCAAAGAACCAGCTTTTTGACTGGTTGATTTTTTCTATCGTTTTCTTAGTCTCGATTTCAGATATTTCTCCCCTTATTTTGCTAATCTCCTCTCTTCTACTACTTTTGGGATCAGATTGCTCTAGTTTCTCTAAAGCTTTAAGCTGGATTGTTAAGTTATTTCTGATGTTTTCATTTTTTTGATATAGGCACTAAGAGATATGAACTTACCTCTTAGAACAGCTTTCATCGTGTCCCAGAGATTTTGGTAAGTTGTATTTTCATTTTCATTCACGTTCAGGAAATCTTGACTTTCCTTTTTAATTTCTTCCTGAATCCAGATCTCATTCAGCATCATATTGTTAAGTTTCCAGGAGTTAGTGTATTTTCTCTTGTTTGATGTGTTGTGGATGTCCAGCTATAGGCCATAGTGGTCTGACAGGGCACAGGTTAGAATTTCAACTTTTTTGTACATGTGTAGATTCGTTTTGTGGCCCAGTATGTGATCTATTTTGGAGAACTTTCCATGTGCTGCTGAGAAAAATGTGTATTCTTTGTTGCGTTGGTGAAAAGTTCGATAGAGATCTGTAAGGTCCATTTCTTTCAGGGTTTGATTAAGGTCCAAAGTGTCTCTGTTAAGCTTTTGACGTGTTGATCTATCCCATGTTGAGAGAGCGGTGTTGAAGTCCCCAAGAATTATCGTTTGGGGATTGATTTCTTGCTTTAGACGCTGTAGGGTTTTCTTTTTTTTATTATTAATACATTTTTATTATTATTTCAGCTCATACAAACTTATTAAGTACATCACTTCCCTCCCTCCCTCCTCCTCTCCCTGAGCCCCCTGCTCCCCCTCCCTTCCATCCCTCGCTATCCCCCAGTGCCTCCCGCCCCATTTCCCAGAGAGTCCTTTCTTGTGCATGTCTGATTTTCCTCTGGGCCCTCCTCTCCGATGACGTACAAGGACCCAGTGGCCTTTCCCTGAACCCTTTCCTGTGTTCCCCTTAGGTATAGGAACACTGCTGTGGCTGCCAATCCTTTGCCTCCCAGGATCTGGGTGCCTTTAGCAGATGCTAGACTTTGTGAGGTCAACAGTGTGTTGGACTATGCGCAGGGCATGCAAAGTCCAATTATGATTGCTTCAGCCCTAACTAGTATGAAGTATCTTACATATCATTGCTCCTCCCATCCTTTTGCTCTTACACTCTTACCGCCCCCTCTTCCGCAAATTTCCCTGAGCTTCAAGATGGGGAGAGACTAAGCTGGCCTAGTTCTAGGTGGTTGATGTAGAGTCTCTGAAGTTCTGGATTGTGGTTTGTGGATTTTCTTTTGCAGTTTTGCTGCTCCTACAATGCCCTTCACTCCATCCTGGTGGGCATTGTATGTTACCCCCTGGCCAGAGATAAAAAGCTGTTAAACTAGAGTCTTGTGATAAAAGCACATTCAAAGGTAGATGTAATAAAAGTGGGAAACCACAGTGAGGGAGGGGTCTATCACCCATTTACAAAATGGTTACTTTTTATCTGCCAAACTATATGCCCTCCTCTTCTGGTGAGATCACACCCCTCAGTAGTAAATGATCAGGAACAAAAGTCTGTGAACTTAGTCAGATGTCTCATTACTTATTTGGGTCCTTGATGGAGGCCTATTTTCCCTGCTGTAACATGGTCCCTTCTCACTTTGTTTCTGGTGTGGCCCTCCTACCCCATCCCTCCTGTTCATAATCCTTGGAATTACTGTCTCTAGATGGGCTGGGTGGGTTTGGTACTAGGAGCCACCTGTTAGGGAGTACATTCGGCGCTTAATTTTCTGGGTCTGGGATACTTCACTTAATATAATTGTTTCTAATGACATCCATTTCCTGGCAAATTCCAGTAATTCATCATTTTTGATGGCTGAGTAGTACTCCATTGTATAGATGTACCACAGTTTCCTTATCCACTCGTCAACTGTTGGACATTTGGGCTGATTCCATGACTTTGCTATTGTAAACAGTGCTGCTATGAACATGGTCGTGCTTGTGCTATCGAGGTGAACCTCTGCTGTATGGGGGTTATTCCCAAAAGTGGAATAGCAGGGTAATATGGCATTTCAATCTTTAATCTCTTTAAGAATCTCCAGACGGCTCGCCAGAGTGGCTGTATGACCATGCATTCCCACCAGCAATGTAGGAGAGTTCCCCTCTCTCCACATCAGCCTGGGTTGACATTTTTGCTCATTCAATACTTGAAGTATGTCTCTCCAAGCTCTTCTTGACTTTATTGTTTCAACTGAGAAGTCATTTGTTATTTTAATAGGTTTACCTTTAAAATGACTTGTTCTTTTTCCCTTGAAGCTCTCAGCACCAGTTCTTTATCTTAAATGTGGAGTGTTTTGACTATTATTTGCTGTGGCGAGCTTCTCTTTTGGTCATATCTGTTTGGGGTGCGGAATGCCTCTTGTATATGTATGGGCCTCTCTTTTTTTAGATGAGGAAAGTTTTCCTTGATGATCATTTGCAAAATTTCCTCAGGGGTGGTATTTTGAGATTCTTGCTCTGGTATTCCATGAATACGCATGTTAGGCTTCTTCAGGGTGTCCCATATCTCCTGGATATTTCTCTCAAGCATCTTTTTGGCTTTATCTATCTCTTCCATTGAACTGGTTAATACTCCCACTTTATCTTCAAGATCTGAAATTCTGTTTCCTGCTTCATTAGTTCTGCTGATAAGACTCTCTGTGGAGTTCTGGGTTGAAGATAACTTGTATTTTAGCTCAGTTTTAAACTCTGCTTTAGTCTGCTTTAAATGCTCTATGCCAGTTTTTGTTTCTTGCACTGTTTTTCTCAACACCTCCAAGTGTCTGTTGTGTTCCTGTTCAAAGCGATTGATTCGATTATTTAATTCCTCCTGGATTTCCTCTTTCATAGTATTGAACATGGTAATTATCATATTTTGAAGGTCGTTATCCTGGGTCAGGCTTTCTTGGCCATTTTCCATGGGTTTGTTCTGGTTGGAGTCTAACATTATGGGATTAATTCCTTCAGTGGGAGATTTGTTTACTTGAGTGTTGTTTCTCATGGATTTGCACTTTGACTTTGGCATTGTCCTTTTAACTCTTAAGATCTTCTTTTAATTTCTGTGCGTTTTTCACTAAACTGAATTATTTGGCCTGGGGTTTTGGGGGTGGGTGGTGACCGAGCTCACCTAGGTCGAGGTGAGTCCAGGCTGGATCCCGCGTGTCCCAGGCAGAGGAGTGGGGGAAGGAAGGATGGGGCATCAGCAGGGTGCTATTGAAACCTGAGGGACTGAGGGAGGGGCCCGGGCACAGAGGGGTGCCCTCTCCTCCTCCCAGGCCCTGCACCTGCGACTCCGGCTGAATGGTGGGAGGAGCTGGGTCCCTTGGGCAGCCTGTGTTTCTGGTGGGTGGGCGGGGATGGAGCTTACCTTGGTCGTGGTGCGGTGAGGCCCGGCTGGACTGCGCGCACACGCGTCCTGGGTGGCGGTGTGGAAGGAAGGGGTCATTGGAATTTTCTGAAAATATATTTGAATATGCAAATGTGTGAAGTCGCATCGCTCAAAAATGTGCTTATCACAGTCCAAGCCCATGACCTGCACAATGACTGACATGTGAATGACCCCTCAAAGTCTAGCAAGTATCACAGGTAGTAGGATCCTTAGAGGCAAGGGATTAACAGTTATAATAGTGGGAAGGGGAAGGGGAAGGCACTGGGAGAAGGGGAAGGAGTGGGGTTAAAGGAAGGGGAAAAGGGGAGGTTGCAAAGGGTATTGAGAAAGGGTAGAAGGAGGTAGGGGACACGGGTACCTATTGAATTTGTATGATTGCAGAAAAAAATAAATTAAAAAAATTTACAAAAGGAGCCTCCATGTTAAAACTAGGTCATGCTCTATGTCTAGTTTAAGGTCGAGGCAGACTTAAACTACCATGTTCTGCCTAAAGTTAAGGTCTGCCTTAAAAACATCTTCTGGTCCCTCCCTTAGATAATGATAACTCATAAGGTACTGAATCTTCTATAGCTGTTCCTTGTCTTTGAAACTTGTTCTTTATTTATTTTTTACACTCACACAAACTTAATAGGTACCCCAGTCCTCTCCTTCCTCCACCCCTCTCTGGATCCCCTTGCTCCCTCCTTCCTTTTCCTCTTCCTTTCCTCCTCTCCCACCCTTCCTCCCAGTACCTCCTCCCTGTACCATCCCTGGATCATCCTTTAGTGTGAATGTCAAACTTCCCTCTGGTTCCTCCTCTCTGATGAGGTCTAAGGACTCAGTAGCATTACCTAGAGCCCTTTCTTGTGCTCCCCTTTGATATAAGAACACTATTGTAGCTGTTAATCTCTTGTGTCTAAGGATCATAGTACCTGTGATCCATGCTAGACTTTAGGGGATGATATGTTGGTGATTGTGCAAGTCGTGCAAAGTCCTATTACGGTTGCTTTAGCCCTAACTTGTGTGGAGTATCTTGCATATCGTTTCTCCTCCCCATCTTTAGGCTCTTACAGTCTTACCGCCCCCCTCTTCTGCAAATTTCCTGAGCTTTAGGATGGGGAGATATTAGGCTGGCTTGGTGAAACTTGTTTTTAAAAGTAACTAAAAGTCTATGGAACTATGACACTTGGGAGATTGTGGGCGTCCTGGTCCCTAGATTTTTTTTAACCCTTTAGCTTTTTACTTTTGACTCTATTATACCTCACTGCCCCCATGTCTAGATCTTCCCATCACATTGCCCATGTAGGATGGTTCATATCTTTTTAATGTATGTGTGTCTGTCTGTCTATATGAATATGTTTGCTGGCCATGTTCCTATGTACATGCCTATGTGTTTGTCTGCATGTGTGTGCATATGTGTCTATCTGTTTGTGTGTGTGTGTGTGTGTGTGTGTGTGTGTGTCTGTGTGTGTTCATGCATGTATTTGAGTATGTGTCCCACTCAGCATCCTCAACATTGTCCATACTGACACATGTCTGAGAACTTTTTGGAATCTAGATTTTTTTTATCAACAAGTTATGTTTTTCATAGTAAATAAAAAGTAGAACATGATTATGTGAATCATGGATGAATCCTCCAATTCAAATCCTTCCATTATGGGTACAGACACACATAACATACACATAACAAACATTCACACAGCATTGATTCCTGGACACCCATCAACACAAAATGGAGTAATGCTCAAATCATCTAAAAGAAATTATAACAGACATTTTACTATCATTTTATAATGCTAGGTGCATAAAAAAAGAAATGTAAGAAAATTAGGACTTAGAGGAAAGGAAAGTGTCTTATTTGCTTTACCTGTGGTAGAAAAGAGCTTATGAAAGTCAGTGTTGCCAGGACTCTCTGGGAATTGGGGCGGGAGGCACTGGGGGATGGGAAGGGAGGGGGGAGGAGGAGCAGGGGGTATGGGGGGAGGAGGAGAGAGGGAGGGAACTGGTGTACCTATTAAGTTTGTATGAGCTGAAATAATAATAAAAATGTATTAATAAAAAAAAGACTATGGTGCATTCTTCACCAGAGGGAACATAGATATTTTATGAATAACATAAACTAGGTATCTCAAGGAAATCATTCCTTTTAATATTTTTGTTAAAAGAATTCTAATACAAAGACATTGAGATATTTACCGTGTGACAAATTGTACATATACTCCTTTGTAAATAGCACAGTGGTACATGTTTTCCTGACATTCCCATGCTCAGAAATAGTACAATACAGTTCTTCACAATGACAAATCTCACCTATATATGATGGACCCATAAGAATTCTACAATGCTTGTTAACTCCCAAAGGCTCACATACAACAAACATCTCAACATGGAGAATGTTAGCATTAAAGACGTTCAGGGCAAAAAACCCTTTAGTGCACAAGGTTCATGTTATTTGGTTGCAATGTGGTTAGTGTTACATGTGTAATGATTGATACACTAAATTTCCAGCTTGCCATACTCGAAGCACCAATTCAACCTGGCAGTGCTTTTTGCCATGATGGAGATCAACAGGAACTTTAGTATTTTGCCTGATGTGTCTTTGGCACTTATGTACTTTGGGGAACATTGTGATATCACAATGGCATTTCTATAAGCTTCCTTTGCTTTTAAACACTGCAGTGGATTCTTCCCAACTGCACCTACAAAAAAGAAACATGTCCTCCTGCCTGGGACACAGACCAGGCCAGACACTCCATTTCTAAGGTAAGGCCCCTAGACCATGCCCCAGGCTCAGGTCACCTGCTCATCCTACCGGCTCATCCTACCAGCAAACTGGAGCTGCAGGCAGTCTGTTCTGGTGCTGGGGAAGGCCTCTATGCCACGCCCCAGGTCCCAGGTGATCTGCTTGCCAAATTAGACACCCTCTTTTCCTGCCAGAGAATGGACCAAGCCAGACTCCCTGGCCTTTCAGAATTTAACCGAATCCAGAGAAAACCCGAGCAAAGCTCTAGGGAACAATCACCATACATCTGACGTCCTGTAAAGTCAACCCATGACAAGGGAGATATTCATCACATACAGCTCAAACATAAGTAAATCTTTTTTACCATTTTGTTCCTTTCACTTATTAGTCACTGTAATTTAACTTTTCTGTAAATATTCTGGAAATACCACCAACACAAGACAAGTGTACCCAACTCCAAGGCAAACACTAGTAATAGCTGCTCAAGAGAAGCAATACCATCTAACTCAGTTCAGCCAAAAACAAAAAGAAGGTCTTAACAGATAAAAAAACAATGCCCAAGTCACAGTGCAAATCCATGAGAAACAAAAACCAAGATGACAAATCTCCCACCGAAAGAATTAACCCCCATAATGATAGATTCCAACCATAACAAACTCACAGAAAATAGCCAAGAAACCTTACCCAAGGAAATGATTTTCAAAGACTGATCTTTATCATTATCAATACTATGAAAGAGGAAATCTGAGAAAAGTTAAATAATCACATCAACCACTTGGAACAGGAACACAACAGGCAATTGGAGGAGTTGAGAAAAACGGTTCAAGAAACAAAAATAGGCATAGAGCAGTTAAAAACAATCTCAGGCAGAGGATAAAATTGAACAAAAAAAGAAGTTATGTTCAACCCAGAACAAAACAGAGTCTTATCAGTAGAACCAATGAAGAAGAAAATAGAATATCAGATCTTGAAGACAAAATGGAAAGAATAACTAGCTCAATGGAAGAGGTTGTTAAAACCAAAAAGATACTTCAGAGGAATGTTCAAGAGATATAGGAAACCCTGCAGAAGCTTAACATGCACATACATGGAATACCAGAGCTAGAATCCCAAAATACCACCAAGGACACACTACTCCTCAGAATTCAATATAGTCTGATGAAAACCTAAGCGAAGCTCTAGGAAGCAAACATCATACATCTGAAATCCTCTAAAATCATCGAATCACATGGTAGAGATTCTTCACATTCAGCTCAAAGATAAGTAAAGCCCTTTTTACTATCGTGTTCCTTCAATTATTAGTCACTGTAGTTTAACTTTTCCATATAGCCACCCCAAAATGTATTCAACTTCAGGGACTATATCAATCACCCTCACATATCACCAAGGTACTAAATCATAAAAGTGAACTACCATACTAATTTCACTCCTTGTCTACTAAACCTGACTTAATCGATGTACCAACAGTCTAAAAGCCTCATCTAGGAAAAAAAGAACAATATTAGACAAGTGTACCCAACTCCAAGGCAAACACAGGTAAAAAATGGGAGAAAGGGAATGAGGTGGGGAAAGAAAGGGAAAAAGGAAGGAGGGAGCAAGGGGATCCAGGAGGGGTGGAGAGAGGGAGGGGAATGGGGAACCTATCAAGTTTGTATGATGGAAAAAATAAGTTAAAAATAAAATAAATAAAAAAAATTAAAACTAATTTCTCCATTATAACATTAAATGTCAATGGAATTAACTAACCAATCAAAAGACACTGATTACAAACTTGGATTAGAAATCACAACCCATCAATCTGTTGCCTTCAGGAAACTCATGTCACCACAAAAGTGAGGCACATCCTAAAAATAAAAAGCTGGTCCAAACTCTGCAAGCTAATGGAACCAGGAAACAGGCAGGGGTAGCCATTATGCTGTTGGACAAAGTTGATTTCAAACCAAAAAAAATCATAAGAGACACAGATGGATACTACATTTTAGTCACAGGTACAATTCACCAGGAAGGCTTCACAATACTGAACATCTATGCACGTAATATGGGCTCCTCCACATTCATTAAGCAATTTTTATAGCGTCTAAAGCAAAAAATCAACCCCCACATGATAATTTTTGGCAATTTCAGTACCACTCTCTCAACATGCGATAGATCCACAGGTCAAAAACTTAACAGAGATGTAACAGTCTCAGGGGCCGACAGAGACCTTTGGGAGTGGGGATAAGCTGGCATGAAGTCAATGACACAGACTCTTGGAGTCAGGTGGATGAGTGGCAATAGCAGGCTCTCAGGATTTCAGGGTGACTCATTTATTGTTAGTATGGGACAGCCTATATACCCCACCCAACATCCCATAAGTCCCAGCGTGAGGTTTACTGAGTCATCCTGACTGGATTGGACCTCTCAGCCAGGCAGTTTGACATCAGCACCAGGCATGGCAGCTGTAGCTTAGTGAAGTTTCATTCATGCATGCAGCCCATACATATCATCCCTGAGTGACATGCTCCCCAGATGAATGTATTGTAGGTAATGGTTGATCAGGCCTGCCTGGTATGTTCCTCCTACATATCCATCCTTTTTATTTATTTTGAAAGCCAGTGAGAGCCAGAGTTCTTTGCTCTGACCTTGTTGACACTGCCTCAGAGGGCTCCAGCATTATGGACCGTGCCTGTCCTAGGTTGTCCTGTTTCTCAGGATCTTACCCGTCATTGGCTATGGGCCTCGAAGGACTTCACCTCTGGAAGGCATGTCGGGATATGTGGATAGTAGACTGGATCAAGGCTTCACAAATCTCTGTAATTCAAACTCAAAGTATGTCCCTAGGGGTGCCATGGCTTGGGTGTTCAAGGGCTATATGCATCTGTGGTCTTATTGATGGAGCACTGCTGAGAGGTGTGCTGAAGGAAACACTTAAGCAATATAATAAAGTTACAATCCATTAAAAATTAAAGTTAAGTGAGAAAACAATGAAAGAAAACTTACAATCTAATAGAAAAACAATTGTTATCCATATAGAACATAAGTAGCTAAGGTCTTAGATGTTATCAAAAAATTAAATATGTATACATGTATTTAAAAATGGCATGCCCCCCAAAAAAATCAGAGCGCAAAAGAAAGAAAAGAAGAAAAAATTAAAATGGATACATTTTATGAATCTAGTTCCCAGAAGGCTTCACAATCTCCATTGCTGGTTTTACATCTTGAGCTGGCACCCATATTGGCAAAAGTAGAACCCTGAGGGACAAAGCAAGCATATCCGTGACCCCGGGTTAATAAGGGAGTGGGTCCCTGCCATAGCAGCCTGACAGGTTCCCTCCATTGGAAAAGAGGTAGGGGGGATGATAGGTAACATCCATCTGCCAAATTGCATTAGGCAAGACACCTCTCGGATTTACTTCTCCCTTATTAAGGGGGCCAAGTGGAGCCAAGAGGGCACAGGTCGCACAGGACCTGACTAACTGCTTACATTGTGACATTGTAGGTTCTGGAAGGAACTTGTGTAAACTTCATGGGGTAAGGTGAAATTGTTGGTGTAATGCCCTAGCTTGTTCAAGAAGCTCTAAGTCCACAGTCATGATCATGGTATCAGTTAGATTGTTTCCCTTAGCCAGGATTCCGGGAGTTTTGTGTGTGACCTTATATGGAAAATATACCAAGGATGAGCCCTGTGTTCTAATACATCCTGGAGCAACTGCATGGTGACATGTAAGGGGCTCATGCGGTTCTTGACCAAAGAAAATGAAAGTGTCTGGACAGCCTGTACTGCATACTGACTATCAGAAAAAATATTAACAGGTTCTAGTTGGCATTCAGTAAAAATCTTTAAGAGCCCCAAGAGCCGGGGTTGGGGAGGACGTAATGTCTTTTTCTCCAGGGCGCTGAATGAGGATTCCATACCTTTGTTTATTGGAGCCTGAGAATGCTAGGGTCCCATGTGGGATGGGGGAAGAGCTGGGAGTACTATAAGGCTTAATTTTAATAGGGAGTTGAAAAAGTGCAGTTAACCTTTTGTCCTGTGGGGGGGTGGTTGTCAAGATCTCCAGTGTAGCCGGAGACCATTTCTTGAAAACTAATAGAATCAGCCCAAAGTGATTGTGAGTGCCGGAGTGGGAAAGGAAGGATGATTTTATCAGTCTCACGGCTATAGGTCTTGCGGGCCATGTTTCTAGCCTTGAGAGCGAGTAGAAAGGTGATCTCAAATTTAGACGTGATTTTGTGTAGGTCTGAATGAGCCTGGTGTAGCCACATAAGAGGGCCTGTTTGCCACAGAATGCCTAGAACACCACCAGGGGTCTGCGAAGAGAGGCCGGTGTGGCTCATGTCTGTTTAAGGATGCTGAGGCGAGTAGAGAGACAACCTTTTGTAGAAGAGCCAATGATTCAGGTGTAAGCACAATTCTTTTGGAGGGGCATGTAGGGCCCATCAGGAGAGAAAATAAAGAGTACATTTCCTGGTCAGGGATTGGTAGGAATGGTTTGAGCCAATTTATTGTTCCACATAACTGTTGGAGCTCATCTAGGGAATAAGTGTCTTTAGAGGGCAGGTTGAAAGCTAGCGGGTGTATTTGTTTGGAAATAGAAAACCCCAAGAAGGCAAAGGGGGGACAAATTGGATCTTTTCAGGAGCTACTTTTAAGTTTAGGGCAGCCAGGTCTTTTAAGAGGGTCCTAGATACTCCTTGTAAGTAGAGCAAGTAGGATGAGCTAAAAGAATATCATCCATATAATAAACAAATGAAATATCTTGAGGAAAATTGCAAAGTGCCTCCCAAACACAAAGAAGACAGATGGTAGGGCTATTTTTCATGGCTTGCGGGAGGACAGTCCATTGGTACCTCCTGGCTGGTTTTTGCATATTAGGCTCCCAAACTGTAAAGGCAAAGCGATCTTTATCCTGTGGTATCAAGGGAATTTGAAAGAAGCAATCCTTGATATCTAGAATTACTGTATAATAGGAGGGTGGTATAGCACTGGAATGTGGCAGGCCAGCCTGAGTAGTCCCCAACTTTTCCATTCGTTCATGGATTGCTCTCAGGTCCTGTAGGAGCCTATAACAGCCTGACCTTTTCTTGATAACAAGTATGGCAGTATTGTGCCTACTAGTTGAGGGTTCTAAATGTCCCAGTTCAAGTTGTTCCTCAATTAATTCCTTAAGGGCAGCCAATTTGGGTTCAACTATTGGCCATTGGTCCACCCAGATGTCAAGGGTATGAGATCAGGTACCCATTTAGATGATTGCTCATGATGGGCAGTGGCCTCCAGAATTGGGGGTGATTTGAGGATGTATGGCCTGAAAGGTAAACTTTATCATCCTATTAACAGTGCTGAGGGGTGCCCCACTGGGAGTTTAAATTAGCCTAGGCATTCTGCTAGATATTGCAAAGCTGTGAGCAGCAGTTGCCAGCCCAATGGAATACCTTGTTATATTTGACCTGTCTTATCACAGCTCCAGCAAGCGTGGTTGTGCGGCATACTAGAGCCCCCCTCCTTTCTTTCTTCTTGCTCTCTGTGGGCCGGGAATAATGACTATGCATTTCTGCCACCGTGGTGGCTGCCCGGGCTTCGAACCTCCACATCCTCGTGCTGCGCATGGCGGGTGAAAGTGCGAGCGCCAAGTGGGGAAGATGGGCGCTGTGCTCCGGACCCTCCTGGCCCGCAGCTTCTGGGCACTCTTCTGAGGGGAGATGAGCAGCAGAAAGTTGATATCAGGCTTCCAAACTGTGGGTTCCTTATAGTGTGAGGCGAGGTTGCCCATTTTACTAAATACCAGAGACATGACTAGAGAGGAACAGATGAGACAAGCAATGTATTGGACCGAAATGTCTTGTGCTTGGTGGGGAACTTCCATGGTTTGTTAGGCCATGGCTGTATGCCCACACTGTGTCTCCGGAGGAGGAGGGTTGATCTGCAGACCACTCCTGGGTTCCGTCTCCTGGGGGGTCAACCCTTATTTGGAGATGCCGGGCAAACCGGAATCAAAAATGTGTACCTCCCTATCTGTGGACAGACAAACACAGAGGAAACAAGAGAAGCCTTCCTGCTCACCTCTCACGAAGGTAAAGAACATTAAACATAACGGGGCCAGATTACTGAAAAACTGCCAAAGGGGGCACAGTGCTCCACACTGATGTTGAAAAACTGCCAAAAGGGGGCATAGTGCTCCTACACTGGTACCCAGATGAAGAAAAGGGCCACCATGAAAGTCCCTGTTTGGATGCCAGATGTAACAGTCTCAGAGGCCCACAGAGACCCTTGGGGGTGGGTATAAACTGACGTGAAGTCAACAACATAGACTCCGGGTGTCAGGTGGGTGGCAACAGCAGGCTCTCAGGCTTTCAGGGTGGCTCGTTTATTGTACATATGGAGCAGCCTATATACCCCACCCAACATCCCATAAGTCCCAGCGTGAGGTTTACTGAGTCATCCTGACCAGATTGGTCCTCTCAGCCAGGCAGTTTGACATCATCACCAGGCTTGGCAGCAGGTGTAGCTTGGGGAAGTTTCATTCACGCATCCAGCCCATACATATCATCCCTGAGTGGCATGCTCCCCAGGTGGAGGGATTTTAGGTAATAGTTGATCAGAGACCTTAATTCAGGCCTGCCTGGTCTGTTCCTCCTACACAGAGACACATTGGAACTTAATCAAATTCTTACTGAAATGGAACTTACAGATCTTTATCAAACTATTCATCCTTGCACCAAAGACTACACATTTTTCTCAGCAGCACACGGAACTTTCTCCAAAATAGACTACATATTGGGCAACAAAACGAATCACCACATACAGAGGAAATGTGAAATTCTAGCCTGTACCCTATCAGACTACCACGGCCTAAAGCTTGACATCCGCAACACAACAAACAAAAGAAAATACACTAATTCCTGGAAACTAAACAATATGATGCTGAATGAGAATTGAATTTAGGAAGAAATTGTAAAGGAAATGCAAGATTTCCTGGAAGCAAACGTTAACAACTTATTAAAATCTTTGGGACACAATGAAAGCTGTCCAAAAAGGTAAGTTTATAGATATTAATGTCTACATCAAAAAATAGAAACATCACAAATAAATAACTTGACAATGCAGCTTAAATCTTTAGAGACAAAACAGCAATGCAATCCCAAAAGCAGTAGTAGAGAGGAGATTAGTAAAATCAGGGGAGAAATATCTGAAATTGAGCTCAGGAAAATGATACAGAGAATCATCCAGTCAAAAAGCTGGTTCTTTGAAAAAAATCAATAAGATTGATACACCCTTAGCTAAATTAACGAATAACAAGAGAAATAAAACCCAACTTATCAAAATTAGAAATGAAAAAGGGCTTATCACTACTGATAGCCAAGAATTTCAGATTCAGATATTGTCTTATTTCAAAAACTTATACTGCATGAAATTTGATAACACAAAAGAATGGATGAATTCCTAAGTAAGCACAACTTACATAAATTGAATCAGGAAGTTTCAAATCATTTAAATAGTCCTATAATATATGAGGAAATCGAAGAATTAATCTTGAATATTCCAACCAAAAAATGTCCTGGACCAGATGGATTTGGTACAGAGTTCTATCAGATATTTAAGGAACAAATAACACCAATACTCCTTAAACTGTTCCATCAAATAGCAAAGGAAGGAACACTACTAAATTAGTTCTATGAAGCTGATAACATCCTAATCCCAAAATCTAATATAGATACACTTAAAAAGAAAACTATAGGATATTCTCTGTGATGAACCAGGCCATCCTAATCTCTCCCATCCTAAAGCTCAGGGTGGAAAAAGGGTGGTAAGATTGTAAGAGCCTAATGATGGGGAAGGGCAAGGATATGCTAGATACCCCACACAAGTTAGGATGAAAGTAATCATAATAGAACTTTGCATTGTTGGAACCGAAGTTCCTCCAAGTCACCCGCCCCGACCCCAAAAGGAGACACGAGGACCGAGAGGCTGCTGCAATGGCAATAGGCGAGTTTATTATTCTGGCATGCCAGGGCCGCCTCCCTCCTGCAAGCAAGAGAAGAGCGGTCCAGACTGAGGTCGGGGTAGGGTTTTTATAGGGTAGCAAAACATATTTTTCTATAGCACTCTTTGGCACACTTTCTACAGCACACAAAGAAGTTGAGTCAGCCAAGGATGACCATCAGATGTTTTGGTCGAGGTCTCGGTCAGCACGTCCGCGGCAGGGCTGACTTGTTTGTGCAAGATAGCAGTGGGCTTGGGGTGAAGCTTCGGTTATAGTTACAATAATAATACTAAGGCGTTGGTGGTGTTTGGCATAACTGCACGTATTGGGAGCATTTCCCGGAGTTCTGTGTGGGGAGGGGGCAAGCGGGCTTAGACAGCATCTGGACATACTGAAAACATTTCTCTGAGACCTTGAAGGGGGAAGATTCTTGGAACCAACTTTGGGGGGAGGTCTGGGTGGTCTAGTATCTGGGTCTGAGTGGTTTGGCATCTGGCCCTCTTACAGGGACCTTGAGAGGGGAGATGTTTTTCAGTCTCTAGCCACCTGTTGTTTTCAGAACTCTGAAAACTGCTGACCACCAGGCTCAAGGACATAGACATTTCTGTTTTTGGGTCTGTCTGAAATTTCCTTTTCTTCCACATTCCCCCCTTTTCTTTTGGTGAAATTTTAATCTTAAAACTTAGAGGGGAGACAAGGGAAGCCGAGCCAACCGCAAGGGAACAGGGGCGACGATCGCTCTAACTGCTTCCTGCTGGAAAGGGTCGGCATCGTGGAATTGTGGTGGCTTGGCTCCTTGTCTCTGTAAGGGAACAGAACATAGTTACAGTAAGGATTCTCTTTCCCCCTCCCTAGCTCGTTCATTTGCGTACTGTTGTCTTAATATCATAATTTGGACAGTATTAAGCCTGTCCTTGACAAAGGTAAGAAGCCTATTGATAATGCAGGGTCCAAAGGTCAGAATTATTATAAATATTAAGAGAGGGCCTGCTATAGCTGACAATAGCGTTGTGAGCCAGGGTGAGCTGTTGAACCATTTTTCAAACCATCCTTGTGATGCCTGATATTCTTTTTCTCTGTCCGCTATTCGTTCTCTGAGTTTGGCCATGGCATCACGGATTTCTCCACTATGATCGATGTAAAAACAGCACTGCTCTTTTAGAGCTGCACAGAGTCCTCCTTCTTTTAGAAATAGTAAATCTAGTCCCCTTCTATTCTGTAAAGCTACTTCAGATAATGATGTTAAAGATTCTTCAAGCCTACTTATGGATTTTTCCAAGACTTTCAAGTCTTGGGTCATTGCATATCTAAGGCTATCAAATTTAGTTTGGGAAGTTATTAGCCCCGCTGCCCCAGTACCTACTCCGACTAGAACTCCTGCACCCACCAGTATGGCCAAGGTTATACTCACAGGTTCCCGCCGAACCCGAATCCGGGTACTTTTAAACAAGTAAGCATTTATCAAATCTGCTTCAGGATGATAGTAAATTCTAGGCATGAGTTGGACTAATACACAAAAATGAGAAGAGGAGTTAAAATTCGGAGGATGTTTCCTGGTCTACTTGGGGCATGGGAGGACTGGAGTCATTTCTTCAGCAGGAGTATTCTTTCATGGTGATCACAGCAGTGGTGGATGGCCTTCAGGAATTTTAAAGACCTTCAAAGACATTGAGAGACCCATCCCAGCTTGGCTGTTCTAATTCTGCCTCATTTCCCCATAAGCCTATTTGAGGACTCAGACCACTCTGGAGATAAAGGGCGATGATTCGATCTGGCTGCTTCCTGCTGACTCAGGGCGAAGGAAATAAGTGCAGTCTGATATCCTCATCTATGAAATGCTGGGATGGTCTAGAGGTCTTTTATAGATAGCCCTATTACTTTAAGGTCCATCTCAAAGAGACAAAACACAGGTTAAACTTTCAAGATCTACACAAGGATTAGACCATTGTAACTGGGAAGGCACATAGGATAAACCAAATAAATCCAGCAATCTTACTGTGGGTATAAGCAAGAGTTAGTGTGTAACATCATGTTTGTAGGGTGTAAAAGCCAAGAGCTATAAAACCTGTCACAAGTCCTTTTAGAGGACATTATCTCCTGACATGGAAAGTTCCATAGATCTGTAAGCATTATTTCATCTTTAGGGCAAGACCACTCCTTAGATCTAAATAAAAAGCCAGTATAGATTTGTTGTCAGAACTAGTTTGTCTAACACCTGGAGTTTTGCTATTTTTCCTGGTTTAACTTCTTAAGTTTGTCATTGTATTTTACTTTGTAACTGGTGAACCTGTCATTTCCCTGATCATTAACATTTTAGTAAAATCAAAAGTTGACAAAAGCCTAGGAAGGAAGTTGAGCACTAGAATTTTGTGCTCCCTAGTAGAAACAAAGAGGCTTCCCATTTGCATGTTAAACCCAAGGTTCTCATGAGATGCTCAACCTGGCACTTTGGGCTTTCTTTTGCTGGATATCAGAGGCAAACTCCTTTTCCATCGGAGGGAAGCTATGAGCTTCAGGCCATTACATTGATCTCCACCGGGGTGCTCGACCCCTGGGCCCTGGGGTTCAGGGGGCAATCTTTCCTCCAGTGGAAATTCCCATGTTTGGGACATAGGCCATATGAAAGCTTCCCGTGCTCACAACCGTCTCAAAGAACCCAGTCTAGTCATATTTAAAGCATCTTTTCCACTTTTCCCCTGTCGGGAGGGGTCCTGAGTTGGTCTGCTTGGGATGCCTGCTTAATCTATCCCCTAAGGCAAATGTCAAGTCTTGATTTCTTTGCTTTCTGGTTCTTTCTCTTTTTTCCTTTTTCTATATTAAGTCCTAGGTCACCTGCCTTATTTTAAAGTTTTAGGACAAACAGAAACAAAGGATTCTACTTCCAAGACAGAAATGAAAGCTTCCTAATGGTGCCAACCTCTCCCTTACAGATGAGGATGCTATCTTCCAGATAGGAGTTTTGCTGACATGGAAGCTAAATGAAATTCCTGTTCCACCTTAGTCTCTCGAGGGCATTTCTACTGTGAGACAAAGCTTTTCCTGAGCTACTAGCTGGTACTTTTGGTACAAATGTTCATAGCCTCTTAACTTTCTAGTTGGATGGTATTATAATTTAAAGATCTTTCTGGGGTAATTTCTTGTCTAAGATGTATACAAGACATGTCCAAGAATACAAGTTGACTCTCTCAGCACTCTACCCGATGCCACTCATGGTCAGGGGAGCCAGAGTCACACCCAACAACACTAAAAGGGGAGAGTCCACGGTCCACACATGTCTGAAGCTTCTTTCATTTCCTATGTTATTTAAACTGTATGGTCATTGTCTCAGACATGAAGCATTTTCCTTACAGGGCAAACATTTTTAGGAATTTCTTTTCATTGATTAACAAGAGCTAAAGTCACATTGATCCCCACCACACGGCGCAGACAGACAAAGGATGGGAATCCCTCCAGGAGAGATCATTCAAGTGCCAGACTGGCCACACTCTTTGCAGAGTCATGGGTGATAACTTAGCCATAGTGGGTTCAGCTATTTCGTGACTTGCGATCGGATTTTAATCCGATCCCACCCTAGACCATATGTTATCACCATGGAAACGCAGAACTGGCCCAATCGAATCCCATGGCTTTAAGAGATCTTAGGGATCTCGCCGTGGGACTACAAACTCGAGCACAGAGGTGTTACAGGTTTCCCACCTCAGGCTGACATTCACTCACACATTCATACAGAGTCAAAACATTCCCTCCCTCATTTTGCAGGTGCCCTTTTCCTCCCCCTCCAGGAGAGGCCTGTTCCAAAATGTGAGTAGAGGTTGGTTTAACAGCTGGCCTTGAGTCTGCTCTAAGCTGCAGCTGAGGTGGCATTATCGGGCGGGGCCTCGGTTCCTCCTGCTGGTCTGATGCTGAGCAGAGCCCTGCTCTCTGGGAACCCATTTCCCAGGGAGCAGATGAGGGCCCTGTTAGGGCTGCTGTCTTATTTAATCAAAACAAACAATTGAAATACATTTAAATACATGAAGCTTAATTCTTAATTTCTAATTTTTGAGGCTCAATGCCTTTTCTTTTATAATATGGAAGAAGCATAATGCATGACATTTCCTTTAACCATCATCTCTAATTTTAGTCTTCTCATAAACCTAACATTCCACAAACCTTCACAACATTCCACAAACCTTCATCACATTCCACAAACCTTCATCACATACTTTAACATTTTTTTTAAGTAACCAACTCATAAACCTCCTGCACATACTTTAACTTTCTAAGTAAGATAGCTCATTCCATAAACCCTTTTTTAAAACCTTCTTTTAAACCTCTTGCACATCTAACTACCATACATATTCTCTTTCATACCTGATGGTTTTCTGTTGTTTACCCTTCAAAAAATGTCCTTTAAAAGAGGCAATAACAGTAGACCTCATCTTAAAAATCATTATATCCCAATTAAGTTAGCAAGATTGTAACAGAACACAGGAGTACACCTGGAAACAGTAAATTAGACAGCAGATTTGTCCTCAAGAAAGGGAGCTCATACATACCAGGAGAATGAAGAAATTCCAATGAATTTCTCAGAAATCAGTTTTCCTTTCTGGTTGCTAGATATGTTGGTATTACATATGGGAAAACAAACTTTTAAAGGAATTACAAAAGTGATGTTATTAAATCCTAGGTAAAAACACAATATCATCTTTTGTGAAGCTTCATAGAAATCAAGATAAAACAAAATATTTTAGTCAGTACGTACTCAGGCCTTTTATGTTGTTCTTAAGTGTGCACGTGCATTTAAATTGAGCATGCCACATAATAAAGAGTCAAAAAAACACCAAGATGTAATTATAAGCGCGCAATAATTTGAAATGGCCATACCTTTGTTATTTTAAAACATAAAACACACATATTATGGAAAATCCAGATAACTAAGAAAATCAAAACACTTAAAGTAACTCTTAAAATGAGATCATCATAAACACAGCACAAAAAACGACAGACAGTTCTTCTGGTCCCTCCAGTACAGGGGGGCAGAGGCTTTCTTTCCTTAAAACAGACATTTGCCGCCCTAGAAAGTGGGCCATTCATCAGAACAGAGGGTGGTAAACTTCATCCCCCAGGAGGCCGGCTGGTCTGGAAAGCCGGCCACTCTGAGCGGCAGAAAACCTGCCAGTTTCCTTTCCTGATATCCATAGACAAATTATGTCCTCTAGCCTTAACGTCCGTCCAATGGCTGATCGTCAAGTCAAGGGGCGTTGATTGAGTCTGCCCCATTATGTACCTAATTTCCTGAAAACAAAAGTACCCTAAGAACACAGAGAAAGAGACAATAACAAATCCAACAATTACCCGAGACGACCGGTACCTCGAGTGCTCGCTGGAGAGGCTGCACTCCCGGGAAGAAAGTGAAAGTAAAAGAAGCCGGCAACAGAGGAGCTCAGAGGCCCGCTGCAGTTCGGGTACGTCCTCCTTCTCCAAAAAATCTTACCATGAGCCCAGTTGGGAATATCCCATCCAACTGTTCAGTCAACAAGGTTGGGTCCAATTGCCCAAACTTTATGGGGGAGTTTAGATGGGCACTATCCCATCCAACTGCAATCTTCCCCCTGCTGTCCCCCGAGGTCGGAGCGTCCTCCTCCCCCTGCGAGGTCTCGAGCACGTTTGCCCGGGCACGTCTGCCCGCCTCTTGACGGGTACAGACCCAATCCTCACCGGGTCCCACCTCGGCGGCCTGAACTTGAAACTGAAATTGAAATTGACACGAGAGATCACAGACACAAAGCACGAGACACAAGACAATTTAGGAGCTCCACTCACCTTCAACCTGGGTCGTCGCTTCCCCTGGGGTGGGTTGGGGTCTTCCCGGCCAACGCACCAGAGGTTGGAACCGAAGTTCCTCCAAGTCACCCGCCCCGACCCCAAAAGGAGACACGAGGACCGAGAGGCTGCTGCAATGGCAATAGGCGAGTTTATTATTCTGGCATGCCAGGACCGCCTCCCTCCTGCAAGCAAGAGAAGAGCGGCCCCGACTGAGGTCGGGGTAGGGTTTTTATAGGGTAGCAAAACATATTTTTTATAGCACTCTTTGGCACACTTTCTACAGCACACAAAGAAGTTGAGTCAGCCAAGGATGACCATCAGATGTTTTGGTCGAGGTCTCGGTCAGCACGTCCGCGGCAGGGCTGACTTGTTTGTGCAAGATAGCAGTGGGCTTGGGGTGAAGCTTCGGTTATAGTTACAATAATAATACTAAGGCGTTGGTGGTGTTTGGCATAACTGCACGTATTGGGAGCATTTCCCGGAGTTCTGTGTGGGGAGGGGGCAAGCGGGCTTAGACAGCATCTGGACATACTGAAAACATTTCTCTGAGACCTTGAAGGGGGAAGATTCTTGGAACCAACTTTGGGGGGAGGTCTGGGTGGTCTAGTATCTGGGTCTGAGTGGTTTGGCATCTGGCCCTCTTACAGGGACCTTGAGAGGGGAGATGTTTTTCAGTCTCTAGCCACCTGTTGTTTTCAGAACTCTGAAAACTGCTGACCACCAGGCTCAAGGACATAGACATTTCTGTTTTTGGGTCTGTCTGAAATTTCCTTTTCTTCCACAGCATGACCTGAGCAATGGCAGACATATGATTGACCCTCTAAAATCTAGCCTGGTTCACAGGCACTAGGATCCTTAGAGGCAAGGGATTAACAGCTACAATAGTGTTCCTTTGCTAATAAGGAATACAAGAATGAGCTCTAAATAATGCTATTGAGTCCTTATACCTCATAAGAGAGGAGAACCAAGAGGGAAGCTTGACATTCACATTTAAGAACACTCCAGGGATGGGGGGCAGGTGGCACTGGGAGAAAGGGAGGGTGGATGAAAGCGAAAAATGGGGGAGGGATGAAGAGGATCCAGGGAGGGTTAGAGGGAGGGAGGGGACCATGGTACCTATTACATTTTTATGAGTGAAACCAAAACAATAGAATTTTTGTCTGTAGAAGAAGGTGGTGGAGCCAGTGGGGAAGGCGGTGGTGGCAGTGTAAAGGTGTAGAGTAAGTTAACTAAGTGATGAGAACCCAAGGTATGCGTAGCCCAACCCATGCAGAAGAGTGGGGGGGGCGGGGTTGGAGGGGGAGGGAGTGAGAAGTTATGCATGTCAATCACAGGAGGAGGAGAAGGATACCATGGCACAACCGGACTGTGTTGTCTCTGAGGTGGAAATCCCAATGTCTCCTGGGATGCCACATTATCCGAGATATAAAACTGCTGAGGTGGAGGCCTGGTGTGGTTTGTTCGAGGATATCTATCCCTGGGCAAGCCTCTTCTTAATTCTTTGTTGCAATATCCTTTGGAATACTCTGGAGAGCCATAAGCTTTCCTATTCTGATGCCCTACAGCAAAATCTTCACATGTCGTATTCGAATCAGACCTGAGTCTCCTCTACCAGGGGTCTGTGGCCTCTTCTGTCTGGCTTCCTTTTCTTTTCATCATCACTGAGTCTAAGGCTTCTGGAGGAGGATCTTGATCATTCTTCCATGATGCATCAAATCCCCTATCCTGTTTAATTTTTTCTGTGAAAATATACTGGGTGATGTCTTTCATTGATGGAGCAAAATACAGTCTCATTTATTTTAATGAATTTGCTTTCAATATGGTCTGAAGAATTAAACCATAACACATAAAATGGATGTGCAACAGGTCTAAATCTCTCAAATATCTTACCTGCAGTCTACCAATTACTTTTGAAGATGACAGTCTCCTCGTTCATGGGAGGAAGATTAGTTATAGATTCAATTATTAATAATTGTTCGATTATGCTTGAAACCATCCCCATCCTTACTTTTTAAAAGTTTTATTATATTTGTTTATTTTTCTCCAAACATACAAGCTTAATAGGTATCCCAGTTCCTTCTCTCCCTCAACCATTCCCCAGTCCTCCTTGCACCCTCCCCTTTTCCCCTTCCTTTCACCCCACATCATCCCTTTTTCCCAGTGTCTCCCCATTCCCTCTCCCATTCCCTGGAACATTCTTTTGTTTGAATGCTAAGCTTCCCTCTAATTCCTCCACTCTATTGAGGTGAAAGGACTCATTGGCATTGCCCAGAGCCCTTTCTTGGGTTGCCCTTTGGTATGGGAACACTGTCTAAGGATCCTCAATATCCTTTCTTATGTTAGAATCCCACTGAGTTCCATAGAGGAGCCTGTATATGCCTGGGTATCTGCTACAGTATAAGTGATATTCTAATAGGGGTACCCCTGATGCCTAAGAGACCACTTACTCTGGCCAGGTTTGAC
Organism: Typhlomys cinereus; assembly: GCA_023101885.1. NCBI lineage: Eukaryota > Metazoa > Chordata > Mammalia > Rodentia > Platacanthomyidae > Typhlomys > Typhlomys cinereus. The sequence continues at coordinate 2,919,798 of JALPQD010000256.1, read as the reverse complement.
CATCAATGATTACTCCCAAGGGAATGTGACCACCTGAATTCCCACATAATTCACTGTGACAAGAGAAGGTTTATGTTTGCAAAAGGTTTTATTTCCTCTCATGCACTAAGTAAACATATAACGAGGGAGATAATTTTAAGTAATGTCAGGTTGTTCAGTGTGGTATGTATCACTGTTTGGAATTGAAGCTTGAATCAACATAGAGTCATCATGATCTCAGCCTTGACATGGTCTCCACATACCTTGTTCATTCTCAATAGATTCATGATTAATTTACTGTCCTTGATTTTGGGGGAGATAAATGACAGAAGCAACGGAATGAAAGAAAAAGCTCCTTTGACTTTCAGCTTCAAGACTCTGTCAATCACGACAGGAAAGCTACGGCAGAAGGAACATGATGTAGCTGGTCACATGACACATGCATTTGGTATGGAAACAGGGATGCTTGGATGTAATCAGCAAGGTTTTCTCTTTTTCTTTATTCTGTCACCGCAGTCCATGGAAAAGTACTGCCCACCATTAGTTTGGGGACAGTTCATTTCAATTAACACCACTGAGAAACCTCCTTAAACTCACACTGAGAGGTGTGTCTCCTCTGTGATTCTGCACCTGAAATCAAGTTGACATTAAATATTGATCAGTGAAATTCTGTGATCCCAACATTCTCAGTGTGCATTGCACAATTGTGACAAATGGCACGATCTTTATGTCATCCCCCATTGCACAATATTATTTCTTCATCATTTTCTATTTCTCTCTCCAAGACTCCAGGCTTCTTTGCTCAACTTCCTTTTATCCACCAGTGAGAGTCTATTGAAATGCCATTTTCAAGAAGTTCCTTTTCCCATTAGAAAAAAAAAAGTTATTTTTCAGGAAATAATATGAATGTCCTCCTTCTAAATCTACATACCCAATTTTTATCCACCAATTAAATTGTATCACAATGAAATTTACTACCTTTCTCCCTCATCCTCTATGATGGGCTCTGGATTACTAGGGACACCTTTCTTTTTGGAGTATAAAGAAAACACTTTCACTTTTTCCAAAAATCCTCCATGTGATATTACTGAGGAGAAAAAATTAGTAGAAGGAATAGTGAGAACACTAACAATATCAAACTCACTATGTAAATACCAGTCAAAGAAACAGTATGAGTCACATATCAACAACTAAAACTATAGCACAACATTTGAGAGTTAAGATTGCGTAGTCTCACATTCTGGCTTTGTATTAACTTTTCATAAATTCATTAGAATTTAAGACATTGAAAGGGTCAAGAATTGTTTTTAATTTTTGAACCTTTGAAGAGAATTTCTGTGTGGCCTTAGCAAAACAACATAGCATTTTGGGACAAAAATGCCCCCTAGCAGGCCTGCACAGGAGGCCAAGATGGAGAAGACTTCCATAGCCACCATGACCTTCCCCTTAGTGCTATGGTAAACAGGAAGGAAGGTGACCCACACACTGCAGAACACGAGCATGCTGAAGGTTAGGAACTTGGCTTCATTGAAGGTGTCAAGCAGTTTCCTGGCCAGGAAAGCCACAATGAAGCTCCCCAGGGCCAGAGAGCCCAGGTATCCCAGGGCCAGAGAGCCCAGATATCCCAGGACACAGTAGAAGGCAGTGACTGAGCCCTTGTTGCACATGATGATGATGTGGCCATGTTCAGAGTGTAAGTCTTTGTCGATAAAAGGAGGACTTGTTATAAGCCAGACTCCACAGAAAATAAGTTGGACCAAGGTGCAGATAGGTATGATGTAATTAGGTGCCCCTGAAATTAGCAACCACCTCATTTTTCTTCCTGGAGCAGTGAGCTTGAAGGCCAGAATCACAGTGATTGTCTTGGCCAAGATAGTAGACACAGCCACAGTGAACACAACTCCAAATGTGACCTGCTGCAGGATGCAGTTGACTGTGATGGGATGTCCAATGAAGAGCAAGGAGCAGAGGAAACAGAAGATGAGCGAGATGAGTAAGATGTAGCTGAGAGTGCGGTTATTGGCTTTCACAATGGGAGTTTCTCGGTGCTTCATAAAGACCCCAAGAACAAAAGTCGTGAGTGCAGAGAATCCCAGGGCTATGCAGGCCAGAGACATCCCTAAGGAGTCTTCATAAGCCAGAAAGGACACTGACCTTGGGAGGCAGTGGATCTGCTCTGTGTTTGGATAGTGATCATCTGCACACTTCACACACTGATCTATTCCTGATGTAGAAAGCAAAATGTCACCAACACATTGAAATGCTTCTCTCTTATTCACAGCACACTTTAAATAAGTGTGAGTAAGATAACAATTAGTCCCCGGAGCCCCATGCGTCCCAGCGGCGAGCACCCAGGCCTGCATCGCGGCCTGGACGACCCCAGACCCCTCCACGCCACCCCACCCCGCCCCACCCCTGCCAGCTGCCCAAGGTGAGTGAGAGAGAGAGACCAGCCCAGCCCTGCCACCCAGAGCCCCACGCATCCCGGTGGCGAGCACCCAGGCCGACTCCGGCTTGGCCTGTGCCCCTGCCAGGACGACTCCAGCCCCCTCCGCACCTCCCTGCCCCACCCCTGCCAGCTGCCCAAGGTGAGTGAGAGAGAGAGCCCAGCCCAGCCACGCCCCCCACCCGGGAGCCGCTGGGCCAGCAGCACCTTGCCCCCTGGCCCCTGGATTTGCCCCTGGGGCCCCGCCCCCCTCTGCGCGGACCTTCTCACGTCGCAGGTCAAGAATTCTGCCATCAACATCAGACCCTCTGCCTCTCTGGCTCACCAGGGACATACTCACATGTTCCATGGAAGACACACTGCTACTCAGAATTCAATAGAGCCCAAAGGAAACTCAAGCAAAATTCTAAGGAACAAAGGGAACACAGGCCATACATCTGCATTCCACTACAATCAGTATATAACGTGGGCGAGATTCTTCTCATCCAACCCAAAGATAAGTAAACTTTTTCTTTTCACCTTACTGATCCTTCAAAGTATCAATGCTGTAGATCAACATTCTCATACAGCCACCCCACAACATACAACTCCAGGGAGTACACCACATTTCACCAAGATACTGAATCATAAAAGTGAACTACCAAACTAATATTCACCCCCTGGTAACATAACCTGACTTAACTGACGTACTAACAGCCTATTAGCCTCATCTAGGATATAACGGTAACAAGACCCAAACATACCCAATCCAAGGCAAGCACTAGTAGTAACTGGCAAGTGTAACAATACCAACTACGTCGATTCAGTGAAAAACACACAGAAACTGAAAGGTCCTAAAAAAAAAAACAACAATGTACAAGTCAAAGTGCAGATCGATGAGAAACAAAACCCAAGAAGACCAATCTCCTGCCGAAAGAATCAATCCCATAATAAGGGATTCTGACCAGAACAAATCCACAGAAAATAGCCATGAAAGCCAGACCCAACATAACGACTTTCAGACTATGATCATTACCATGATTAATGCTATGAAAGAGGAAATCCGAGAAGAGTTAAACAACCATATCAACCACTTCGAACAGGAACACAACAGGCACATGGAGGAGTTGACAAAAACAGTTCAAGAAACAAAAATAGGTATAGAGCAATTAAAACAGTCTCAGGCAGAGTTTAAAAATGCCAACCCAGACTGATATACTCGGCAAAACTGTCTGTCATGATTGAGGGAGATAGAAAAGTTTTCCAGCACAAAGACAACTTGAAGGGATACATGTCTACCAAACCAGGCCTTCAAAAAATCCTAGAACTGATACTCAAGCTTGAAGAAAAGAACAAGCGTATCCAGGAGGACAGAAGGGAAGTATAATACCACCAAAACATAAATATCAAACACATTGCTTACAAAGTCTACGAAACATAAAAAATGTCCAGAATTAAAAATAATTTCTCCATTATAACATTAAGTGTCAATAGTATTAACTCGCCAATTAAGAGACACAGATTACAAACTTGGATTAAAAACCAGAATCTAACAATCTGCTGCCTTCAGGAAACTCATCTCACCACAAAAGATAGGCACATCCTAAGAATGAAAGCCTGGTCCAAAATCTTGCAAGCTAATGGAACCAGGAAACAGGCAGGAGTAGCAATTATGCTTTCAGACAAAGTGGACTTCAAACCAAAGAAAATCATAAGAGACACAGATGGATACTACATTTTAGTCACAGGTACAATTCACCAGGAAGACTTCACAATACTGAACATTTATGCACCCAATACGGGCCCCTCCACATTCATTAAGAAAACCCTACAGCGCCTAAAGCAAGAAATCAACCCCCAAACGATAATTCTTGGGGACTTCAACACCACCCTGTCAACATGGGATAGATCAACAGGTCAAAAGCTTAACAGAGACACTTTGGAACTTAATCAAACCCTTAAAGAAATGGACCTTACAGATCTCTATCGAACTTTTCAACCACACACGAAAGAATACACATTTTTCTCAGCAGCACACGGATCTTTTTCCAAAATAGATCACATATTGGGTCACAAAATGAATCTACACATATACAAAATTTGACATTCTAACCTGTGCCCTATCAGACCACCACGGCCTAAAGCTGGACATCCACAACACAACAAACAAAGAAAATACACTAACTCCTGGAAATTTAACAATATGATGCTGAATGAGAACTGGATTCAGGAAGAAATTAAAAAGGAAATTCAAGATTTCCTGAAAGTGAATGATAATGAAAATACAACCTACCAAAATCTCTGGGACACAATGAAAGCTGTACTAAGAGGTAAGTTCATAGCTCTTAATGCCTACATCAAAAAAATGGAAACATCAGAAATAAATAACTTAACGATGCAGCTTAAGGCTTTAGAGAAACGAGCAATCTGACCCCAAAAGTAGTAGAAGAGAGGAGATTAGCAAAATAAGGGGAGAAATATCTGAAATCGAGACTAATGAAAACAGTAGAAAAAATCAACCAGTCAAAAAGCTGGTTCTTTAAAAAATCAATAAGATTGATACACCCCTAGCTAATTTAACCAAAAGTAAGAGAGAGAAAACCCAAATTAACAAAATTAGAAATGAACATGGAGTATCACTACTGATACCCAAGAAATCCAGAGAATTATAACATCATATTTCAAAAACTTATACTCAGTGAAGCTTGACAACACAAAGGAGATGGATGAATTTCTAAGTAAACACAACCTACCTAAATTGAATCAGAAAGTTGTGAATTACTTAAATAGTCCTATAACATATAAGGAAATTGAAGAAGTAATCTCAAATCTTCCCACCAAAAAGTGTCCTGGACCAGATGGATTCAGCACAGAATTCTACCAGACATTTAAGGAGTTAATAACACCAATACTCCTTAAACTGTTCCATCAAATAGCAAAGGAAGGAACACTACCAAATTCCTTCTATGAAGCTAATATCATCTTAATCCCAAAACCTAATACAGATTCACTTAAAAAAACAAAACTCTACGCCAATCTCTCTGATGAACACAGATGCAAAGATTCTCAACAAAGTCTTAGCAAATCAGATTCAAAAACATATCAAAAAGATCATTCACAGGGACCAAGTAGGCTTCATCCCTGGCACACAAGGTTGGTTCAACATACGCAAATCAATAAATGTAATTCATCATGTAAACCAGTCCAAAGACCAAGACCACATGATACTCTCGATAGATGCAGAAAAAGCCTTTGACAAGATCCAACAGCCTTTTATGATCAAAACGTTAGAGACAGTAGGAATGGAAGGAACCTTTATCAATATAATAAAAGCTGTATACAACAAGCCCCCAGCAAGGACTATGCTCAATGGGGAACAATTGGAAGCATTCCCACTTTGATCAGGAACTAGACAAGGCTGTCCACTCTCACCACTTCTATTCAATATTGTACTTGAAGACTTAGCTGAAGCCATAAGACAAGAAAGGGACATAAGAGGGATTCAAATCGGCAAGGAAGAAATCAAGCTATCCCTATTTGCAGATGACATGATCTTATATCTGAGTGATCCCAAAAACTCCACCAGGAAGCTCCTGGAACTAATTGAGAAGTTCAGCAGGGTGGCAGGATACAAAATAAATGTGCAAAAATCAGAGGCCTTCCTATATGCCCAAAATGAAAGAAGTGAAAAAGCCTTGAGAGAAACAATCCCATTTACTGTAGCCCCTAAAAAAATGAAATACCTTAGTATAAACCTAACCAGGGAGGTAAAAGACCTTTACAATGAAAACATTAAAACCATGAAGATCCTGGAACTAATTGAGAAGTAGAGCAGGGTGGCAGGATACAAAATAAATGTGCAAAAATCAGAGGCTTTCCAATATGCCCAGAATGAAAGAAGTGAAAAAGCCTTGAGAGAAACCATCCCATTCACTATAGTCACTAAAAAAATGAAATACCTTGGTATAAACCTAACCAAGGAGGTAAAAGATCTTTACAATGAAAACTTTAAAACCCTAAAGAATGAAATAGCAGAAGACACCAGAAGCTGGAAAGACCTCCCATGTTCCTGCATTGGCAGAATCAACATCGTAAAAATGACTATCCTACCAAAGGTAATATACAAATTCAATGCTATACCAGTTAAAATCCCAAAGCAATTCTTTAAAGAAGTTGACCAAACAATCTCAAAATTCATATGGAGGCACAAAAGACCCAGGATAGCAAATCCAATCCTGAGTAACAAAAACACAGTTGGAGGTATTACCATACCGAACCTTAGTCTATATTACAAATCCATAGTTATAAAAACAGCCTGGTACTGGCTCCAAAATAGACACACAGATCAATAGATAAGGATTGAAGACCCAGATATAACCCAAAATTACAGCCATTTGGTCTTTGACAAAGGGCCCCAAAGAATCCAATGGAAAAAGAACAGCATCTTCAACAAATGGTGCTGGCAAAACTGGATCTCCACATGCAGAAGATTAAAGCTGGAACCATACTTGTCACCATGTACAAGACTTAATTCCAAATGGATCAAGGACCTTGATATCAGGCCAGAGACTATAAAAACCATAGTTGAAAGGATAGGGAACTCCCTCGAGCTGATTGGGCTAGGCCAACAGTTCCTAAACAGACATCCAATGGCACAGTCACTGCTACCAACTCTCAACAGTTGGTATCTTGTGAAATTAAAGAGCTTCTGTTCAGATAAAGAGATTATAACACGAGCTCAAAGGCAACTCACAGAATGGGAGAAAATCTTCACTAACCACATATCTGATAGAGCTCTACTGTCCAGAGTGCACAAAGAACTTAGAAAATTAAACACCAAGGAAACCAATGGCCCAATTAAAAAATGGGCCCTGGAACTTAAAAGAAATTTTACCAGAGATGAAATTAAAATGTCTAACAAATATCTTAAAAAATGCTCCACTTCCTTAGCCATCAGGGAAATGCAAATCAAAACTTCCCTGAGATATCATCTCACCCCAGTCAGGATGGCAAAAATCCACAATACAAACAACAAAAATGCTGGAGAGGATGTGGAGAGAGGAGAACTCTCATACATTGCTGGTGGGATTGCAGGCTCATACAGCCATTCTGGCGAGCCGTCTGGAGATTCTTAAAGAAATTAAAGACTTGAAATGCCATATGACCCTGCTATTCCACTTTGGGAATAACTCCCCATGCAGCAGAGGTTCGCCTCGATAGCACAAGCTCAACCATATTCATAGCAACACTGTTTACAATAGCAAAGACATGGAATCAACCCAAATGTCCAACAGTTGACGAGTGGATAAGAAACTGTGGTACATCTATACAATGGAGTACTACTCACCCATCAAAAATGATGAATTACTGGAATTTGCTGGGAAATGGATGTCATTAGAAACAATTATATTAAGTGAAGTATCCCAGACCCAGAAAGGTAAGCGCCATATGTACTCCCTAATAGGTGGCTCCTAATACCAAACCCACCCAGCCCATCTTGAGACACTCATAGGTAAATATATGTATTTCCTACCGTAATTGCAAGGATTATGAATAGGAGGGATGGTGTTGGAGGGCCACACCAGAAACAAGGAGAGAAGTGACCATGTTGCAGTAGAGAAAATAGGATTCCATCAAGGACTGCCAGAAAGTAATGTGACATGTAGTTAAGTTCACAATTCGTTCCTGATCATTTACAACAAAGGGGGTATGAACTTACCAGAAGGGGAGGGCATATAGTCTGGCAGATTAAAAAGTAACCATTTTGGAAATGGGTGATTGACCCCTCCCATTACCAAATGCCATATGACCCTGCGATTCCACTTTTGGGTATAAGTATTGCATCTACCCTTGAATGTGCTCTTATAATAAGACTCCAGTTTAACAGCTTTCTGTCTCTGGCCAGGGGGTGACATACAGTGCCCATCATGATGGAGTGAAGGGCATTACAGGAGCAACAAAACTGCTAAAGAAAATCAATGAACCGCTATCCAGAACTTCAGAGACTCTATATCAGCCACCTAGAACTAGGCCAGATTAATCTCTCCCCATCTTGTAGCTCAGGGACATTTGCGGAAGAGGGGGCAGTAAGAGTGTAAGAGCAAAAGGATGGGAGGAGCAATGATTTGCAAGATACTCCACACAAGTTAGGGCCAAAGCAATCATAATTGGACATTGCATGCCCGGCGCAATGTCCAACACACTATTGACCTCACAAAATCTAGCATCTGTTAAAGGCACCAAGATCCTTGGAGGCAAGGGATTGACAGCCACAGTAGTGTTCCTATGCTTAAGGGGAACACAGGAAGGGGGTCAGGGAAATGCCACTGGGTCCTTGTACATCATCGGACAGGAGGGCCCAGAGGAGAGTCAGGCATGCACAAGAAAGAACTCTGGGAATCGGGGCAGGAGGCACGGGGGGATGGGGCAGGAGGGGTTAGGGGAGGGGGAGCAGGGGGTTCGGGGGGGAGGAGGAGGGAGGGAGGGAACTGGTGTACATATTGTTTGTATGAGCTGAAACAATAATAAAAAGGTATTATATAGAAAAAAAACCCTGAAGAAAGAAATTGTAGAAGACACCAGAAGGTGGAAAGACCTCCCATGTTCCTGGATTGGCAGAATCAACATTGTAAAAATGACCATCCTACCAAAGGCAATATACAAATTCAATGCTATACCAATTAAAATCCCAAAGCAATTCTTTAAAGAAGTTGAACAAATAATCTCAAAATTCATAAGGAGGCACAAAAGACCCAGGATAGCAAATCCAATCCTGAGTAACAAAAACATTGCTAGAGGTATCACCATACCAAACCTTCTTTTATATTACAAATCCGTAGTTGTAAAAACAGTCTGGTACTGGCTCCAACCTAGACACACAGATCAATGGATAAGAATTGAAGACCCAGATATAAGCCCACAAAAATACAGCCATTTGATCTTTGACAATGGGGCCCAAAGAATCCAATGGAAAAAGAACAGCATCTTCAACAAATGGTGCTGGCAAAACTGGATCTCCACATGCAGAAGATTAAAGCTGGAACCATACTTGTCACCATGTACAAGACTTAATTCCAAATGGATCAAGGACCTTGATATCAGGCCAGAGACTATAAAAACCATAGTTGAAAGGTATGGAACTCCCTCGAGCTGATTGGGCTAGGCCAACATTTCCTAAACAGACATCCAATGGCACAGTCACTGCTACCAACTCTCAACAGTTGGTATCTTGTGAAATTAAAGAGCTTCTGTTCAGATAAAGAGATTGTAACACGAGCTCAAAGGCAACTCACAGAATGGGAGAAAATCTTCACTAACCACATATCTGATAGAGCTCTACTGTCCAGAGTGCACAAAGAACTTAGAAAATTAAACACCAAGGAAACCAATGGCCCAATTAAAAAATGGGCCCTGGAACTTAAAAGAAATTTTACCAGAGATGAAATTAAAATGTCTAACAAATATCTTAAAAAATGCTCCACTTCCTTAGCCATCAGGGAAATGCAAATCAAAACTTCCCTGAGATATCATCTCACCCCAGTCAGGATGGCAAAAATCCACAATACAAACAACAAAAATGCTGGAGAGGATGTGGAGAGAGGAGAACTCTCATACATTGCTGGTGGGATTGCAGGCTCATACAGCCATTCTGGCGAGCCGTCTGGAGATTCTTAAAGAAATTAAAGATTGAAATGCCATATGACCCTGCTATTCCACTTTGGGAATAACTCCCCATGCAGCAGAGGTTCGCCTCGATAGCACAAGCTCAACCATATTCATAGCAACACTGTTTACAATAGCAAAGACATGGAATCAACCCAAATGTCCAACAGTTGACGAGTGGATAAGAAACTGTGGTACATCTATACAATGGAGTACTACTCACCCATCAAAAATGATGAATTACTGGAATTTGCTGGGAAATGGATGTCATTAGAAACAATTATATTAAGTGAAGTATCCCAGACCCAGAAAATTAAGCGCCGTATGTACTCCCTAATAGGTGGCTCCTAATACCAAACCCACCCAGCCCATCTTGAGACACTCATAGGTAAATATATGTATTTCCTACCGTAATTGCAAGGATTATGAATAGGAGGGATGGTGTTGGAGGGCCACACCAGAAACAAGGAGAGAAGTGACCATGTTGCAGTAGAGAAAATAGGATTCCATCAAGGACTGCCAGAAAGTAATGTGACATGTAGTTAAGTTCACAATTCGTTCCTGATCATTTACAACAAAGGGGGTATGAACTTACCAGAAGGGGAGGGCATATAGTCTGGCAGATTAAAAAGTAACCATTTTGGAAATGGGTGATTGACCCCTCCCATTACCAAATGCCATATGACCCTGCGATTCCACTTTTGGGTATAAGTATTGCATCTACCCTTGAATGTGCTCTTATAATAAGACTCCAGTTTAACAGCTTTCTGTCTCTGGCCAGGGGGTGACATACAGTGCCCATCATGATGGAGTGAAGGGCATTACAGGAGCAACAAAACTGCTAAAGAAAATCAATGAACCACTATCCAGAACTTCAGAGACTCTATATCAGCCACCTAGAACTAGGCCAGATTAATCTCTCCCCATCTTGTAGCTCAGGGACATTTGCGGAAGAGGGGGCAGTAAGAGTGTAAGAGCAAAAGGATGGGAGGAGCAATCATTTGCAAGATACTCCACACAAGTTAGGGCCAAAGCAATCATAATTGGACATTGCATGCCCGGCGCAATGTCCAACACACTATTGACCTCACAAAATCTAGCATCTGTTAAAGGCACCAAGATCCTTGGAGGCAAGGGATTGACAGCCACAGTAGTGTTCCTATGCTTAAGGGGAACACAGGAAGGGGGTCAGGGAAATGCCACTGGGTCCTTGTACATCATCGGACAGGAGGGCCCAGAGGAGAGTCAGGCATGCACAAGAAAGAACTCTGGGAATCGGGGCAGGAGGCACAGGGGGATGGGGCAGGAGGGGTTAGGGGAGGGGGAGCAGGGGGTTCGGGGGGGAGGAGGAGGGAGGGAGGGAACTGGTGTACATATTAAGTTTGTATGAGCTGAAACAATAATAAAAAGGTATTATATAGAAAAAAAACCCTGAAGAAAGAAATTTAGAAGACACCAGAAGGTGGAAAGACCTCCCATGTTCCTGGATTGGCAGAATCAACATTGTAAAAATGACCATCCTACCAAAGGCAATATACAAATTCAATGCTATACCAATTAAAATCCCAAAGCAATTCTTTAAAGAAGTTGAACAAATAATCTCAAAATTCATAAGGAGGCACGAAAGACCCAGGATAGCAAATCCAATCCTGAGTAACAAAAACATTGCTAGAGGTATCACCATACCAAACCTTCTTTTATATTACAAATCCGTAGTTGTAAAAACAGTCTGGTACTGGCTCCAACCTAGACACACAGATCAATGGATAAGGATTGAAGACCCAGATATAAGCCCACAAAAATACAGCCATTTGATCTTTGACAATGGGGCCCAAAGAATCCAATGGAAAAAGAACAGCATCTTCAACAAATGGTGCTGGCAAAACTGGATCTCCACATGCAGAAGATTAAAGCTGAAACCATACTTGTCACCATGTACAAGACTTAATTCCAAATGGATCAAGGACCTTGATATCAGGCCAGAGACTATAAAAACCATAGTTGAAAGGTAGGGAACTCCCTCGAGCTGATTGGGCTAGGCCAACAGTTCCTAAACAGACATCCAATGGCACAGTCACTGCTACCAACTCTCAACAGTTGGTATCTTGTGAAATTAAAGAGCTTCTGTTCAGATAAAGAGATTGTAACACGAGCTCAAAGGCAACTCACAGAATGGGAGAAAATCTTCACTAACCACATATCTGATAGAGCTCTACTGTCCAGAGTGCACAAAGAACTTAGAAAATTAAACACCAAGGAAACCAATGGCCCAATTAAAAAATGGGCCCTGGATCTTAAAAGAAATTTTACCAGAGATGAAATTAAAATGTCTAACAAATATCTTAAAAAATGCTCCACTTCCTTAGCCATCAGGGAAATGCAAATCAAAACTTCCCTGAGATATCATCTCACCCCGGTCAGGATGGCAAAAATCCACAATACAAACAACAAAAATGCTGGAGAGGATGTGGAGAGAGGAGAACTCTCATACATTGCTGGTGGGATTGCAGGCTCATACAGCCATTCTGGCGAGCCGTCTGGAGATTCTTAAAGAAATTAAAGACTGAAATGCCATATGACCCTGCTATTCCACTTTGGGAATAACTCCCCATGCAGCAGAGGTTCGCCTCGATAGCACAAGCTCAACCATATTCATAGCAACACTGTTTACAATAGCAAAGACATGGAATCAAACCAAATGTTCAACAGTTGACGAGTGGATAAGAAACTGTGGTACATCTATACAATGGAGTACTACTCACCCATCAAAAATGATGAATTACTGGAATTTGCTGGGAAATGGATGTCATTAGAAACAATTATATTAAGTGAAGTATCCCAAACCCAGAAAGGTAAGCGCCATATGTACTCCCTAATAGGTGGCTCCTAGTACCAAAGTCACCCAACCCACATTGAGACACTCAATTTAAACCTATGTAATACAGTAATTGCAAGGATTGTGAACAGGAGGGATGGGGTTGGAGGGCCACACCAGACACAAGGAGAGAGGGGACCATGTTACAGCAGAAAAATCGGCCTCCAAGGAATGCAAGTAAGTAATGTGACACCTGTTTAAGTTCACAGAGGTTCGTTCCTGATCATGTACAACTAAGGGGGTATGATCTCACCAGAAGGGGAGGGCATATAGTCTGGCAGATGAAAAGTGATCATTTTGCAAATGGGTGACTGACCCCTCCCTCACTGAGGTTTCCTGCTTTTATTACATCTACCCTTGAATGTGCTATTATAACAAGACTCCAGTTTAACAGTTTTTTGTCTCTGACCAGGGGGTGACATACAGTGCCCATCAGGATGGAGTGAAGGGCATTGCAGGAGCAGCAAAACTGCAGAAGAAAATCAACAAACCACAATTCAGAACTTCAGAGACTCTATATCAACCACATAGAACTAAGCCAGCCTAATCTCTCCCCATCCTGAATCTCAGGGACATTTGCAGAAGAGGGGGTGGTAAGATTGTAAGAGCAAAAGGATGGGAGGAGCAATGATCTGAAGATTCTCCACACTAGTTAGGGCTGAAGCAATCATAATAGGACTTTGCATGCCCTGCGCAATGTCCAACACACTATTGACCTCACAAAGTCTAGCAGCGGCTAAAGGCACCAAGATCCTTGTAGGCAAGGGATTGACAGCCACAGTAGTGTTCCTATGCTTAAGGAGAACATGAGAAAGGGTTAAGGGAAATGCCACTGGGTCCTTGTACGTCAGCGGAGAGGAGGACCAAGAGGAGAGTTAGACATATACAATAAAGGACTCTGGGAATTGGGGGGGGGGCACTGGGAGATGGGGAGGGAGGGACGGGGAGCCGGGAGTTCAGGGTGGGGGGGGAGGGAACTGGTCTACCTATTAAGTTTGTATGAGCGAAAATAATAATAAAAATGTTAAAAATTAAAAAAAAGAATGGACACCAGAAAAAAAGATAACAATTAGTAAAACAATAAATAAATAATAAATAGAAAAACAACGAATATATGATTTCCTGTAGGTTGCCCTAGGACAGTGATTTCCAATTTCATCTGTTCACAATTTTATGGTAAACAAATACCAAAACTTGCATAATCTTTTACTGAATTATACAGAATGGTGTTTGCTACCTTGTCTCAGAAGAAAATGCTTACATGATGATATAACAAGAGTGAGCAGACTGGGTACCTCACAAAACCAAACTTTATTTTTTCTCCCATAATTTCTTTTTTCCTTTTTTCCTAATCATATAATCTCAATAGGTACCCCAATACTCTCCATTGCTCCTCCCATCCCCAGTTGCCTCCCTTGCACTCTCCCCATTTTCCATTTCCTTTTACACCCTTTCTTCCCTCCTTCCCCATCTCCAAGTGACTCCCCCTCCCTCCCTCCCATCCCCTGAAACATCATCTTGTGTGAACTCCAAATCTCCCTCTGAGTCCTTCACCCTAGTGAGGGTTTAGGTCTCAGTGGCATAGCTCGGAGCCCATTCTTGTGCTTCCTGTTACTATGGGAACTCTATTATGGCTGTTTTATCCATTGTTTCAAAGGATTCTCCTCCCTGGAGCCTTCTCCCCTATGATCCATGCTAGATTTTAGTGAGACAGCCATTGTGCAGGTCAGGCAAAGCCCAATCCTGGCTGCTGCAGCCCTATCTTGTGTGGAGTATCTTGCATATGGTTGGTCCTTCCCATCTTTAGGCTCTTACAATCTTGTCACCCCTTCTTCCTCAAGGTTCTCTGAGATTTAGGATGGAGAGAAATTTGACTAGTCTGGTTTCAGTTGATCAATGTAGGACCTTTGGTGTGCTAAACTGTGGTTTGCTGTTGTTTTCAGTTTTGCTTTTCCTGCACTGCCCTAGGGTCCATCCTGATTGGTACTGAAGGTCATCTTCTAACCAAAGCTGAAAGACTGTTTAAATGAAGATCTTACTACAAGAGGAGACTCAACGGTAGATGCAAGAATAAGAATAGGACACAGCAGTGGGGAGGAGGGTCAATGTCCCATTTGTAGAATAGTTACCATGTATCTGCCAGTCCTTATGTCTTCCCTCATTGGTGAGATCAAATCTGGTCAGTTGTAAATGACCAGGAAGGAACTGACAGTGAGCTGCACCAGATGTCTTTTTCCTTACATGCAATACTTGACCATGGTAAATTTTCTCTACTAAAACGTGATCCTTTTTTTCTTTTTTTTTGGGGGGGGCCCTCCTTTGCTGTCCCTACTATTTATAGACCTTTGTGATTACAATAAGTATTACAGAGATTTATCTTCGAATATGTCATTAAATGTGTTTGGTACTAGGATTCACCTATCAGGGAGTACACATGGTGTCTAATTTTCTGTCTGGGGTATTTTACTCAACATATTTTTCTAATTCCATCAGTTTCCCAGCAAATTTCATTAATTCATCTTTTTTGATTGTGGAGTAGTAGTCCATTGTATAAATACACCACATTTTCCTTATCCATTACCCAAATGTTGGGCATTTGTATTATTTCTACGTCTTTGCTTTTGTAATTAGTGCTATAATGAACATGGTTGTACTTGTGTCATTATAGTGAATTTCTGCATTATGGGGGATTGTTTATGCCCAGAAGTGGTATAGCAGGGTCATTTGTCATTTCAATCTTTTTTTTAGAAATCATGAAACTGATCACCAGAGTCCTTGTATAAGCCTGCATTCTCACCATCAGTGTATGAGAATTCCCTTCTCTCCACATCCTCTCTGGCATTTGGTGTTGTGTGTTTTGTGTATTTTCACTATCCTGACTAGGGTGACATGATAACTCAGTTTAGTTTTCTTTTGCAGTTCCCTGATGGTTAGGGATGAGGCAGATTTTTTTAGATATTCGTTAGACATTTCAATTTTGTTCTTTGAAAAGCTTCTTTTGAATTTTGAGGCCCTTTTTTAACTGGGCCATTAATCTCCTTGGTGTTTAGTTTTTTAAGTTCTTTGAGCACTCTAAATAATAGAGCTCTATCAGATATGTAGTTAGTGAATTTTTTTCCCATTTTCTGGGTTTCCTTTTTGCTAGGTTTACAATCTCTCTATCTAAACAGAAGCTGTTTAATTTCATAAGATCCCATTTGTTGAGTGATGGTTCTAGTGCTTGTGCCATTGAGTTTCTGTTTATGAACTGTTGCCCTAGTCTAATCGGTTTGAGGAATTTCTTTTCCCTTTTAACTGGGGTTTTTGTAAGGTCTGGCTTAACATTAAGGTCCTTGATCCATTTGGAATTAACTTTTGTGCATGGTGACATGTATGTGTCTAGTTTTAATGTTATGCATGTGGATATCCAATTTTACCAATACCGTTTTTTGAAGATGCTGTTCTTTTTCTGTTGAATTTTTTGGACCCCTTTGTCAAAGATCAAATGGCTATAATTGTGAAGGTTTATATCTGTTTCTTCACCCTTTTACCATTGATCTATGTGCACATTTTGGAGCGAGTACTAGGCTGTTTTTATTACTATGGATTTGCAATTTAGATTAAAGTTTGTTGTGATAATAACTCCAGCAGTGTTTTTGTTACTCAGGATTGTTTTTGCTATCCTGGACATTTTGTGTTTCCATATGAATTTTGATATTGTTTTTTAAATTTCTTTAAAGAAATATTTGGGAATTTTGATTGGTATAGCATTGAGTCTGTATAGTAATTTTGGTAAGATGGTCATTTTTATGCTATTCATATCTAGGCGCATGGAGGTAATTTCCACCTTCTGGCATCTTCTATAAATTCTTTTTTTAATTTTTAAAATTTTTATTATTTATTCAATTGTGCGTGTATGCGTGTGTGCGCGTGTGTATGTATGTGTGTATGTGTAGAACCACAGACGAATTCGGGAACCACCATGGACCGCCTCCACCTCCTCCTTGTTTACTCTGCCCTAGGATTCACAGGCTCCACCCTACCAGGACCAGAAATGCAGGCCGCCCCCGCTTCTGCCCAGTGTCTATACATGGGGTCTAAGATCCGAACTCAGGACCTTCCTCCTGCAAGGTAGAGGCTTAACCCCTGAGCCACCTCTCCAGCCCCTATAATTTCTTTCTTTAGGGTTTTAAATTTTTCATAATAAAGGTCTCTCACTTCATTGGCTAGATTTATACCAAAGTATTTCATTTCTTTAGGGGCTATCGTAAATGGGATTGTTTTCTTTGAACATTTTCATTTTTTCATCCTCAGTGTATAGGAAGGTCACTGATTATTGCATGTTCATTTTGTACCCTGCCACTCTGCTCAAATTATATGTTAGTTCCAGGATTTTCTTGGTAGAAATTTTATGATCACTCAGGTATAGGATCATATCATTTGCAAATAGAGATAACTTCATTTCTTCCTTGCTGATTTGAATCCCTTTTATCTCCCTATGTTGTCTTATGGCTCGAGCGAAGACTTCAAGTACAATATTGAATAGAAGTGGTGAAAGTGGACAGCCTTGTCTAGTTTCTGATCAAAATGGGAATGCTGAAAATTTTTCCCATTGATTATAATCCTTGCTGTTGGCTTATTGTATACAGCTTTCATTATGTTGATAAAGTTTATCCCATTCCAACTGTCTCTAGCATCTTGATTACAAAAGGCTTTTGGATCTTGTCAAAAGCTTTTTCTGTGTCTATGTAAAGTATCATGTTATCTTAAATTTTGGATTGGATTATATAATGATTTACATTTATTAATTTGGGTTTGTTGAACCAAACATTTATGCCTGGATTAAAACCTACTTAATTACAGAAAATGATAATTTTGATATATTTTTGAATCCAATATGCTAAAGTTTTGTTTGGAATCTTTGCATCTCTGCTCATCCAAGAGACTGGCCTCTAATTTTCTTTTAAAAGTATATCTTTCTTAGGTTATGGGATTAATATAATATTAGCTTCGTAGAAAGAATTTGGAAGTAGTTCCTTCCATTGCTATTTTATGGAAGAGTTT
Organism: Typhlomys cinereus; assembly: GCA_023101885.1. NCBI lineage: Eukaryota > Metazoa > Chordata > Mammalia > Rodentia > Platacanthomyidae > Typhlomys > Typhlomys cinereus. The sequence goes on along the minus strand of JALPQD010000256.1, from coordinate 2,901,814 downwards.
AATGAGTAGTGGCGTTTGTTTTTCTTTAAATATCTGATAGAATTTTGTGCTGAACCCATTTAATCCATGACATTTTGGTTGGTAAGAGTGAAGATTATGTCATCATTTTCCTCATTTTTATAGGACTAATTAAGTAATCACGACTTCCTGATTCAATTAGGTGAATTGTGCTTACTAAAGAATTCATCCATTTCTTTTGTGTTATCAAATTTCATGGAGTATAAGTTTATGAAGTTTGACATAATTCTCTGAATTTCTTACATATCAGTTGTGATAACTCCATTTTCATTTCTAATGTTAATTTGAGTTTTCTCTCTCTTGATTTTGGTTAATTTAAATCGGGATGAATCAATCTTCTGATTTTTTCAAAAAATGAGCTTTTAGGCTGATTAATTGTTTGTATGGATTTTCTTATCTCAATTTCTGATATTTCTCCCTTGACTTTGCTAATCTCCTTTCTTCTAGTGCTTTTGGGATTGGACTGCTCTTGTGTCTCTAAAGTTTTAAGCTGCATAGTTATTTATTTGTGATGCTTCTATCTTTTTGATATAGGCATTAAGAGCTATAAACGTACCTTTTAGGATGGCTTTCCTTGTGTCTTAGAGTTTGATTTGTCGTATTTTTATTATACCTTACTTCCAGGAAATCTTCAATTTCCTTTATGATTTCTTCCTGAACCCAATTCTCATTCAGCATCATAGTGTTTAGTTTCCAAGATTTAGTGTGTTTTTTGCTGTTTGTTGTGTTGCAGATCTTAAGCTTTAGACCATGCTGTCTGAAGGTGTGCAGGCTATAATTTCAATTTTCCTGAATATGTGCAGATTCATTTTGTGGCCCAATATTTTGTCTATTTTGTATAAAGTTCCATGGGATGATGAGAAGAATGTGTGCTTCAATAGATGGTTCGATAGAGATTTGTATGTTTAATTCAGGAAGAGTATGGTTTAATACTAATGTGTCTCTGTTGAGTTTTTCGTCTGTCGATCTATCCCATGTTGAGAGTGTTGAAGTCCCCAAGTGTTATAGTTTTGGGATTGAATTCTTGTTCAGGACATTGTAGTGTTTGCTTAATGAATGTGGAAGATCCCCTATTAGGTGCATACATGTTCAGTATTGTGAAGTCTTCCTGGTGAATTGTTTATGTGACTAAAATGTAATAACCTTCTTTATCTCTTCTGATTTTCTTTGGCTTGAAGTTCACTTTGTCAGATACTATAATTGCTTTCCCTGCTTTTTTCCATTAGCTTGACGAATTTTTGCCCAACCTCTTACTTTTAGAATGTGCCTATCTTTTGTGATGAGACATGTTAGACATGTTCCAGAAGGTAGAGACGGATGGGTTTTGAATTCCAATCTGTGTTTTTCACCTGTATCGTTTGATTGGTGAGTTAATTCCATTGATATTTAGTGGCATAATGGAGAAATTGCATTTCATTCCTTATGTTTTTTGTATTTTGTGCATTTCATAAGTGTGTTATTTAGCTTCTAGTTTGTGGTGGTATTACATTTCCCTTTTGTCATCCTGGATATGCTTGTTCTTTTCTTTAAGCTTGAGTATCTTTTGTAGCATTATTGGAAGGCCTGGTTTTGTGTACATATAAGGCTTCAACTTGTTTTTGTGGTCAAAAATTTTCTTTCACCCTTGATCATGATTGATAGTTTTGCCAGGAATATCAGCCAGAATTGACATTTGTGCTCGTTAATACTTGAAGTATGTTTCTCCAAGCTCTTCTGGCATTTAATGTTTCTACTGGAAAACTCATTTGTTATTTTAGTAGATTAACCTTTAAAAGAGATTTTTTTTTCTCTTGAAAATGTCAGCGCATTTTCTTTTTCTTGTATGTGTAGTGTTTTGCCTATTATTTGGCATGGCGAGTTTCTATTTTGGTAATTTCTGTTTGGGGTGTGGAATGTCTTTTGTATTTGGATTTGGCCTCTCTTTCTTTAGATGTAGAAAGTTTTCCTTTATGATAATATGAAAATTTCCCTCAGGTGTGGTATTTTAGTATTCTTTTTCTGGTATTCCATGAATGCACATGTCAGGCTGGTTCAAGGTGTCCCATAACTCTTGAATGTTCCTCTCAAGTATCTTGTTTGCTTTAACGATGTCTTTGATTGAACTGGTGAGTTTTTCCACTTTGTCTTCAAGACCTGATATTCCATTTGGTGCTTCATTAGTTCTGCTGAAAAGACTATCTGGTGAGTTCTGGGTTAAAGATAGCTTGTCTTGGAGGTCAGTTTAAACGCTGCTTGAGATTGTTTTAACTGCTCTATGCCTATTTTTGTTTCTTCAACTGCTTTCTCATCTCCAAGTGCCAGTTTTGTGTCTGTCCAAAGTGTTTGAGGCAGATATTTAACTCTTCCAGGATTTCCTTTTTCATTGTTCTGATCTTAGTAAGGATTAGGCTTTGAAATTCATTATCTTGGGTGTGGCTTTCTTGGCTGTTTTCTGTGAGTTTGTTCTGGTTGGATTCCATCGTTATGGCATTCATTCTTTAGGTTCAAGAGTTTTGGTCTTGGTTTTTGTTTCTCATGAATTTGTGCTTTGACCTGGTCATTTTTATTTTATCTCTTTGGAATTTCTTTTTGTTTTTGTGTGTTTTAGCTGCACTGAATTAGATGGTATTACTATATTTGAGAAGTTAAATGAGTTTGTCTTGGAGTTGGGTATGCTTGTCTGGTATTGGTGTTATTTCCTAGATGAGACTATTGAGGTGTTAGTACATCAATTAAGTTGAGTGTATTAGACAGAGATTGAAGATTAGTATACTAGTGTACTTTTTAGCTTTACTCCCTTGGTGATTTGTGAGGGTGAATGGTATAGTTCCTGAAGTTGTATGGGATTTTGGGTGGCTATATGGAAATGTTAAGCTACAGTGTGAAATATTTGAGAGGACTGAGATGGCAAAAATGGTTTGCTTATCTCAGAGCTAAATGTGAAGAATCTGTCCCATATGATGGGATGATTATAGAAGACCTCATATGAATGGTGTTGGATCCTATCCCTTTGTTTGGTTTTCACTGGACTTTGTTGAATTCTGAGGAACAGGGAGTCTGCCCTAATATGGTTTGGGGCACAAAGGCAGAGTGGCTAGTGAGGAGTACAGAAAACGTGAAGTTTGGGACATGGCCTAGAAGCCTTCTCCAGAACCAAGAAAGGTGGGCTGGCTACTAGTGGGGTGCACAGATGACATGGGCCCTGGGGTATGGCTGAGATACCTTCTTCAGTGCTAGAGAGGCAGGCTGGCTAGTAGTGGGGCATTCAGATGACCTGGAGCCTGGGGTATGTTTTAAGGGGCTTACCTGATGAGCAGGGAATCAGCCCTGGTCCTGGTCCAGGGCAGAAAGGCAGAGTGCCTGGTGTGGTGTGCAGATGACCTGGATACTGAGGCATTGTCTAGGTGCCTTACCTGAGGAGCAGGGAGTCGGCCCATGTCAGGATCCAGGTCCTCCACAGAAAGAAAAACCCCAACCTAAAGACACATAGTTATTTGATATGATACTTGAATTTCATAGGGAAATCTAGTTCTGACTGTTCAATCCAATTGCCACAGTCATTTTGATGTTGCCTGTGACTGTGTATTTACATGATAGTATAAACAAAGAAATATTCCTCCCTTTTCATATAAAAAGGAGGATAAATTTTATTATTAATGTTAAAGTCCTCAGAATCAGTATTCCCAAAGCTGTATTGATAATATCATCTCCATATAGCATATGCTTCTGCTTATTGAAATGTCATTGAAATAATATCTATACATTTTATCGCATTCTATTTTTATCAGCATTGTTCTATGAGAATGAACATAAAGAAAAGGAGACATTAAGAAAACAGCCATTTCAAGAGTGATGGACATCTTGAAGAAGCATAACATGCACATTCATGGAATCCAAGAACAAGTATCCCAAAATACCATATATGAGGAAAATTTTCAAATTGTCATAAAAGAAAATATTTTCACATCTAAAGAAAGAAATGTCTGCTGGGATTTATGTGAGAAGCAGGGTGACTATGAACGTCCCGAGTGGGCAGGTGGTCTGAAAGGGCAGAGGGGCTGATGTAGATGTTGGCATGCTTCACCTGGGACTTGGGGCATGGCCTATTGGCCCACCCAAGTCTGGGGCAGCCTGGGTACTGCTCAGGTTGGCCGGTGGGAATAGCTGGGATGTGCCGGTGACCTGGAGGCTGGTGGGATTTACCTGAGAAGCAGGGTGACCTCCAGTGTCCAGGGCAGGGGTGTGTGTGGAATTATAAACAGATTATAAACTGGAGGGAGGGGGGAAGGAGGACCCCACCAGAAACAAGGAGAGAGTGGATCATGCTACAACAGAGAAAATAGGCCACTGTCAAGTACTGCAAGTAAGTAATGAGACATCTTGTTAAGCTCACAGACTTTCCATCCTGGTCTCTTGCCAAAGTAATCATAATAGGACTTTGCATGACCTGCGCAATGACCAACATATCATTTATCCCCCCCCAAATTCAGCATGGAGCACACACACTAGGATCCTTAGAGGCAAGGGATTAATAGCAACAATAGTGTTCCTATACTAAAGGGGAACACAAAAAAGAGCTCTAGGCAATGCTACTGTGTCCTTACACCTCATCAGAGAGGAAGACGCAGAGGGAAGTTTGACATGCACAGTAAAGGATGCTCCAGGAGTGGGGGAGAGGGGGCACTGGGAGAAAGGGAAGGAGGGGGGAAAGGAAGGGTAAAGCAGGGAAGAAGCAAAGGGATGGAGGGAGGGGTGGAGGGAGGGAGAGAAATGGGGTACCTATCAAGTTTTTGTGAGTGGATAAAATACACTATAAATAAAAAAATAAAAAAGAACAAAATGTCCATCCAAATATGAGAAACATATAGCACCCCAAACATATATGACCAAAATAGAAACTCATCATGGCAAATAATATTAAAAGCATTATATATACAGGACAAAAAACTGAAATTACTGTTTCAAGAGAAAAAAAATTGTCACTTTTAAGGGTATACATACTGAAATCACTAAAGATTTTTTTAGTGGAAATAGTAAAAGCCAGTAGAGCTTGGATAGAACTACTTCAGTATTGAATAAACACAAATGTCAATCCAGGCTGATATAACCATGAAAACTATCAGTCATGATCCAGGGTGAAAGAAAAAGTTTGCACTATAAAGAACAGTTGAAGGCTTATATGTACACCAAAGCAGGCCTTCAAAAAATACTAGAAAAGATGCTCAAGCTTGAAGAAAAGAACAAGCATATCTAGGAAGATAGAAGGGAAGTACAATTCCACTAAAACCTACAAGCTAAATAATAAACTTATGGAAGCCAGTAAACACAAAATAGTCAAGAATTAAAAGAAATTTCTCCATTTTAATACTAAATGTCAATGGAATTAACTCACCAATTAAAAGATACCAACTCTCAACAATTGGGATCTGCCCAAATTAAAAAGCTTCTGTTCAGATAAAGAGATTGTAACATGAGCTCAAAGGCAACCTACAGAATGGGAGAAAATCTTCACTAGCCACCTATCTGATAGAGCCCTATTATCCAGAGTGCACAAAGAACTTAGAAAACTAAACACCAAGGAAACTAATGGCCCAATTAAAAAATGGGCTCTGGAGCTTAAAAGAAACTTTACCAGGGATGAAATTAAAATGTCTAACAAATATATTTTAAAATGCTCACCTTCCTTAGCCATCAGGGAAATGCAAATCAAAACTTCCCTGAGATATCACCTCACCCCGGTCAGGATGGAAAAAACCACAATACAAACAACAACAAATGCTGGAGAGGATGTGGAGAGAGGGGAAATCTCCTACATTGCTGTGGGAATGCAGGCTCATACAACCACTCTGGCGAGCCGTCTGGAGATTCTTTTTTTTTTTCCCAATAAATATTTTTTTTTATTTCAGCTCATACAAACTTATTAGGTACACCAGTTCCCTCCCTCCCTCCTTCTCCCCCCGTACCCCCTGCTCCCCCTTCCCACCCCTCTCCCTCCCCATTCCCCAGTGCCTCCCGCCCCAATTCCCAGAGAGGCCTTTCTTGTGCATGTCTGATTTTCCTCTGGGCCCTCCTCTCCAATGACGTACAAGGACCCAGTGGCCTTTCCCTGAACCCTTTCCCGTGTTCCCCTTAGGTATAGGAACACTGCTGTGGCTGCCAATCCTTTACCTCCAAGGCTCTTGGTGCCTTTAGCAGATGCTAGACTTTGTGAGGTCAACAGTGTGTTGGACAATGCGCAGGGCATGCAAAGACCAATTATGATTGCTTCAGCCCTAACTAGTATAGAGTATCTTATATATCATTGCTCCTCCCATCCTTTTGCTCTTACACTCTTACCGCCCCCTCTTCCGCAAATTTCCCTGAGCTTCAAGATGGGGAGAGACTAAGCTGGCCTAGTTCTAAGTGGTTGATATAGAGTCTCTGAAGTTCTGGATTGTGGTTTGTTGATTTTCTTTTGCAGTTTTGCTGCTCCTACAATGCCCTTCACACCATCCTGGTGGGCATTGTATGTTACCCCTTGGCCAGAGACAAAAAGCTGTTAGAATCTTGTGATAAAAGCACATTAAAAGGTAGATGTAATAAAAGTGGGAAACCATACTAAGGGAGGAGTCTATCACCCATTTGCAAAATGGTTACTTTTTATCTGCCAGACTATATCCCCTCTCTTCTGGTGAGATCACACCCCCTCAGTAGTAAATGATCAGGAACAAAAGTCTGTGAACTTAATCAGATGTCTCATTACTTATTTGGGTCTTTGGTGGAGGCCTATTTTCCCTGCTGTTACATGGTCTCTTCTCTCCTTGTTTCTGGTGTGGTCCTTCTACCCCACCCCTCCTGTTCATAATCCTTGCAATTACTGTCTCTAGGTGGGCTGGGTGGGTTTGGTACTAGGAGCCACCTATTAGGGAGTACATACGGTGCTTAATTTTCTGGGTCTGGGATACTTCACTTAATATAATTGCTTCTAATGACATCCATTTCCCGGCAAATTCCAGTAATTTATCATTTTTGATGGCTGAGTAGTACTCCATTGTATAGATGTACCAGGGTTTCTTTATCCAATCATCAACTGTTGGACATTTGGGCTGATTCCATGACTTTGCTATTGTCAACAGTGCTGCTATGAACATGGTTGTGCTTGTGCTATCGAGGTGAACCTCTGCTGTATGGGGAGTTATTCCCAAAGTGGAATAGCAGGGTCATATGGCATTTCAATCTTTAATTTTTTTAAGAATCTCCAGAAGGCTCGCCAGAGTGGCAGTATGAGCCTGCACTCCCACCAGCAATGTAGGAGAGTTCCCCTCTCTCCACAACCTCTCCAACATTTGCTGTTGTTTGTATTGTGGTTTTTTGCCATCCTGATCGGGGTGAGATGATATCTCAGGGAAGTTTTGATTTGCATTTCCCTGATGGCTAAGGAAGTGGAGCACTTTTTAAGATATTTGTTAGACATTTTAATTTCATCTCTTGTAAAATTTCTTTTAAGTTCCAGGGCCCATTTTTTAATTGGGTCATTGATTCCCTTGGTGTTTAGTTTTCTAAGCTCTTTGTGCACTCTGGACAGTAGAGTTCTATCAGATGTGTGGTTAGTGAAGATTTTCTCCCATTCTGTGGGTTGATGTTGAGCTCGCGTTATAATCTCTTTATCTGAACAGAAGCTCTTTAATTTCACAAGATGCCAACCGTTGAGGGTTGGTAGCAGTGACTGTGCCATTGGATGTCTGTTTAGGAACTGTTGGCCTAGCCCAATCAGCTCGAGGGCGTTCCCTATCCTTTCAACTATAGTTTTTATAGTCTCTGGCCTGATATCAAGGTCCTTGATCCAGTTGGAATTAAGTCTTGTATATGGTGACAAGTACGGGTCCAGCTTTAATCTTCTGCATGTAGAGAACCAGTTTTGCCAGCACCATTTGTTGAAGATGCTGTTCTTTTTCCATTGGATTCTTTGGGCCCCTTTGTCAAAGACCAAATGGCTGTAACTTTGTGGGCTTATATCTGGGTCTTCAATACTTATCCATTGATCTGTGTGTCTATTTTGGAGCCAGTACCAGGCTGTCTTTATAACTATGGATTTGTAGTATAGACTAAGGTTTGGTATGGCAATACCTCCAGCTGTGTTTTTGTTACTCAGGATTGTTTTTGCTATCCTGCGTCTTTTGTGCCTCCATATGAACTTTGAGATTGTTTGGTCAACTTCTTTGAAGAATTACTTTGGGATTTTGATTGGTATAGCATTGAATCTGTATATTGCCTTTGGTAGGATGGTCATTTTTACGATGTTGATTCTGCCATTCCAGGAACAAGGGAGGTCTTTCCAGCTTCTGGTGTCTTCTGCTATTTCTTTCTTTAGGATTTTAAAGTTTTCATTGTAAAGGTCTTTTACCTCCTTGGTTAGGTTTATACCAAGGTATTTCATTTTTTTAGGGGCTATATTAAATGGGATTGTTTCTCTCAAGGCTTTTTCACTTCTTTCATTCTGGGCATATAGGAAGGCCTCTGATTTTTGCACATTTAGTTTGTATCCTGCCACCCTGCTGAACTTCTCAGTTAGTTCCAGGAGCTTCCTGGTGGAGTTTTTGGGATCACTCATGTATAAGATCATGTCATCTGCAAATAGGGATAGCTTGACTTCTTCCTTGCCGATTTGAATCCCTCTTATGTCCCTTTCTTGTCTTATGGCTTCAGGTAAGACTTCAAGTACAATATTGAATAGAAGTGGTGAGAGTGGACAGCCTTGTCTCTTTCCTGATCGAAATCGGAATGCTTCCAATTGTTCCACATTGAGCATAATCCTTGCTGTGGCCTTGTTGTATATAGCTTTTATTATATTGATAAAGGTTCCTTCCATTCCTACTGTCTCTAGCGTTTTGCTCATAAAAGGCTGTTGGATCTTGTCAAAAGCTTTTTCTGCATCTATAGAGAGTATCATGTGGTCTTGGACTTTGGACTGGTTTACATGATGAATTACATTTATTGATTTGCGTATGTTGAACCAACCTTGTGTGCTGGGGATAAAGCCTACTTGGTCCCTGTGAATGATCTTTTTAATATGTTTTTGAATCTGATTTGCTAAGACTTTGTTGAGAATCTTTGTGTCTGTGTTCATCAGGGAAATCGGCCTATAGTTTTCTTTTTTAAGTGAATCTTTATTAGGTTTTGGGATTAAAATGATATTAGCTTCATAGAAGGAATTTAGTAGTGTTCCTTCCTTTGGTATTTGATGGAGCAGTTTAAGGAGTATTGGTGTTATTAACTCCTTAAATGTCTGGTAGAACTCTGTGCTGAATCCATCTGGTCCAAGACATTTTTTGGTGGGAAGATTCGAGATTACTTCCTCAATTTCCTTATATGTTATAGGACTATTTAAATAATTCACAACTTCCTGATTCAATTTAGGTAAGTTGTGTTTACTTAGAAATTCATCCATCTCTTTTGTGTTGTCAAACTTCACAGAGTATAAGTTTTTGAAATGTGATGTTATAATTCTCTGGATTTCTTGGGTATCAGTAGTGATAATTCCATGTTCATTTCTAATTTTGTTATTTTGGGTTTTCTCTCTCTTGCTTTTGGTTAGTTTAGCTAGGGGTGTATCAATCTTGTTGATTTTTTCAAAGAACCAGCTTTTTCACTGGTTGATTTTTCTATCGTTTTCTTAATCTCGATTTCAGATATTTCTCCCCTTATTTTGCTAATCTCCTCTCTTCTACTACTTTTGGGATCAGATTGCTCTAGTTTCTCTACAGCTTTAAGCTGCATTGTTAAGTTGTTTATTTCTGATGTTTCCATTTTTTTGACGTAGGCATTAAGAGCTATGAACTTACCTCTTAGCACAGCTTTCATTGTGTCCCAGAGATTTTGGTAAGTTGTATTTTCGTTATCATTCACTTTCAGGAAATCTTGAATTTCTTTTTAATTTCTTCCTGAATCCAGTTCTCATTCAGCATCATATTGTTAAGTTTCCAGGAGTTAGTGTATTTTTTTCTTGTTTGATGTGTTGTGGATGTCCAGCTTTAGGCCGTGGTGGTCTGATAGGGCACAGGTTAGAATTTCAACTTTCTTGTATATGTGTAGATTCATTTTGTGGCCCAATATGTGATCTATTTTGGAGAAAGTTCCGTGTGCTGCTGAGAAAAATGTTTATTCTTTGGTGCGTGGGTGAAAAGTTCGATAGAGATCTGTAAGGTCCATTTCTTTAAGGGTTTGATTAAGTTCCAAAGTGTCTCTGTTAAGTTTTTGACCTGTTGATCTATCCCATGTTGAGAGGGCGGTGTTGAAGTCCCCAAGAATTATCGTTTGAGGTTGGATTTCTTGCTTTAGACGCTGTAGGGTTTTCTTAATGAATGTGGAGGTGCCCGTATTGGGTGCATATATGTTCAGTATTGTGAAATCTTCCTGGTGAATTGTATCTGTGACTAAGATGTAGTATCCATCCGTGTCTCTTATAATTTTCTTTGGTTTGAAATCCACTTTGTCTGATAGCATAATGGCTACCCCTGCCTGTTTTCTGCTTCCATTTGCTTGTAGAATTGTTGACCAGCCTTTTATTTTTAGAGCGTGCCTATCTTTTGTGGTGTGATGGGTTTCCTGCAAGCAGCAGATTGATGGATTGTGATTTTTAATCCAAGTTTGTAATCTGTGTCTCTTGATCGGTGAATTAATTCCATTAACATTTAGTGTTATAATGAGAAACTATTGTTAATTCCAGACATTTATTATGTTTAGTAGCTTTTATAAGTACGCTTTTAATGGTGTTTTATTTGCCTTCTGTTCTCCTGGATACGCCTGTTTTTTTTCGTCACGCTTGAGTATCATTTCTAGCATTTTTTGAAGGCCTGGTTTGGTGGACTTGTATCCCTTAAAGTTGTCTTTGTGCTGGAAAATTTTTCTTTCTCCCTCAATCATGACTGATAGTTTTGCAGGGTAAATCAGCCTGGGTTGACATTTTTGCTCATTCAATACTTGAAGTATGTCTCTCCTAGCTCTTCTTGCTTTTACTGTTTCGACTGAGAAGTCATTTGTTATTTTAATAGGTTTACCTTTAAAAGTGACTTGTTTTTTCTGCCTTGAAGCTCTCAACACCAGTTCTTTATCTTGAATGTGGAGTGTTTTAACTATTATTTGCCGCGGCGTGCTTCTATTTTGGTCATATCTGTTTGGGGTGCGGAATGCCTCTTGTATATGTATGGGCCTCTCTTTTTTTAGATGAGGAAAGTTTTCCTTGATGATCGTTTGAAAAATTTCCTCAGGGGTGGTATTTTGAGATTCTTGCTCCGGTATTCCATGAATACGCATGTTAGGCTTCTTCAGGGTGTCCCATATCTCTTGGATATTTCTCTCAAGTATCTTTTTGGCTTTAACAACCTCTTCCATTGAGCTGGTTAGTACTCCCACTTTATCTTCAAGGTCTGAAATTCTGTTTTCTGCTTCATTAGTTCTGTTGATAAGACTCTCTGTGGCGTTCTGGGTTGAAGATAACTTGTCTTTTAGCTCAGTTTTAAACTCTGCTTGAGTTTGTTTTAACTGTTCTATGCCACTTTTTGTTTCTTGCACTGTTTTTCTCAACTCCTCCAGATGTCTGTTGTGTTCCTCTTCAAAGCGATTGATTCGATTATGTAATTCCTCCCGGATTTCCTCTTTCATAGTATTGAACATGGTAATGATCATATTTTGAAAGTCGTTATCCTGGGTCAGGCTTTCTTGGCCTTTTTCCGCGGGTTTGTTCTTGTTGGAGTCTAACATTATGGGATTAATTTCTTCAGTGGGAAATTTGTTTACTTGAGTGTTGCTTCTCATGGATTTGCACTTTGACTTTGGCATTGTCATTTTAACTCTTAACATCTCTCAATTTCACTAAACTGAATTATTTGGCCTGGGGTACTGGTGGGCAGGGCCTGAACGGGGACTTACCTAGGGCGCGGGGAGAGGCCCGGGTGGACCGCATGCGTGTCCTGACCGGCGGAGCGGGGTGGGGCGAAAAGGGAGGATGGGCACGCCGGCGTGGAGCTATTTAACCCGAGGGCAGCTGGGGCGGGGCCCGGGCGCAGGGGGAGGTCCTCCTCGTCCCTCGGCCCCCGCGTGGCTCCGGCTGGATGGTGGGAGTCGGAGCCGGGTCCCCGTGGGCTGACCTGGGGGTCCTAGAGCGCGCGTTGAGGACCGGCTGGATCTCCCGTATGCGTCCCGACCGGCGGAGCGGGGGCGGGGCGAAAAAGGGAGCTTTCAGGTATGTACTTAATGAAGATTTTCTACCATTCTGTGTGTTGCCTTTGTGCCCGAGTTACAGTATCTTTGTCTGAACAGGAGCTCTTTAATTTTGTAATATCCCATCTGTTGAGTGTTGGTTGTAGTGACTCTGCTATTGGATTTCTGTTTAGGAATTGTAGGCCTAGTACAATCAGCTCGAGGGAGTTCCCTACCATTTCAACTAAGGTTTTTATAGTCTCTGTCCTTACATTGAGGTCTTATATCCATTTGGAATTAAGTCTTGTACATGGTGACAAACACTGGTCCAGTTTTAATCTTCTTCATGTGGATATGCAGTTTTGCCAGCAGCATTTGTTGACGATGCTGTTCTTTTTCCATTGGATTTTTTGGTTCCATTTGTCAAAGATCAAATGTCTGTAATTGTGTGAGCTTATATCTGGGTCTTCAACCCTTATCCATTGATCTGTGTGTCTATTTTGGAGCCAGTACCAGGCTGTTTTTATAACTATGTTGTTGTAGTATAGACGAAGGTTTGATATGGTGATACTTCCAGCAGTGTTTTTGTTACTCAACATTGTTTTTGCTATCCTGGGTCATATGCATTTTGAGATTGTTTGGTCAACTTCTTTAAAGAAATGTTTTGGGATTTTAATTGTATAGCATTGAATCTGTATATTGCCTTTGGTAGCATGGTTATTTTTATGATATTGATTCTGCCAATCCAGGAACATGGGAGGTCTTTCCACCTTCTGGTGTCTTCTACAATTTCTTTCTTTAAGGTTTTAAAGTTTTCATTGTAAAGGTCTCTTACTTCCTTCATTAGGTTTATACCAAGGTATTTCCTTTTTTTTTTTAGGGGCTATAGTAAATGGGATTGTTTCTCTCAGGGCTTTTTCATGTCTTTCATTCTGGGCATGTAGGAATGCCACTGAATTTTGTATATTTATTTTGTATAGTGCCACCCTGCCGAACTTCTCTATTAGTTCCAGGAGTTTATTTGTGGAGTTTTTGGGATCACTCAGGTATATGATCATGTCATCTGCAAATAGAGATAACTTGACTTCTTCCTTGCTGATTTGAATCTCTTTTATCTCCCTTTCTTGTCTTATGGCTTCAGTTAAGACTTCAAGTACAATATTGATTAGAAGTGCTCAGAGTGGGCCCTGCGGTCCAGGCTGCCGGGGGGCAGGGCGACACAGGTGCGAGGGGCGGTTTGCTGGTCTGGCGGGCAGGATGCGGCCCCGGCAGGTGGCGGGAGCGCCCTCCTCCTTCGTCCCCCCGGGTGGGTGGGCCTCCGCGGAGCTGTGTCCTGGCAGATGCTGCCGTGAGGCAAGATTTTGCTGCGGCTTGGGAGCTGGCGGAAGTCCTCCTGTCTCAGCTTCCCAAAAGACGAGCCCTCTCTCGTTGCTGCCATGTTTTATGCTCCATAAGAAAATATGTGGAAGAACGTTTCCTGCTTCCTGCCCTGGACTGATCTGGAAGGACGCAGGGTTGCCCTGCTGGTGGCACCGTGGAACCATGAAGACATGCTTGGTGCCCATCTGTCAGAAGACAAGGGTTTCCTCTTTGGTTCTGCTACCAAAAACTGAGTCTCTTCTCCAGTTAAAATGAGGTGGTTCCTCATGGAATCCTGAGGGAGGAAAGTTCTGTTCCTCTCGTGTGAACACGTACATCTCCTGTACTGTAGTCAGACTCAGAACTCAGGAAGCAGCAGGAAGAAGGAATACGGACACCTCGGCACTGGCACCTGTGGAAGCCTCTGTCATTCATGTTCCTCACTACAAAATTAAGAACTACACCAAAGTGAAAAGCTATGAATGAATATCCTAAAAAAAGAAAGAGGAAGACTTTACACCCTTCTCATTATTCAGATTCCTCTGGAATAATTCGAATTGCAGATGGATTCAATGGGATTTTTTCTGATCACTATTACAGTGTCTGTTCTATGAGACATCCAGACTTGAAATATTTTGACAGCAAAGATGATGATTCCGACCCTGAGACAGCAAATGAGTTGCCCAAATTAACAGATGGAATCAAGGCCAGAAACCAAAACCAGAGCTACCTGGCCCCCAGCCCTGTACTTAGAATTCTAGACCACGCTGCTTTTGCTACAGAGAAGCCATCTGATGTGGAAATTTGTGAGGAGGAGTGTGATTCCCCTGAGTCGGTGCCTCAGCAGGTTCAGGATGAGGGTCCCGTGAAGGTGCATGTCGCAGAAGACGTGCCCATTGCGGTGGAGGTGCACGCCATATCAGAGTACTACGACATTGAGATGGAGAGCCTCCCTGAGCCACCCAACGACTAGCCGCCCGCCAAGCTCTGCAGGACCCCGGACAAGGGCCAGGCCTCGAACGCGCCTGCTCAGTAGAAGTGGCCACTGCTGAGAGCCAGCAGCAGTGGGCTGTACAAGTGCGAGCTGTATATCAGCCTGAGTTGGGTATATCAGCCTGGGTTGACATTTTTGCTCATTCACTACTTCAAGTACCTCTCTGCAAGCTCTTCTTGCTTTTACTGTTTCCACTGAGAAGTCATTTGTTATTTTAATAGGTTTACTTTTAAAAGTGATTTTTTTTGTTTTTTTTGTTTTTTTTGTTTTTTTTTTTTTTGTCCTTTGAAGCTCTCAGCACCTTTTCTTTGTTTTGAATGTGGAGTGTTTTGAATATTATTTGCTGTGGCGAGTTTCTATTTTGGTCATATCTGTTTGGGGTGTGGAATGCCTCTTGTATTTGGATGGGCCTCTTATTCTTTAGATGAGGGAAATTTTTATTTATGATAATTTGAAAAATTTCCTCAGGTGTGGTATTATGGGATTCTTGCTCTGGTATTCCATGAGTACACGTTAGGGTTCTTCAGAGTGTCCCATACCTCTTGAATATTCCTCTCAAGTATATTTTGGCTTTAACAACCTCTTCCATTGAGCTGCTTCATACTTTCACTTTATATTCAAGATCTGAAATTCTATTTACTGCTTTGTTAGTTCTGCTAAGACTCACTGTTGAGTTCTGTGTTAAAGATAACTTGTCATTTAGTTCAATTTTAAACTCTGCCTGAGACTGATTTAACTACTCTGTGCCTATTTTTGTTTCTTGAACTGTTTTTCTCAATTTCTCCAGGTGTCTGTTGTGTTCCTGTTCAAAGTCGTTGATGCAGTTATTTAAACTTCTCCCAGATTTCCTCTTTCATAGTATTGATCATGGTAATGATCATGATTTCAAAGTCGTTGTCATGGGCTTGGCTTTCTTGGCTATTTTCTGTGTAGTGGTTCTGGTTGGGATCTATCTTTATGTGGTTAATTCTTTCTGTGGGAGATTTGTCATCTTGTGTTTTGTTTCTCACGAATCTGCACTTTGACTTGGGCACTGTTGTTTTTTCTCTTAAGACCTTTAAGTTTCTGTATGTTGGGGCTGGAGAAGTGGCTCAGGGGTAAGCCTCTGCCTTGTAGGCAGAAGGTCCTGAGTTCAGATCTTGAACCCCATGTATAGACACCAGGAGGAAGCGGGATTGGCCAGCGTTTCTGGTCCTGGTAGGGCAGATCCTGTGAATCCCGGGGCACAGTAAAGAAGAAAGAGGTGGAGGTGGTCGATGGTGATTCCCGAATTCGCCCATGGTTCTACACACACACACACACATACATACATACATACACACACATGCACAATTGAATAAAAAAAGTTTCTGTATGTTTTTTACTGACCTTATTTAGTTGGTATTACTACTCTTGGGCATTTATTACTAGTGTTTGCCTTGGAGTCAGGTACGTTTGTCTGTTCTTATTTCCTAGACGATGCTATTTGACTGTTAGTTCATCAATTAAGTCAGATTTAGTTGACAGGAGTTGAATATTAGTATGGTAGTGCAAATTTATGATTTAGTACATTGGTGATATGTGAGGGTGAGTGGTGTAATCCCTGAAGTTGTATATATTTTTGGGGTAGCTGCATGTAAAAGTTAATCTACAGTGATTAACACTAGAAAGGAGCAGTATGGTTAAAAAAAGAGGTTTACTTATCTTTGTGCTGGATGTGAAGAATCTCTCCCATGTGACAGGATAATTTTAGAGGATTTCAGATGTATAGCCTTTGTCCACTAGAGCTTTGCTTGAGTTTCCTTTGTATTCTGTTGAATTCTGAAGAACAGTGTGTCCTCCCTGGACTGAGAGTGAGAGTCCTGGGAGGACCGGAGGGGCAGAGGTGCTGATGGCAATGGTAGAGCTCTTCTCTTACGTCCTCTGGCATGGCCTAATGGCTCACCCAAGCTCAGGGCAGCCTGGGTGCTCCTCAGGCTGGCTGGTGGGAGGAACTGGGCTGAGCGGGTGTCCTGGAGGCTGGTGGAACTTACCTGGAAAGGAGGATCATGAGCAAGCATCCTGTCCTAGGCAGGCAGGCTGGAGGGTCTCTGCTTGTGCCTTTTTGCATAAAATAATGATTAGATGTGTATTACATCTTTGTGATCATTTTTGTGTATATGCAATGATGTATTTTTGACCTGCATTATTCTTTGACATTTCAAAAAAAACTCTCATTGAATTTACATCATTTTTCCATGATACCATTCCCTCTGTTTCTTCCACTGAAAAACTTCCTCCCTTGCATATCTTTGCCTATTCCAGTTAACTTGTTCATTGGAATTTTCAGATTATATCTTTGAATATGCAAATGTGTGAAGTCCTGTTGCTCAAAAATGTGCTTATCACAGTCCAGGGCCATGACCTGCACAATGACTGACATTTGAATGACCCCCCAAAGTCTAACAAGGATCACAGGAAGTAAGATCCTTAGAGGTAAGGGATTAACAGTTATAATACTGGGAAGGTGAAGGGGAAGGCACTGGGAGAAGGGGAAGGAGCAGGTTTAAAGGAAGGGGAAAAGGGGAGGTTGCAAGGGGCATTGGGGAAGGATGAAAGGAGGTAAGGTACAGGGGTACCTATTGAATTTGTATAATTGCAGAAAAAAATTAATTAAAAAAATTTTAAAAAAGGAGCCTCCATGTTAAAAGTAATTCATGCTCTATGTCTAGGCTAAGGTCGAGGCAGACTTAAACTACCATGTTCTCCCTAAAGTTAAGGCCGGCATTAAAAACATCATCTGGTCCCTTCCTTAGATAATCTGATAACTCATAAGGTAGTGACTCTTCTATAGCTTGTTCCTTGTCTTTGAAACTTGTTCTTTATTTATTTTTTCCACTCACACAAACTTAATAGGTACCCCAGTCCTCTCCTCCCTGGATCCTCCACCCCTCCCTGGATCCCCTTGCTCCCTCCTCCCTTTTCCTCTTCCTTTCATCCTCTCCCTCCCTTCTTCCCAGTATCTCCTCACTGTATCATCCCTGGAGCATCCTTTAGTGTGAATGTCAAACTTCCCTCTGGTTCCTCCTCTCTGATGAGGTGTAAAGACTCAGTAGTATTGCCTAGAGCCCTTCCTTGTGTTCCCCTTTGATATAGGAACACTATTGTGGCTGTTAATCTCTTGTGTCTAAAGATCCTAGTACCTGTGATCCATGCTAGACTTTGGGGGATCAATGATATGTTGGTCATTGTGCAGGTCATGCAAAGTCTTATTATGGTTGCTTTAGCCCTAATGTGGGTGGATTATCTTGCGTATCATTGCTCCTCCCCATCTTTAGGCTCTTATAGTCTTACGACCCCCTATTCTGCAAATTTCCTGAGCTTTAGGATGGGGAGAGATTAGGCTGGGCTGGTGAAACTTGTTCTTAAAAGTAACTAAAAGTTTATGGAAGTATGACACTTGGGAGATTGTGGGCATCCTGGTCCCCAGATTACTTTTAACCCTTTAGCTTTGTGCTTTTGTGTCTATTATACCTCACTGCCCCCACGTCTAGATCTTGCCATCATACTGCCCATGTAGCATGTGTCATGTCTTTTTAATATACGTGTGTCTGTCTGTCTATCTGAATATGTCTGCTAGGCATGTTCCTATGTATATGCCTATGTGTTTGTCTGCATGTGTGTGTATATGTCCTATCTGTGTGCCTCTGTGTGTGTGCATGCATGTATTTGAGTATGTGTCCCACTCACCATCCTCAATCTTGTCTATACTGACACATGTCTGAGAACTTTTTGGAATCTAGATTTTTTTATCAACAAGTAAGTTTTTCATAGTAAATAAAAAGTAGAATATGATTAAATGAATCATGTATGAAACTTCCCATTCAAATCCTTCCATTAAGGGTACAGACACACATAACATACACATATCAAACATTCACACAGAATTGATTCCTGGACACCCATCAACACAAAATGGAGTAATGCTCAAATGATCTAAGAGAAATTATAACAGTCATCTTACCATCATTTATAATGCTAAGTGCATAAAAAAAGAAATGTAAGAAAATTAGGACTGAGAGGAAAGGAAAGTGTCTTATTTGCTTTACCTGTGGTAGAAAAGAGCTTATGAAGATCAGTGTTGCTAAAATATTAAGACTATGGTGCATTCTTCACCAGTGAGAACATGGATATTTTATGAATAACATAAACTAGGTATCTAAAGGAAGCCATTCCTTTTAGTATTTCTGTTAATAAGAACTCCAATACAAAGACGTTGAGATATTTGCCTTCTGACAAAGTGTATATATACTCCTTTGTAAACAGCACAGTGGCACATGTTTTCCTGACATTCCAATGCTCAGAAATAATACAATACAGTTCTTCATACTGACAAATCTCACCTATATAAGATGGACCCATAAGAATTCTACAATGTTTATTAACTCCCAAAAGGCTCACATACAACAAACATCGCAACATGGAGAATGTTAGCATTAAAGACGTTCAGGGCAAAAAAATCTTTAGTGCACAAGTTCATATTATTTGGTTGCAATGTGATTAATGTTACATGTGTAATGATCTATACACTTAATTTCCAGCCTGCCATACTCGAAGCACCAATTTAACTTGGCAGTGCTTTTTGCCATGATGGAGATCAACAGGAACTTTAGTATTCTGCCCGATGTGTCTTTGGCAACATATGTACTTTGGGGAACATTGTGATATCACAATGGCATTTCTAGATTAGCTTCCTTTGCTGTTAAACTCCGAAAAGTTTCTTCCCAACTGCACCTACAAAAAAGAAACATGTCCTCCTGTCTGGGACACAGACCAGGCCAGACTCTACATTCCTCAGGTAAGGCCCCTAGACCATGCCCCAGGCTCAGATCACATGCTCATACTACTGGCTCATCCTAACAGCAAGCTGGAACTTCAGGCAGTCTGTTCTGGTGCTGCAGAAGGCCCCTATGACATGACCCAGGTCCCAAGTGATCTGCTTGCCAAACTAGACACCTTTTTCTCCTGCCAGAGACAAGACCAGGCCAGACTCCCTGGCCCTCAGAATTCAGCAGAATCCAGAGAAAACCCAAGCAAAGCTCTAGGGAACAAACACCATACATCTGAAGTCCTGAAAAATCATCCCATGACAAGGGAGAGATTCATCACATACATCTCAGACATAAGTAAACCCTTTTTACCATTTCATTCCTTTCACTTATTAGTCACTGTAATTTAACTTTTCTGTAAAGCCACCCCCAAATGCATACAACATCAGGAACTATACCATTTACCCTCAAATATCACGAAGACAGCAAAACAAAAATGTGCATTGCCATAATAATCTTCGCTCCCTGTCTACTAAACCTGACTTAATTGATGAACAGTCTAATAGTCTCATCTAGGAAATACCACCAACATAAGACAAGTGTCCCCAACACCAAGGCAAACATTAGTGATAGCTGCTCAAGAGTAGCAATACCATCTGACTCAGTTCAGTCAAAAACAAAAAGAAGGTCTTAACAGATAAAAAAACAATGCCCAAGTCACAGTGCAAATCCATGAGAAACAAAAGCCAAGACAACAAATCTCCCACCGAAAGAATTAACCCCATAATGATAGATTCCAACCAGAACAAACTCACAGAAAATAGCTAAGAAACCATACCCAAGGTAATGATTTTCAAAGTCTGATCTTTATCATTATCAATACTATGAAAGGGGAAATCTGAGAGAAGTTAAATAATCACATCAACCACTTTGAACAGGAACACAACAGGCAATTGGAGGAGTTGAGAAATACAGTTCAAGAAACAAAAATAGGCATAGAGCAGTTAAAAACAATCTCAGGCAGAGTATAAAATTGAACAAAAAGACAAGTTATGTTCAACCCAGAACAAAACAGAGTCTTATCAGTATAACCAATGAAGAAGAAAATAGAATATCAGATCTTGAAGACAAAATGGAAAGAATAACCAGCTCAATGGAAGAGGTGGTTAAAGCCAAAAAGATACTTGAGAGGAATATTCAAGAGATACAGGAAACCCTGCAGAAGCTTAACATGTACATACATGGAATACCAGAACTAGAATCCCAAAATACCACCAAGGACACACTGCTCCTCAGAATTCAACATAGTCTGAAGAAAACCCAAGCAAAGCTCTAGGAAGCAAACATCATACATCTGAAATCCTCTAAAATCATCCAATCACATGGCAGAGATTCTTCACATTGAACTCAAAGATAAGTAAAACCTTTTTTACCATCATGTTCCTTCAGTTATTAGTCACTGTAGTTTAACTTTTCCATATACCCACCCCAAAATGTATTTAACTTCAGGGACTATTCCTATCACCCTCACATATCACCATGGCACTAAATCATAAAAGTGAACTACCATACTAATCTTCATTTCTTGTCTTCTGAACCTGACTTAATTGATGTACTAACAGTCTAAAAGCCTCATCTAGGAAATAAGAACAATATCAGACAAGTGTACCCAATTCAAAGCAAACACAGGTAAAAATTGCTCCAGAGTAGTAATACTAATTCAGTTCAGTCAAAAATACACAGAAACAAAAAGAAAGTCTTAACAGATAAAACAAAAATGTCCATGTCACAGAGCAAATCCATGAGAAACAAAATACAAGACAAGAAATCTCCTACCGAAAGAATTAACCTCATAAGATAGATTCCAAGCAGAATAAATTCACCGAAAGTAGCCAAGAAAGTCAGACCCATCCCAAAGTTCAGGAAATTTTGTGACAGAGGGGCCAGTAAGATTGTAAGAGCCTATAGATGGGGAGGAGAAACGATATGCAAGATACTCCACACACGTTAGGGGTGTAGTAATCATAACAGGTCTTTGCATGACCTGCACAATGACTAACATGTCATTGACCCTGCAGAGTCTAGCATGGATCACACGCTCTAAGATCCTTAGAGACAAGAGATTAACAGTCACAATAGTGTTCCTATATGAAAGTGGAACACAAAATGGGCCCTAGGCAATGCTACTGAGTCCTTACACCTCATCAGTGAGGAGGACCCAGAGGGAAGTCTGACAGGCACGCTAAAGGATGCTCCAGGAATGGGGGGGGGGCAATTGGGAGAAAGGGAATGAGGTGGGAAAAGGAAGGGAAAAAGGGAGAAGGGAGCAAGGGGATCCAGGGATGGATGGAGGGATGGAGGGGAATGGGAAACTTATCAAGTTCGTATGAGTGGAAAAAATAAATTAAAAAATTAAATAAATAAATAAAAATTAAAAGTAATTTCTCCATTATAACATTAAATGTCAATGGAATTAACTAACCAATATAAAGACACAGATTACAAACTTGGATTAGAAATCACAACCCATCAATCTGTTGCCTTCAGGAAACTCATGTCACCACAAAAGGTAAGCACATCCTAAAATAAAAGGCTGGTCCAAAACTCTGCAAGCTAATGGAACCAAGAAACAGAGAGGGGTAGCCATTATGCTATTAGACAAAGTTGACTTCAAACCAAAAAAAATATCATAAGAGACACAGATGGATACTACATTTTAGTCACAGGTACAATTCACCGGGAAGACTTCACAATGTTGAACATATATGTGCATAATATGGGTTCCTCCACATTCATTAAGCAAATGTTATAGTGTCTAAAGAAAAAAAATCAACCCGCAAACAATAATTTTTGGCAATTTCAATACCACCCTCTCAACATGTGATAGATCCACAGGTCAAAAACTTAACAGAGATGTAACAGTCTTGGGGACCCACGGACACCCGTTGGGGCAGGGATAAGCTGACATGAAGTCAACAACACAGACTCCGGGAGTCAGGTGATTGTCAACAGCAGGCTCTCAGGCTTGCAGGGTGGCTCGTTTATTGTAAGTATGGGGCAGCCTATATATCCCACCCAACATCCCATAAGTCCCAGCATGAGGTTTCCTGAGTCATCCTGACAGGATGAGTTCTCTAGGCCAGGCAGTTTGACGTCAGCACAGGCGTGGCAGCAGGTGTAGCTTGGGGAATTTTCATTCACGCATGCAGCCCATACAGATCATCCCAAAGTGGCATGCTCCCCAGATGGAGATATTGTAGGTAATGGTTGATCAGACACCTTAATTCAGACCTGCCTGGTCCATTCCTCCTACACAGAGACACATTGGAACTTAATCAAACTCTTCCTGAAATGGAGCTTACATATCTTTATCAAACTTTTCATCCATGCACCAAAGAATACACATTTTTCTCAGCAGTACACGGAACTTTCTCCAAAATAGACTACATATTGGGCCACAAAACGAATCACCACATATAGAGGAAATGTGAAATTCTAGTCTGTACCCTATCAGACCACCATGGCCTAAAGCTTGACATCCGCAACACAACAAACAAAAGAAAATACACTAAATCCTGGAAACTAAACGATATGATGCTGAATGAAAATTGGATTTAGGAAGAAATTGTTAAGGAAATGCAAGATTTCCTGGAAGCAAACGTTAACAACTTATTAAAATCTTTGGGACACAATGAAAGCTGTCCAAAAAGGTCAGTTTTTAGCTATTAATGCCTATATCAAAAATAGAGAAACATCACAAATAAATAACTTGACAATGCAGCTTAAAGCTTTAGAGACAAAACAGCAATGCAATCCCAAAAGCAATAGAAGAGAGGAAATTAGCAAAATCAGGGAAGAAATATCTGAAATTGAGATAAGGAAAATGATACAGAGAATCATACAATCAAAAAGCTGGTTCTTTGAAAAAAATCAAAAGATTGATACACCCTAAGCTAAATTAACCACTAATAAGGGAAATAAAACCCAACTTATTAAAATTAGAAATGAAAAAGGGCTTATCACTACTGATGGCAAAGAAATTCAGATAATTTTATTGTCTTATTTCAAAAACTTATACTCTGTGAAATTTGATAACACAAAAGAATGGATGAATTCCTAAGTAAGCACAATTTACATAAATTGAATCAGGATGTTGTGAATTATTTAAATAGTCTTATAATATATGAGGAAATCGAAGAATTAATCTTGAATATTCCAACCAAAAAATGTCCTGGACCAGATGGATTTGGTACAGAGTTCTATCAGATATTTAAGGAACAAATAACACCAATAGTCCTTAAACTGTTCCATCAAATAGCAAAGGAAGGAACACTACTAAATTCGGGCTATGAAGCTGATAACATCTTAATCCCAAAATTTAATAAAGATACACTTAAAAAAGAAAACTATAGGCCAATCTCTTTGATGAACACAGATGCAAAGATTCTCGACAAAGTCTTAGCAAATCGGATTCAAAAATATAACAAAAAGATCATTTACAGTGAACAAGTAGGCTTTATCCCAGGCACACAAGTTTGGTTCAACATACGCAAATCAGTAAATGTAATTCACCATATAAACCACTCCAAAATTCAAGACCATGTTGTATTCTCTATAGATGCAGAAAAAGCTATGGAGAAGATCCAACAGCCTTTATCAAAATCCTAGAGACAGTTGGAATGGAAGGAACCTTTTTCAATATAATAAAAGCTGTATACAACAAGCCAACAGCAAAGATTATACTCAATGGAAAAAAAATTGAAGCACTCCCACTTCCATCAGGAACTAGACAAAGCTGTCCTTTCTTACCACTTTTATTCAATATTGTACTTGAAGTCTTAGCTGAAGCCATACGACAAGAAAGGTAGATGAAAGGGATACAAATCAGCAAGGAAGAAGTCAAGTTTTCTCTATTTGCAGATAACATGATTGTATACCTGAGTGATCCCAAAAACTCCACCAGGAAACTTCTGGAACTAATACAGAAGTTCCTCAGGGTGGCAGGGTACAAAATAAATTGTATTCCCAGGATAAAAGAAGTGAACAAAGCCCAAAGAGAAACAAAAGTAAAAAGGCAACCCACGGAAAGTGAGAAAATCTTCACTAACCACATATCTGAAAGAACTCTATTATCTAGAGTACACAAAGAACTTAGAAAACTAAACACCAAGGAAACTATTGGCCAATTAAAAAATGGACCGTGGAACTTAAAAGAAACTTTACCAGGAAAGAAATTGAAATGTCTATAAATTTCTTTTTTTATTTTATAATATTTTTTATTATTATGTTCGCTCATAAAAACTTAATAGGTACACCAGTTCCCCCCCTCCCTCTTCCTCCCCCCTGCCCTTCTGCTCCCCCTCCCCTCACCCCTCCCTCCCCATCCCCCAGTGCCTCCCCCCCAATCACCAGAGAATCCTTTAATGTGCATGGCAGACTCTCCTATGTGCCCTCCTCTCTGATGACATACAAGGACCCAGTGGCTTTTCTCTGAACCCTTTCCTGTGTTCCTCTTAAGCACAGGAACACTATTATGGCTATCAATTCCTTGCCTCCAAAGATCTTGGTGCCATTAGCAAATGCTAGACTTTATGGGGTCAAAATTTCCTAAGAAATGCTCTGCATCCTTAGCCATCAGGAAAATGCATATCAAAACCTTCCTGAGATATCATCTCACCCCAGTCAGGATGGCAAAAATTCACAATACAAACACCATCAAATGCTGGAGAGGATGTGGCAAGAAGGGAACTCTCCTACATTGGTGGTGGGAATGCAGACTTATACAACCACTCCGGTGAGCCGTCTGGAGCTTCTTAAAGAAATTAAAGATTGAAATCCCATATGTCCCTGCTATTCCACTTTTGGTAATATTCCCCCATACAGTAAACATTCACCTCAATGGCACAAGCCCAACCATGTTCACAGCAGCACTATTTACAATAGGAAAGTCATGGAATCAACTCAAATGCCCAACAGTTGACAAGTGGGTGAGGGAAATGTGGTACATTTATATAATGGAATACTACTCAGCCATCAAAAATGATTAATTAATGAAATTTGCTTGGAAATTGATGGAATTAGAAGCAATTATATTGAGTGAAGTATTACAGACACAGAAAATTAAGTGTGGTATGTACTCCCTAATAGGTGGATCCTAGTACAAAACCAACTTAGAGACACAAAGATAAATCTCTGTAATACCTATAGTAATTGCAAAGATTATAAACAGGAAGGAAGGGGAAGTAGGGCCCCGCCAGCAACCAAGAGAGAGGGGATCATGCTACCGTAGAGATAATAAGCCACCAGGAAGGACTGCAAGTAAGTAATGAGACATCTGGTTAAGCTTACAGACTTGTCTTTAGTCCCCTGCTACCGATGGGGTTTGATCTCACCAGACAGGGGGGGCATAGAGTCTGGCAGATAGAAGTTAACCATCCTGCAAATGGGAGACTGAACCCCCCACACTGCAGTCTCCTATTCTTATTCCATCTACCATTGAATCTACTTTTACAGTAGGAGTCTATTTTAACAGCATTTTATCTTTGCCTAGGAGGTGACATCCAATACCCATCAGGATGAAGCCAAGGGTGGTGCAGGAACAGCAAAACTAGAAAAAAAAACAACAAACCATAATTCAGAACATCAGAGATTCTACATTAATCACCTGGAACCAGACCAGCCTAAGCTCTCCTATCCTAAAGCTCAGGGTGGAGAAAGGGTGGTAAGATTATAAGAGCCTAATGATGGGGAAGAGCAAGGATATGCTAGATACCCCACACAAGTTAGGGCCAAAGTAATCATAATAGGACTTTGCATGCCCTGTGCAATGGCAGACATATGATTGAGCCCCTAAAGTCTAGCCTGGTTCACAGGCACTAGGATCCTTAGAGGCAAGGGAATAACAGCCACAATAGTGTTCCTATACTAATGGGGAATACAAGAAAGAGCTCTAGGTAATGCTACTGAGTCTTTACACCTCATAAGAGAGGAGGACCAAGAGGGAAGCTTGACATTCACACTAAAGGACACTCCAGGGATGGTGGGGCAGATGGCACTTGGAGAAAGGGGGGAGAGGAAGTGAAAAATGGGGGAGGGAGGAAGAGGATCCACGGAGGGTTCGAGGGAGGGAGGGGACCATGGTACCTATTAGGTTTTTATGAGTGAAAACAAAAAAATAGTATTATTGTCTGCAGAAGAAGGTGGTGGAGGCAGTGGGGGAGGCGGCGGTGGCAGGGTAAAGGTTTAGGGTAAGTTAACTAAGTGATGAGAACCCAAGGTAGGCATAGCTCAACCCATGCTGAAGGATGGGGGGCGGGATTGGAGGGGAGGGAGTGAGAAGTTATGCATGTCCATCACAGGAGGAGGAGAGGACTGTGCCACAACCAGACTGTGTTGTCTCTGAGGTGGAATCCCAATGTCTCCTGGGATGCCACATTATCCGAGATATAAAACTGCTGAGGTGGAGGCCTGGTGTGGTTAGTTCGAGGATATCTACCCCTGGGCAAGCCTCTTCTGAACTCTTTGTTGTGATGTCCTTTGGAATACTCTGAAGGAGAGCCATAACCTTTCCTATTCTGATGCCCTACAGCAAAATCTTCACCTGTCTTATTTGAATCAGACCTGAGTCTCCTCCTGCCTGGGGCCTGTGGCCTCTTCTGTCTATCTTCCTTTTCTTTTTCATCATCACTGAAGTCTAAGCCTTCTGGTGGAGGATCTTGATCATTCTTGATCATGCATCAGATCCCCTATCCTGTTTAATTTTTTCTGTGAAAATATACTGGGTGAGGTCTTTCATTGATGGAGCAAAATAAAGTCTCTTTGATTTTAATGCATTTACTTTCAATATGGTCTGAAGAATTAAATCATAACACATAAAAAGGATGTGCAACAGGTCTAAATATCTCAAATATCTTACCTGCAGTCGATCAATTACTTTTGAAGATGACAGCCTCCTCATTCATGGGAGGAAGATTAGTTATAGATTCAATTATTACTAATTGTTCAATAATGCTTGAAACCATCCCCATCCTTACTTTTTAAAAGTTTTATTATATTTATTTATTTTTCTCCAAACATACAAGCTTAATAGGTACCCCGGTCCCTTCTATCCCTCCAACATTCCCCAGGTCCCCCTTGCACCCTCCCCTTTTCCCCTTCCTTTCACCTCCCACCATCCCATTTTTCCAGTGTCTCCCCATTCCCCATCCCATTCCCTGGAACATCCTTTTCTTTGAATGCTAAGCTTCCCTCTAAGTCCTCCACTCTAGTGAGGTGAAAGGACTCATTGGCATTTCCCAGAGCCCGTTTTTGGTTGCCCTTTGGTATGGGAACACTGTCATGACTGTTAATCCTTTGCTCTAAGGATCCTGAATATCCTTTCTTATGTTAGAATCCCACTGAGTTCCATAGAGGAGGTTCCTTCTTGTATGTTCCTGGGAACCTGCTACAGTATAAGTGATATTCCAATAGGGGTACCCCTGATGCCTAAGACACCAGTTACTCTGGCCATGTTTGACCATCAATGATTACTTCCAAAGGAAAGTGACCACCTGAATTCCCACATAATTCACTGTGGCAAGAGAAGGTTTATGTTTGCAAAAGGTTTTATTTCCTCTCATGTACTAAGTAAACATATAACAAGGGAGATAATGTTAAGGGATTGTCAAATGGTTCAGTGTGGTATGTATCACTGTTTGGAATTGAAGCTTGAGTCAACATAGAGTCATCATGATCTCAGCCTTGACATGGTCTCCACATACCTTGTTCATTCTCAGTAGATTCATGTTTAATTTACTGCCCTTGATTTTGGGGGAGATAAATGACAGAAGCAACTGAATGAAAGAAAAATCTCCTTTTGTTTTCAGCTTCAGGACTCTGTCCATCATGATAAGAAAGCTACCGCAGCAGAAACGTGATGTAGCTGGTCACATGACACATGCATTTGGTATGGAAACAGGGATGCTTGGACGTAATCAGAAAGGTTTTTTTCTTTTTCTTCACTCTGAAAGTACCATGGAAAAGAACTGCCAACCATTAGTTTGGGGACAGTTCATTTCAATTAACACCATTGAGAAACCACCTTAAACTCACACTGAGAGGTGTGTCTCCTATGTGATTCTGCACCTGAAATCGAGTTGAAATTAAATATTAATCAGTGAAATTCTGCAATCCCAACATTCTCAGTGTGCATTGCCCAATGTTGACAAATGGCAAGATCTTTATGTCATCCCCATTGCACAATATTCTTTCTTCATCATTTTCTATTTCTCTCTCCAAGACTCCCAGGCTTCATTAATCAACTGCCTTTTGTCCACCAGTGAGAGTCTATTGAAATGCCATTTTCAGGAAGTTCCTTTTCCATTTAGAAAAAAAAGTTATTTATCAGAAAATAAGATAAATGTCCTCCTTCTAAATCTACATACCCAATTTTCACCCAGCAATTGAATTGCATCACAATGAAATTTACTACCTTTCTCACTCATCCTCAATGATGGGCTCTAGATTACTAGGGACAACTTTCTTTTTGGAGGATAAACAAAACACTTTCACTTTTTCCAAAAATCCTCTATGTGATATTACTGAGGAGAGAAAATTAGTAGAGGAAATACAGAGAACACTAACAATATCAAACTCACTATGCAAATATCCTCAAAGAAACAGTATGAGGTACATATCATCAACTAAAACTATAGCATAATATTTGAGAGTTAAGATTGTGTAGTCTCACATTCTGGCTTTATAGTAACTTTTCACACATTCGTTAGAATTTAAGACATTGAAAGGGATAAAGAATTGTTTTTAGTTTTTGAACCTTTGAAGAGAATTTCTGTGTGGCCTTAGCAAAGCAACATAGCATTTTGGCACAAAAATGCCCACTAGCAGGCCTGCACAGGAGGCCAAGATGCAGAAGACTTCCACAACCACCATGATCTTCCCCTTGGTGCTGTGGTAGACAGGAAGGAAGGTGACCCACACACTGCAGAACACTAGCATGGTGAAGGTCAGAAACTTGGCTTCATTGAAGGTGTCAGGCAGGTTCCTGGCCAGGAAAGCCACAGTGAAGCTCCCCAGGGCCAGAGAGCCCAGGTATCCCAGGACACAGTAGAAGGCAGTGACTGAGCCCTTGTTGCACATGATGATGATGTGGCCATGTTCAGAGTGTATGTCTTTGTCGATAAAAGGAGGACATGTTACAAGCCAGAGTACACAGAAAATAAGTTGGACCAAGGTGCAGCTAGGGATGATGTAGTTAGGTGTCCCTGAAATTAGCAACCACCTCATCTTTCTTCCTGGAGCAGTGAGCTTCAAGGCCAGAATCACAGTGATTGTCTTGGCCAAGACAGTGGATACAGCCACAGTGAACACAACTCCAAATGTGATCTTCTGTAAGATGCAGGTTAATGTTTTGGGATGTCCAATGAAGAGCAAGGAGCAGAGGAAACAGAAAGTGAGGGAGATGAGTAAGATGTAGCTGAGAGTGCGGTTATTGACTTTCATGATGGGAGTGTCTCGGTGCTTCATAAAGACCCCAAGAACAAAAGCTGTGAGTTCAGAGAATCCCAGGGACATGCAGGCCAGAGACATCCCTAAGGGGTCTTCATAAGCCAGAAAGGACACTGACCTTGGGAGGCAGTGGGTCTGCTCTGTGTTTGGATAGTGACCATCTGCACACTTCACGCACTGATCCATTACTGATGCAGAAAGAAAAATGTCACCAACACATTGTAATGCTTCACTCTTAATTCACAGCACACATTAAATAAGTGTGGAGTAAGATAATAATTAGTAAAACAATAAACAAATAATAAATAGAAAAACAACGAATATATGGTTTCCTGTAGATTGCCCTAGGACAGTGATTCCCAAATTCATCTGTTCACATTTTTTTATTAATACATTTTTTATTATTATTTCAGCTCATACAAACTTAATAGGTCCACCAGTTCCCTCCCTCCCTCCTCCTCCCCCCATATCCCCTGTTCCTCCTCCCCACCCCCTCTCTTCCCATCCCCCAGTGCTTCCCGCCCCAATTCCCAGAGAGTCCTTTCTTGTACATGCCTGATTTTCCTCTGGGCCCTCCTCTCCGATGATGTATAAGGACCCAGTGGCCTTCCCTGAACCCTTTCCCGTGTTCCCCTTAGGTATAGGAACACTGCTGTATCTGCCAATCCCTTGCCTCCAAGGATCTTGGTGCCTTTAGCAGATGCTAGACTTTGTAGGTCAATAGTGTGTTGGACAATGCGCAGGGCATGTAAAGTACAATTATGATTGCTTCAGCCCTAACTTGTATGGAGTATCTTACATATCATTGTTCCTCCCATCCTTTTGCTCTTACACTCTTACCGCCCCCTCTTCTGCAAATTTCCCTGAGCTTCAGGATGGGGAGAGATTAAGCTGGCCTAGTTCTAGGTGGTTGATATAGAGTCTCTGAAGTTCTGGATTGTGGTTTGTTGATTTTCTTTTGCAGTTTTGCTGCTCCTGCAATGCCCTTCACTCCATCCTGGTGGGCATTGTATGTTACCCCCTGGCCAGAGACAAAAAGCTGTTAAACTAGAGTCCTGTGATAAAAGCACATTCAAAGGTAGATGTAATAAAAGTGGGAAACCACAGTGAGGGAGGGGTCTATCACCAATTTGCACAATGGTTACTTTTTATCTGCCAGACTACATGCCCTCCTCTTCTGGTGAGATCATACCCCCTCAGTAGTAAATGATCAGGAACAAAAGTCTGTGAACTTAATCAGATGTCTCATTACTTATTTGAGTCCTTGATGGAGGCCTATTTTCTCTGCTGTAACATGGTCCCTTCTCTCCTTGTTTCTGGTGTGGCTCTCCTACCCTATCCCTCCTGTTCATAATCCTTGCAATTACTGTCTCTAGGTGGGCTGGGTGGGTTTGGTACTAGGAGCCACCTATTAGGGAGTACATACGGTGCTTAATTTTCTGGGTCTGGGATACTTCACTTAATATGATTGTTTCTAATGACATCCATTTCCTGGCAAATTCCAGTAATTCATCATTTTTGATGGCTGAGTAGTACTCCATTGTGTAGATGTACCACAGTTTCCTTATCTACTCGTCAACTGTTGGACATTCGGGTTGATTCCATGACTTTGCTATTGTAAACAGTGCTGCTATGAACATGGTCGTGCTTGTGCTATCAAGGTGAACCTCTGCTGTATAGGGGGTTATTCCCAAAAGTGGAATAGCAGGGTCATATGGTATTTCATTCTTTAATTTCTTTAAGAATTTCCAGATGGCTCGCCAGAGTGGCTGTATGTGTCTGTATTCCCACCAGCAATGTAGGAGAGTTCCCCTCTCTCCACATCCTCTCCAGCATTTGTCCTTGTTTGTATTGTGGATTTTTGCCATTCTGACTGGGGTGAGAAGATATCTCAGGGAAGTTTTGATTTTCATTTCCCTGATGGCTAAGGAAGTGGAGTATTTTTTAAGATATTTGTTAGACATTTTAATTTCATCCCTGGTAAAGTTTCTATTAGGTTCCAGGGCCCATTTTTTAATTGGGCCATTGGTTTCCTTGGTGTTTAGTTTTCTAAGTTCTTTGTGCACTCTGGACACAGAGTTCTATCAGATGTGTGGTTAGTGAAGATTTTCTCCCATTCTGTGTGTTGCCTTTGAACTTGTGCTACGTTCTCTTTATCTGAACAGAAGCTTTTTAATTTCACAAGATCCCAACTGTTGAGAGTTGTTAGCAGTGACTGTGCCATTGGATGTCTGTTTAGGAAATGTTGGCCTAGCCCAATCAGCTCGAGGTAGTTCTCTATCCTTTCAACTATGGTTTTTATAGTCTCTGGCCTGATATCAAGGTCCTTGATCCATGTGGAATTAGTTCTTGTACATGGTGACAAGTACGGGTCCAGCTTTAATCTTCTGCATGTGGAGAACCAGTTTTGCCAGCACCATTTGTTGAAGATGCTGTTCTTTTTCCATTGGATTCTTTGGGCCCCTTTGTCAAAGACCAAATGGCTGTAATTTTGTGGGCTTATATCTGGGTCTTCAGCCCTTATCCATTGATCTGTATGTCTATTTTGGTGCCAGTACCTGGTTGTTTTTACAACTATGGATTTTAGTATAGACTTATGTTTGGTGTGGTAATACCTCCAGCAGTGTTTTTGTTACTCAGGATTGTCTTTGCTATCCTGGGTCTTTTGTGCCTCCATATGAACTTTGAGATTGTTTGGTCAGCTTCTTTGAAGAATTGCTTTGGGATTTTAATTGGTATAGCATTAAATCTGTACATTGCCTTTGGTAGGATGGTCATTTTTATGATGTTGATTCTACCAATTCAGGAACAAGGGAGGTCTTTCCACCTTCTGGTGTCTTCTGCTATTTCTTTCTTTAGTGTTTTAAAGTTTTCATTGTGAAGGTCTTTTACCTCCTTAGTTAGGTTTATACCAAGGTATTTCATTTTTTTAGGGGCTATAGTAAATGGGATTGTTTCTCTCAAGGCTTTTTCGCTTCTTTCATTCTGGGCATATAGGAAGGCCTCAGATTTTTGCACATTTATTTTGTATCCTGCCACCCTGCTGAACTTCTCAATTAGTTCCAGGAGCTTCCTGGTGGAGTTTTTGGGATTACTCAGGTATAAGATCATGTCATCTGCAAATAGGGATAGCGTGACTTCTTCCTTGATGATTTTAATCCCTCTTATGTCCCTTTCTTGTCTTATGGCTTCAGCTAAGACTTCAAGTACAATATTGAATAGAAGTGGTGAGTGTGGACAGCCTTGTCTAGTTCCTGATCGAAATGGGAATGCTTCCAATTTTTCCACATTGAGCATAATCCTTGCTGTGGGCTTGTTGTATACAGCTTTTATTATATTGATAAAGGTTCCTTCCATTCTTTCTGTCTCTAGTGTTTTGATCATAAAAGGCTGTTGGATCTTGTCAAAAACTTTTTCTGCATATATCGAGAGTATCATGTGGTCTTAGACTTTGGACTGGTTTACATGATGAATTACATTTATTGATTTGCATATGTTGAGCCAACCTTGTGTGCCGGGGATGAAGCCTACTTGGTCCCCGTGAATGAACTTTTTAATATGTTTTTGAATCCGATTTGCTAAGACTTTCTTGAGAATCCTGTTCACAATTTTATGGTAAAGAATACCAAATCTTGCAGAGTCCTTTACTAAATTATATAGAATGATGTCTGCTACCTTGTCTCAGAAGAACATGCTTATATGATGATATAACAAGGGTGAACAGACTGGGTACCTAATAAAACCAAACTTTATTTATTTTTTCTGCCATAATTTCTCTTTTCCTTTTTTCCTAATCATATAATCTCAATAGGTACCCCAACACTCTCCATTGCTCCTCCCATCCCCAGTCGCCTCCCTTGCACTCTCCAAATTTTCCCTTTCCTTTTACATCCTTTCCTCCCTCCTTCCCTCCCCATCTCTAAGTGACTCCCTCTCCCTCCCTCACATCCCCTGAAACATCATCTTGTGCGAACTTCAAATCTCCCTCTGAGTCCTCCACCCTATTGAGGGTTTAGGACTCAGTGGCATAGCTCAGAGCCCATTCTTGGGCTCCCTGTTAGTATGGGAACTCTATTATGACTGTTTAATCCATTGCTTCAAAGGATTCTACTCCCTGGAGCCTTCTCCCCTATGATCCATGCCAGATTTTAGTGAGACAGCCATTGTGCAGGTCAGGCAAAGCCCAATCCTGGCTGCTGCAGCCCTATCTTGTGTGGAGTATCTTGCATATGGTTGGTCCTCCCCATCTTTAGGCTCTTAAGCTCTTGCCACCCCTTCTTCCTCAAGGTTCTCTGAGATTTAGGATGGAGAGAAATTTGGCTGGTCTGGTTTCAGATGATCAATGTATGGCTTTGGTGTTCTGAACTGTGGTTTGCTGTTGTTTTGCTTTTCCTGCAATGCCATATGCTCCATCATGATTGGTATTGAAGGTCACCTTCTAACCAACGATGAAAGACTGTTTAAATGAAGATGTTACTATAAGAGGAGACTCAAAGGTAGATGTAAGAATAAGAATAGGACACAGCAGTGTGGGAGGAGGGTCAGTGTCCCATTTTCAGGATACTTACCATCTATCTGCCAGTCCTTATGTCCTCCCTCATTGGTGAGATCAAATCTAGTCAGTTGCAAATGACCAGGAAGGGAATTGAGAATGAGATGCACAAGATATCTGGTTACTTACTTGCAGTACTTGACCATGGTATATTTTCTCTACTGAAACATGATCCTCTTTTTCCTTTTTTTGGGGGGGCCCTCATTTGCTGTCCCTACTATTTATAGAACATTGTGATTACAATAAGTATTGCAGAGATTTATCTATGAATATGTCATTAAGTGTGTTTGGTACTAGGATTCACCTATTAGGGCATACACATGGTGTCTAATTTTCTGGCTGGGATATTTTACTCAACATTTTTTTCTAATTCCATCAATTTCCCAGCAAATTTCATTAATTTATCTTTTTTGATAGTGGAGTAGTATTCCATTGTATAAATGTACCACATTTTCCTTATCTACTACTCAAATGTTGGACATTTGTATTATTTTCATGTCTTTGCTTTTGTAATTAGTGCTATAATAAACATGGTTGTACTTGTGTCATTGTAGTGAATTCCTGCATTATGGGGGATTGGTTATGCCCAGAAGTGGTATAGCAGGGTCATATGGCATTTCAATCTTTTTTTAGAAATCATGAAACTGATCACCATAGTCCTGCGTTCCCATGATCAGTGTATGAGAATTCCCTTCTCTCCACATCCTCTCAGCATTTGGTGTTGTGTGTATTGTGTATTTTCGCTATCCTGACTAGGGTGACATGATATCTCAGGGTAGTTTTTTTTTTTTTGCGGTTCCCTGATAGCTAGTGATGAGTCAGATTCTTTTAGATATTCATTAGACATTTCAATTTTGTCCCTTGAATAGCGTCTTTTGAATTCTGAGACCCTTTTTTAACTGGGGCATTAATCTCCTTGGTGTTTAGTTTTTTAAGTTCTTTGAGCTCTCTAAATAATAGAGCTCTATCAGATATGTGCTTAGTGAAATTTTTTCCCGTTCTCTGGGTTTCCTTTTTGCTGAGTTTACAATCTCTTTATTAAACAGAAGCTGTTTAATTTCATAAGATCCCATTTGTTAAGTGATGGTTCTGGTGCTTGTGCCATTGAGTTTCTGTTTATGAACTGTTGTCCTAGTCTAATCAATTGGAGGGATTTCTTTACCATTTCAACTAGGTTTCTGTAAGGTCTGGGCTAACATTAACGTCCTTGATCCATTTGGAATTAACTTTTGTGTATGGTCACAAGTATGTGTCTAGTTTTAATGTTATGTATGTGGATATCCAATTTTACCAATACCATTTGTTGAAGATTCTGTTCTTTTTCCATTGAATTTTTTGGACCCCTTTGTCAAAGATCAAATGGCTATAATTGTGA
The DNA here is from genome assembly GCA_023101885.1 of Typhlomys cinereus. Taxonomy (NCBI): domain Eukaryota; kingdom Metazoa; phylum Chordata; class Mammalia; order Rodentia; family Platacanthomyidae; genus Typhlomys; species Typhlomys cinereus. The sequence goes on along the minus strand of JALPQD010000256.1, from coordinate 2,866,070 downwards.
AGGTTTATATCTGTTTCTTCAGCCTTTTTCCATTGATCTACGTATACATTTTGGAGCCAGTACTAGGCTGTTTTATTACTATGGTTTTGTAATCTAGATTAAAGTTTGTTATGGTGATAACTCTAGCAGTGTTTTTGTTACTCGGGATTGTTTTTGCTATCCTGGACATTTTGTGTTTCCATATGAATTTTGATATTGTTTGGTCAATTTCTTTAAAGAAATATTTGGGAATTTTAATTGGTATAGCATTGAATCTGTATACTACTTTTGGTAGGATGGTCATTTTTATGCCATTCTTCTCTAGGCTCATAAAGGGAATTTCCACCTTCTGGCATCTTCTATAATTTCTTTCTTTAGGATTTTAAACTTTTCATTATAAAGGTCTCTCACTTCATTGGCTAGATTTATACCAAGGTATTTCATTTCTTTGGGGCTATGGTAAATGGGATTGTTTTCTTTGAACATTTTCATTTTTTCATCCTTGGTGTATAGGAAGGTCACTGATTTTTGCATGTTCATTTCGTACCCTGACACTCTGCTCAAATTATATGTTAGTTCCAGGATTTTCTTGGTAGAGATTTTATGATCACTCAGGTATAGGATCATATCATTTGCAAATAGAGATAACTTCACTTCCTCTTCGCTGGTTTGAATCCCTTTTATCTCCCTGTGTTGTCTTATGGCTCCAGCTAAGACTTTAAGTACAATATTGAATAGAAGTGGTGAAAGTGGACAGCCTTGTCTAGCTTCTGATCGATTTGGGAATGCTGCAAGTTTTTCCCATTGATTATAATCCTTGCTGTTGGCTTATTGTATACAGCTTTCATTATGTTGATAAAGTTTATCCCATTCCAACTGTCTCTAGTGTCTTGATCATGAAAGGCTTTTGGATCTTGTCAAAAGCTTTTTCTGTGTCTACATAAAGTATCATGTTATCTTATATTTTGAATTGGATTATACGTTGGTTTAGATTTATTAATTTGGGTTTGTTGAACCAACCATTTATTCCTGGATTAAAACCTACTTGATTACATCAAATGATAATTTTGATATGTTTTTGAATCCAATATGCTAAAATTTTGTTGGGAATCTTTGCATCTATGTTCATCTAAGAGAATGCCATCTAGTTTTCTTTTAAAAGTGTATCTCTCTTAGGTTATTGGGTTAGTATGATATTAGCTTCATAGAAAGAATTTGGAAGTGTTCTTTCCATTGCTATTTTATGGAAGAGTTTGATGAGTAGTGTGTTTGTTTTTCTTTAAATATCTGGTAGAATTTTGTGCTGAACCCATCTGATCCAGGACACGTTTTGTTGGTAAGAGTGTAGATTACTTCATCATTTTCCTCATTTTTATAGGACTAATTAAGAATCACGACTTCCTGATTCAATTAGGTGAATTGTGCCTACTAAAGAGTTTATTGATTTCTTTTGTGTGATCAAATTTCATGGAGTATAAGTTTATGAAGCTTGACATAATTCCCTGAATTTTTTACGTGTCAGTTGTGATAACTCCATTTTCATTTCTAATGTTGTTAATTTGGGTTTTCTCTCTTGACTTTGGTTAATTTAGCTCAGGGTGAATCAATCTTATTGATTTTTTCAAACAATGAGTTTTTCGACTGATTAATTCTTTGTATGTATTTTCTTATCTCAATTTCTGATATTTCTCCCTTGACTTTGGTAATCTCCTGTCTTCTAGTGCTTTTGGGATTGGACTGCTCTTGTGTCTCTAAAGCTTTAAGCTGCATAATTAATTTATTTATTTGTGATGTTTCTATCTTTTGTTTTCTATGTATTTATTTATTTGTTTATTTTTTATTTCCAATCATACAAACTTAACAGGTACACTGGTCCCTTCCCTCCCTCCACCCCTACCCACCTATGCACCCCTCCCTTTCTCCTTCCCTCCCCATCCCTCAGTGCCTCCCCCTTCCATCCCCGGAGCATCCTTTAATGAGCATGCCAAACTCTCCTGTGGGTCCTCCTCTCTGATGAGGTGCAAGGACCCAGTGGCATTTCCCAGAACTGTTTCCTGTGTTCCCTTTAAGCATGGGAACACTACTGTGGCTGTTAATCACTTGCCGCCAAGGATCTTATTGCCTTTAGCAAACGCTAGACTTTGTGATGTCAATAGTGTGTTGGACATTGCACAAGGCATGTGCAATTCACATTCAGCATCATAGTGTTTAGTTTCCAGGAATTAATGTGTTTTTTGCTCTTTGTTGTTTTGCAGATGTTAAGCTATAGACCATGTTGGTCTGAAAGTGTACGGGCTACAATTTCAACTTTCCTGAATATGTGCAGATTCGTTTTGCAGCTATATATTGTCTAATTTTATAAAGTTCCATGGGATTATGAGAAGAATGTGTATTCCTTGCTTCAACAGATGGTTCGATAGAGATTTGTAAGTTCAATTCAGGAAGAGTTTGGTTTAATACCAATGTTTCTCTGTTGAGTTTTTGGCCTGTCCATCTATCCCATGTTGAGAGTGTGGTATTAAAGTCCTCAAGTGTTATAGTTTTGGGATTGAATTCTTGCTTAGGACATTGTAGTGTTTGCTTAGTGAATGTGGAAGATTCCCTATTAGGTGCATACATGTTCAGTATTGTGAAGTCTTCCTGGTAAATTGTTTATGTGACTAAAATGTAATAGCCTTCTTTATCTCTTCTGATTTTCTTTGGCTTGAAGTTCACTTTGTCAGATATCATAATTGCTTTCCCTGCTTTTTTCAATTAGCTTAACGAATTTTTGACCAACCTTTTACTTTTAGAATGTGCTATCTTTTGTGATGAGACATTTTAGACATGTTCCAGAAGGTAGAAGATGGATGGGTTTTGATTTCTAATCCATGTTTTTCACCTGTATCATTTGATTGGTGAGTTAATTCCATTGACATTTAGTGGTATGATGGAGAAATTACATTTCGTTCCTGATATTTTTTGTATTTAGTGCATTTCATAAGTGTATTATTTAGCTTCTAGTTTGTGGTGGTATTACACTTCCCTTCTGTCACCCTGGATATGCTTGTTCTTTTCTTCAAGCTTGAGTATATTTTGTAGCATTATTTGAAGGCCTGGTTTTGTGTTCATATAAAGCTTCAACTTGTTTTTGTGGTCAAAAATTTTCTTTCACCCTTGATCATGACTGATAGTTTTGCCAGGTATATCAGCCAGGATTGACCTTTGTGCTCATTTAATACTTGAAGTATGTCTCTCCAAGCTCTTCTGGCATTTAATGTTTCCACTGGAAAATTCACTTGTTATTTTAGTAGATTAACCTTTAAAGGAGATTTATTTTTTTCTCTTGAAAATGTCAGCGCATTCTCTTTTCCTTGTATGTGTAGTGTTTTGCCTATAATTTGCCATGGAGAGTTTCTGTTTTGGTAATTTCTGTTTGAGGTGCGGAATGTCTTTTGTATTTGTATTGGACCTCTCTTTCTTTAGATGTAGAACGTTTTCCTTTATGATAATATGAAAATTTTCCTCAGGTGTGATATTTTAGTATTCTTTTTCTGGTATTACATGAATGCACATGTCAGGCTGGTTCAATGTCCCATAACTCTTGAATATTCCTCTCAAGTATCTTGTTGGATTTAGCAATGTCTTTGATTGATTTGGTGAGTTCTTCCACTTTGTCTTCAAGATCTGATATTCCATGTGGTGCTTCATTATTTCTGCTGAAAAGACTATCTGGTGAGTTCTGGGTTGAAGATAGCTTGTCTTGTAGGTCAGTTTAAACTCTGCTTGAGATTGTTTTAACTGCTCTATGCCTGTTTTTGTTTCTTCCACTGTTTTTCTCATCTCTAAGTGCATGTTTTATTCCTGTTCAAAGTGGTTGATGCAGATAATTAACTCTTCCAGGATTTCCTCTTTCATTGTTTTGATCATAGTAAGGACCAGGCTTTGAAATTCATTATCTTGGGTATGGCTTTCTTGGCTATTTTCTGTGAGTTTGTTCTGGTTGGATTTCATCATTATGGCATTCATTCTTTAGGTACAAGAGTTTTGGTCTTGGTTTTTGTTTCTCATGAATTTGTGCTTTGACCTGGTCATTTTTATTTTATCTCTTAGGAGCTTCTTTTTGTTTTTGTGTGTTTTAGCTGCACTGATTTAGATGGTATTACTGTATTTGAGCAGTTAATCTAGTTTGTCTTTAAATTGGGTATGCTTGTCTGGTACTGGTGTTATTTCCTAGATGAGACTATTGAAGTGTTAGTACATCAATTAAGTTGAGTGTATTAGACAGAGATTGAAGATTAGTATACTAGTGTACTTTTTAGCTTTATTCCCTTGGTGATATGTGAGGGTAAATGGTATAGTCCCTGAAATTGTATGGGATTTTGGGTGGCTATATAGAAATGTTAACCTACAGTGTGAAATAATTGAGAGGAATGAGATGGTAAAAATGGTTTGCTTATCTAAGAGCTGGATGTGAAGAATCTGTCCCATATGATGGGATGATTATAGAAGACCTCAGATGAATGGTGTTAGCTCCTGCCCCTTTGCTTTGGTTTTCACTGGACTCTGTTGAATTCTGAGGAGCAGGGAGTCTGCCCCTACATGGTTTTGGGGCACAAAGGCAGAGTGTCTAGTGGGGAGTACAGAAAACCTGGGGTTTGAAGCATGGCCTAGAAGCCTTCCCCAGAACCAGAAAGGTGGGCTGGCTACTAGTGGGGTGCACAGATGACATGGGCCCTGGGGTATGACTGAGAGACCTTCTTCAGTACCAGAGAGGCAGGTTGACTAGTAGTGGGGCACTCAGATGACCTGGAGCCTGGGGTGTGTTCTAAGGGGCTTACCTGATGAGCAGGTAATCAGCCCTGGTCCTGGTCCAGGGCAGAAAAGCAGAGTGGCTTGTGTGGTGTGCAGATGACCTGGATCCTGAGGCATGGTCTAGGTGTCTTACCTGAGGAGTAGGGAATCAGCCCTTGTCAGGATCCAGGTCCTCCCCACAAAGACAAAACCCAACCTAAAGACACATTGTTATTTGATATGATACTTGAATTTCATAGGGAAACCTAGTTCTGACTGTTCAATCCAATTGCCACAATCATTTTGATGTTACCTGTCGCTGTGTACTTACATGATAGTATAAACAAAGAAATATTCCTCCCTTTTCATATAAAAAGGGGGAGAAATTTTATGATTAATGTTAAAGACCTCAGGATCAGTGATCCCAAAGCTGTATTGATAATATCATCTCCACTGAGCATATGCTTTTGCTTATTGAAATGTCATTGAAATAATATCTATAAACTATTGAATTCTATTTTTTTCAGCATTGTTCAATGAGAATGAGAATAAATAAAAGGAGACATTAAGAAAGCAGCCATTTCAAGAGTGATGGACACCTTGAAGAAGCATAACATGCACATTCATGGAATACAAGAACAAGTATCCCAAAATATCATATATGAGGAAAATTTTCAAATTGTCATGAAAGAAAAATTTTTCACATCTAAAGAAAGAAATGTCTGTTGGGATTTATGTGAGAAACAATGTGACCGTGAGCGTCTCAAGTGGGCAGGTGGTCTGAAAGGGCAGAGGGACTGATGTAGATGGTGGCATGCTTCACCTGGTACCTGGGGCATGGCCTAGTGTCCCACCCAAGCCTGGAGCAGCCTGGGTGTGGCTCCAGTTGGCCGTTGGGAGGAGCTGGGATGAGAAGGTGACCTGGAGGCTGGTGGCATTTACCTGAGAAACAGGGTGACCTCCAGGTTCCAGGGCAGGGGGTGTGTGGAATTGTAAACAGATTATAAACAGGAGGGAGGGGGAAGGATGGCCCCACCAGAAACAAGGAGAGAGTGGATCATGCTACAACAGAGAAAATAGGCCACTATCATGTACTGCAAGTGAGCAATGAGACATCTGGTTAAGCTCACAGACTTTCCATCCTGCTAACTTTCCAAAGTAATCATAATAGGACTTTGCATGACCTGCGCAATGACCAACATATCATTGACCCCCCCAAGGTCTAGCATGGAGCACACACAGTAGGATCCTAGCCACAATAGTGTTCCTATACTAATGGAGAACACAAGAAAGAGCTGTAGGCAATGCTATTCAGTCCTTACACCTTATCATCCTTACACCATTACACCCAGAGGGAAGTTTGACATGCACAGGAAAGTATTCTCCACGAATGGGGGTGAGGGGGCACTGGGAGAAAGGGAAGAAGGGGGGAAAGGAACGGAAAAGCAGGGAGGGAGGAAGGGGATCTAGGGAGGGGTGGAGGGAGGGGAATGGGGTACCTATCAAGTTTTTGTGAGTGGATAAAATACACTATAAATAAAAAAATAAAAAAGAACAAAATGTCCATCCAAATATGAGAAACATATAGCACCCTAAACATATATGACCAAAATAGAAACTCACCATGGCAAATAATATTAAAAGCACTACATATACAGGAGAAACCGAAATTACTAAGTTTCAGGAGAAAAAAAAATTGTCACTTTTAAAGGTATACATTCTGAAATCACTGAAGACTTTTTAGTGGAAATAGTAAAAGCCAGTAGAGCTTGGAGAAAACTACTTCAAGTATTGAATGAGCACAAATGTCAATGCAGGCTGATATACCGATCAAAACTATCAGTCATGATCCAGGGTGAAAGAAAAACTTTACACCATAAAGAAAAGTTGAAGGCTTATATGAACACCAAAGCAGTCCTTCAAAAAATGCTAGAAAAAATGCTCAAGCTTGAAGAGAAGAACAAGCATATCCAGGAAGACAGAAGGGAAGTACAATTCCACTAAAGTCTACAAACAAAATAATACACTTATGGAAGTCACTAAACACAAAAAAATGTCAAGAATTAAAAGTAATTTCTCCATTTTAATACTAAATGTCAATGGAATTAACTCCAATTAAAAGGTACAAGTTACAATCATGGATTAGAAATCAAAACCTAACCATCTGGTGCCTTCAGGAAAAATGTGTCATCACAAAAGTTAGGCAAATTCTAAAAGTAAAAGGCTTTTCAAAAATTCCTTAAGTTAATGGAACTCAGAAAGAAGCAGGGGTAGCAATGATGATATCCAACAAAGTGGACTTCAAGCCAAAAAAATCATAAGAGATTTCAGTCACATGCACAATGCACCAGGAAGACTTCACAGTACTGAACATAAACACACCTAATACGGGCTCCTTCACTTTCATTAAGCAAACACTACATCGTGTAAAACAAGAAATCAATCCTTAAGGGATTAACCTCAGGGATTTCAGTATCACACTCTCAATATGGGATAGATCAAGAGGCCAAAAACTCAGAAGAGACACATTATAATTAAACCAAATGGTCTCTGAAATGGAGCTTACAGATCTCTATAGAATCTTCCATCCAAGCACTATGGAATACACATTTTTCTCAGCATCCCATGTAACTTTCTCCATGATAGATCACATACTAAAACACAAAACAAATGTTGACATATACATGGAAGTTGACATTATAGCTTGAACCCTGTCAGACCACTATGATCTAATGCTTGACATTTACAACACAAAAAAACAGCAGAAAATACACTAACCCTTTGAAAATAAACACTATGAGAAATGGGTTCAGGAAGAAATCATAAAGGAAATTCAAGATTGCCTAGAAGTAAATGATAATAAAAATACAACATATCAAAATCTGGGAGACAATGAAAGCCCTCCTAAGAGGTAATTTTATAGCTCTCAATATCAATATCAATATCAAAAAAATAGAAATGCCGCAAGTAAATAACTACCAATGGGCTTAACGCTTTAGAGACTTCCCTTCTGATTGCTCGGCCTGGATGCCAGTGGTCCAGCCAGGACACACTGAGCTTCAGGTAAGCAGCCCCTGCTCACCCCAAGGCCCAGATAACCCACTGGTCCCAGATCCCCCCACCAGGCAGTTGGAACAGGGCTGCCCCAAGTGGGGAAGGACCCTGGGCCACACTCCGGTCCCCAGGTTAATTGCACCTACCCATAACACCTCCACACTTTTGCTCCCCCAACCTGGATGTGAGTGGTCTAGCCAGTACACACTGTGCCCCAGGTCGGGTGCAGTCCAGTGAGGGCACACTGTGCCACAGTCCAGGGAGGATGCACTGCTTATCAGAATTCAGCAATCCAATGAAAACCCAAGCAAAGCTCTAGGGGACAGAGGCCACACATCTGAAATCATCTAAATTTATCCTGTCACATGGGAGAGATTCTGCACATCCATCCCAAAGATAAGTAAACCCTCTTTTTTACCATCTTGTTCCTTTCAATTATTAGTTACTATAGAGTAAGTTTTCCATATAGCCACCCCCAAAACATTTATAACTTCAGGGACTATGCCACTCACCCTCACATATCAACGAGGTACGAAAATGTAAAAGTGCACTACCATACTAATATTCACCCCCTACTCACCTCCTGTACTAATGGTCTAATAGCCTCATCTAGGAAATAACAATAATGACAAGCGTAACCAACACCAAGGCAAACTCTAGTATTACCTGCCTGAGAATAGTGCTACTAACTAAATCAGTTCAGTCAAAAATAAGCAGACATTGAAAGAAGGCCTTAAGAGATAAAACAACAATGCCCAAGTCAAAGTGCAAATCCACAAGAAACAAAACTCAAGAAAACACATCTCCCACCAAAATAATTAACCCTGTAATAATAGACTCCAAATAGAATGAATCCATAGAAAATAGCCAAGACAGGCTGACCCAAGATAACGACTTTCAAAGCATGATCATTACCATGATCAATACTATGAAAGAGGAAATTTGGGAGGACTTAAATTAAACTGAACTAAAAGACATGTTATCCTCAACCCAGAATTCAACAGAGAAGAAATGAAGCAGAAAATAGAATTTCAGATCTTGAAGACAAAGTGGGAATATTAACCAACTCAATGGAAGAGGTTGTTAAAGCCAAAAAGACACTTGAGGGAAATATTCAAGATTTATGGGACACCCTGAAGAAGCCTAACATACGTATTCATAGAACACCAGAGCAAGAATCCCAAAATACCATACCTGAGGAAATTTTTAGACTATCATCAAGGAAAACTTTCTTCATCTAAAAAAAGAGAGACCCATCCAAATACAAGAGGCATTCTGCACCCCAAACAGATATGACCAAAATAGAAAATTACCACAGCAAATAATAGTTAAAACACTTCACATTCAAGAGAAAGAGATGGTGTTGAGAGCATCAAGGGTTTAAAAAAAACCCAAGTCACTTTTTTTTTTTAAATTTTTTTTATTATTATTATTATTTATTCAATTGTGTGTGTGTGTGTGTATGTATGTGCGCGCATGTGTGTATGTGTGTGTGTAGAACCACGGACGAATTCGCGAACCACCATGGACGCCTCCACCTCCTTCTGCCCCGGGATTCACAGGCTCCGCCCTACCAGGACCAGAAGCGCAGGCCGCCCCCGCTTCCGCCTGGCGTCTATACGTGGGATCTGGGATCCGAACTCAGGACCTTCCGCCTGCAAGGCGGAAGCTTAACCCCTGAGCCACCTCTCCAGCCCCCAAGTCACTTTTAAAGGTAAACCTATTAAAATAACAAATGACTTCTCAATGGAAACAGTAAAAGCAAGAAGAGTTTGGAGAGAAGTACTTCAAGTATTGAATGATTAAAAATGTTAACCCAGGCTGATATACTCCGGAAAATTATCTGTCATGATTGAGGAGGATAGAAAAGTTTTCCAGCACAAAGACAGCTTGAAGGCTTACATGTCTACCAAACCAGGCCTTCAAAAACTGCGAGAAAAAGACGTTGGGGAGTCATTGACATGTCAGTCATTTCATAGGTCATGCAAAGTGTGATTATGGTTACTGCAGCCTTAACTTGTATGGATTATCTTGCATATTGTTGGACCACGCCCTCTTTAAGCTCTTTTCATCTTGCTGCCCCCTCTCTCCCAATATTCCCTGAGCTTTAGGATGGGGGGAGATTTGGCTGGTCTGGTTCCAGGTGATTAATGCAGGGTCTCTGGTGTTCTGAATAACATTTTGTTGTTGTTTTCAGTTTTGCTCTTCCTGCACTGCCCTTGGCTCCATCCTGTAAGTATAGCATCTTAAGTCTAACTAAAGCCAACAATGAAAATTCTAATATATGCTAAAGAATTCTCACAGTTATAACCCAGCTTAATGGATGAAGAATAATGAATGGCCTTTGGGGAAAAAAAAAGTGCTAGTAAAGATACTCCAGCTTGAAGATAAGAACAAGCATATCCAGGAGGACAGAAGAGAAGTACAATAACACTAAACTTACAAGTTAAATAATACACTTATGGAAGCCACTAAACACAAAAAATGTCAGGAATTAAAAACAATTTCTCCATTATAACATTAAATGTCAATAGAATTAACTCACCAATCAAGAGACGCAGGATACAAGTTTGGATTTAAAATCACAACCCATCAATCTGCTGCCTTCAGGAAATTCATCTCACCACAAAAGATAAGCACATTCTAAAATTAAAGGCTGGTATAAAATTCTCCAAACTATTGGAACTAGGAAACAGGCAGGGTTAGCTTTTATGCTATTGGATAAAGTGGACTTCAAAGTAAAAAAAATCATGAGACACAGATGGATACTACATTTTAGTCACAAGTACAATTCATCAGGAAGACTTCACAATACTGAACATATATATGCACCTAATACGGACTAATCCACATTCATTAAGCAAACACTACAGCATCTAAACAAGAAATCGATCCCCAAATGATATTTCTTGGGGATTTCAACACTGCCCTCTCAGCATGGGATAGATCAAAAAGTCAAAAACTTAACAGAGACACATTTGAACTTAGTCATACTTTTACTGAAATGGACCTTATAAATCTCTATCAAACTTTTCATCTATGCAGAAAGAATACACATTTTTCTCAGCACCACATGGAACTTTCTCCAAATCAGACCACATATTGGGCCACAAAACGAATGTCCACATATACAGGAAAGTTGAAGTTCTTGCCTGTAACCTATCAGACAGCCATGGTCTAAAGATTGACATCTGAAACACAACAAACAACAGAAAATACACTATTTTCTCGAAACTAAACACTATGATGCTGAATGAGAACTGGATTCAGGAAGGTATTACAAAGGAAATATAATATTTCCTGAAGTGAACGATAATGAAAATACAACTTATGAAAATCTTTGGGATGCAATGAAAGCTGTCCTAAGAGGTAAGCTTATAGATCTTAATACTTATATCAAAAAAATAGAAACATCACAAATAAATAACCTAACAATGCAGCTTAAAGCTTTAGAGACACTAGAGCAATCTGATCCCAAAAGAAGTAGAAGAGAAGAGATTAACAAAATCAGGGGAGAAATATCTGAAATTGAGATAAGGAAAATGATACAGGGAATCAATCAGTCAAAAACTGGTTCTTTGAAAAAATCACTAGGATTGATACACCCCTAGCTAAATCAAAAAAAGCAAGAGAGAGAAAACCTAAATTAACAAATATGAAATGAAAATGGAGTTATCACCTCTGATACCCAAGAAATCCAAAGATTTATATTGTCATATTTCAAAAACTTATACTCTGTGAAATTTGACAACACAAAAGAAATGGATGAATTCCTAAGTAAGCATAACTTACCTAAATTGAATCGGAAGTTTTGAATTATTTAAATAGTCCTATAACATATGAGGAACTCAATGAAATAAACTTCCCACCAAAAAACGTCCTTGACCAGATGGATTCAGCACAAAGTTCTACCAGACATTTAAGGAGCTAATAACATCAATACTTCTTAAACTGTTCCATCAAATAACAAAGGAAGGAACACTACTAAATTCGGGCTATGAAGCTGATAACATCTTAATCCCAAAATTTAATAAAGATACACTTAAAAAAGAAAACTATAGGCCAATTTCTTTGATGAATACAGATGCAAAGATTCTCAACAAAGTCTTAGCAAATTGGATATCAAAAACATATCAAAAAGATCATTCACGGATATCAAGTAGGCTTTATCCCCAGCACACATAGTTGGTTTAACATATGCAAATCAGTAAATGTAATTCACCATATAAACGAGTCCAAAATCCAAGACCACATGATACTCTCGATAGATGCAGAAAAGGCTTTTGAAAAGGTCCAACAGCCCTTTATGATCAAAACCCTAGAGATGTTTGGAATGGAAGGAACTTTTTTCAATATAATAAAAGCTATATACAACAAGCCTACAGCAAGTATCATACTCAATGGTGAAAGACTTGAAGCAGTCCCACTTTGATCAGGAATTAGACAAGGCTAAATCACCACTTCTATTCAATATTGTACTTGAAGTCTTAGCAGGAGCCATAAGACAAGAGAGGCAGATAAAAGAGATTCAAATCAGCAAGGAAGAAGTCATGTTATCTCTATTTGCAGATGACATGATCATATACCTGAGTTATCCTCAAACCTCCACCAGGAAGCTCCTATAACTAATACAGGAGTTCAGCAGGGTGGCAGGATACAAAATAAACATATAAAAATCAGTGACTTTCCTATATGCCCAGAATGAAAGAAATGAAAAAGCCCTGAGAGAAAAAAAAATCCCACTTAATATAGCCCCTAAAAAATGAAATATCTTGGTATAAACCTAACAAAGGAAGCACGAGATATTTACAATGAAAACTTTAAAACTCTAAAGAAAGAAATTGCATTTGAGCTCGTGTTACAATCTCTTTATCTGAACAGAAGCTCTTTAATTTCACAAGATCCCAACTGTTGAGAGTTGTTAGAAGTGACTGTGCCATTGGATGACTGTTTAGGACCTGTAGGCCTAGCCGAATCAGCTTGAGGGAGTTCCTTACCTTTTCAACTATGATTTTTATAGTCTCTGGCCTTATATAAAGGTACTCGATCCATTTGGAATTAATTCTTGTACATGGTGACAAGTACGGGTCCAGTTTTAATCTTCAGAAAATTTTCACTAACCACATATCTGATAGAGCTCTATTATCCAGAGTGCACTGCGAACTTAGAAAACTAAACACCAAGGAAACTAATGGCCCAATTAAAAAATGGGCCCTGGAACTTAAAAGAAACTTTACCAGGGATGAAATTAAAATGTCTAACAAATATCTGAAAAAATGCTCCACTTCCTTAGCCATCAGGGAAATGCAAATCAAAACTTCCCTGAGATATCATCTCACCCCTGTCAGGATGGCAAAAATCCACAATACAAACAACAACAAATGCTGGAGAGGATGTGGAGAGAGGGGAAGTCTCCTACATTGCTGGTGGGAATGCAAGCTCATACAATCACTCTGGCGAGATCACTGGAGATTCTTAAGGAGGTTAAAGATTGAAATGCCATATGACCCTGCTATTCCACTTCTGGGAATAACCCCACACACAGCAAAAATTCACCTCAATAGCACAAGCATGACCATGTTCATAGCAGCACTGTTTACAATAGCAAAGTCATGGAATAAACCCAAATGTCCAACAGTTGATGAGTTGATAAGGAAATGTGGTACATCTATACAATGGAGTACTACTCAGCCATCAAAAAAGATGAATTACTGGAATTTGCCCGGAAATGGATGTTATTAGAAACAATTACATTGAGTGAAGTATCCCAGACAGTCAAAATCTCAAAGCAATTCTTCAAAGAAGTTGACCAAACAATCTCAATATTCATATGGAGCCACAATATACCCAGGATAGCAAAAACAATGCTGAGTAACAAAAACACTGCTGGAGGTATCACCATACCAAACCTTATTCTATATTACAAAACTGTAGTTATAAAAACAATCTGGTACTGGCTCCAACCTAGACACACAGATCAATGGATAAGCGTTGAATACCCAGATATAAGCCCACACAATAACAGCCATCTTATCTTTGACAAGGGGGCCCAAAAAATCCAATGGAAAAAGAGCAGCATCTTCAACAAATGGTGCTGGCAAAACTGGATGCAGAAGATTCAAACTTAACCCGTATTTGTCACCATGTACAAGACTTAATTCCAAATGGATCAAGGACCAATATATAAGGCCAGAGACTATCAAAACCATTGTTGAAATGGTAGGGAATTCCATGGCTGATTGGACTAGGCCAACAGTTCCTAATCGGGAATCCAATAGCGCAGTCAATACAGCCAACACTCAACAGATGTGATCTTATAAATTAAAGAGCTTCTGCTCAGACAAAGATACTATAACTCACGCACAAAGGCAACCAACAGAATGGGAGAAAATCTTCACTAACCACATATCTTATAGAGCTCTATTATCCAGAGTGCACACCAAGGAAACAAATGGCTCATTAAAAAATGGGCCTTGGAAGTTAAAAAAACTTTTAAATGTCTAATAAATATCTTAAAAAATGCTCTGCATCCTTAGCCATCAGAGAAGTGCAAATCAAAACTTCCCTGAGATATCATCTCACCCCTGTCAGGATGGCAAAAATCCACAATACAAACAACACCAAATGCTGGAGAGGATTTGGAGAGAACAGAACACTCCTACATTGCTGGTGGGAATGCAAGCTCATACAACCACTCTGGAAAGCCATCTGGTGATTCTTAAAAAAGTTAAAGATTGAAATGCCTTATGACCCTGCTATTCCACTTTTGGGAATAAACCCCCATACAGCAAAAATTCACCTTGATAGCACAAGCACAACCATGTTCATAGCATCACTGTGTACAGTAGCAAAGTCATGGAATTAACCCAAATGTCCAAAATTTGATAATTGGATAAGGAAAATATGGTACATATATACAGTGAAATACTACTCAGCCATCACAAATGATGAATTAATGAATTTGCTGGGAAATGGATGGAATTAGAAAAAATCATATTGAGTGAAATATCCCAGACACAGAAAATTAAATGCCATATGTACTTCCTAATAGGTGGATCCTAGTACAAAACTCACTTAGAGACACATTCAAAGATAGCTCTGTAATACCTACAATAATTGCAAAGATTATAAACAGGAGGGAAGGGGAAGGTGGGCCTCGCCAGAAACAAGGAGAGAGGGAATCATTCTACAGCAGAGATAATAGGCCACCATCAAGGACTGCAAGTAAGTAATGAGACATCTGTTTAAGCTTACAGACTTCCTTTCCTGGTCACTTGCAATTAATCGGGTATGTCTTACTAGAAAGGGAAAGCATACAGTCTGGCAGATAGAAGGCAACTATTTTGTAAATGGGAGACTGATGCCCCCCACTGTGGTCTCCTATTCTTATTCCATCTACTTTTGAATCTACTCTTATAATAAGACTCTATTTTAACAGGTTTTTTTTTTTTTTTATCACTGGCCAGGGGTGACATCCAATACCCATCAGAATGGAGCCAAGGACATTGCAGGAGCAGCAAAACTGAAAAAAAAATCAACAAACCATAATTCAGAAAATCAGACACTCTATGTCAACGACCTGGAATCAGGCCTGCCTAATCTCTTCCCATCCTGAAGCTCAGGGAAATTTGCAGAAGGGGTGGTAAGATTGTAAGAGCCCAAAAATGGGAGGAGCAATGATATGCAAGTTACTCCACACAAGCTAGGGCTGAAGCATTCATAATAAGACTTTGGATGATCTGCGCAATTACCAACATATCATTGACTCCTCAAAGTCTAGCATGGATTAAAGGCACTAGGGTCCTTAGAAGCAAGGGATTAACAGCCACAATAGTGTTCCTATACTTAAGGGGAACAGTAGAGAGAGTTCTAGGAAATGCCACTGAGTCCTTACACCTCATCAGAGAGAAGGACGCAGAGGAAAGTTTGACATACACATTAAAGGATGCTCCAGGGATGTAGGTAGGGGGCACTGGGAGAAAGGGAGGAGGGAAGGAAGAGGAAAAGAGGGGAGGGAGCAAGGGTTCCAGGGAGGGGTGAAGGGAAGTCGGGGACTGGTGTACCTATTAAGTTTGTATGAGCCAAAAAAAAAAACGTAATAATTAATTTAAAAAATTTGAAAAAAGCTTTAGAGACACAAGATCAACCCAATCCCAAAAGCAGTAGGAGAGAGGAGATTAGCAAAGTCAGGGGAGAAATATCTTAAATTTACATAAGTTAAATAATACAAAGAATTGACTATTCAAAAAGCTGGTTCTTTGAAAAAACCGATAAGATTGATACACCTCTAGTTAAATTTATCAAAATCAAGAGAGGGAAATCTTAAAATTAACAAAATTTGTGATGAAAATGGAATTATCACAATGTATACCCAAGAAATTTTAAGGTGATATCTCAAAAACTTACAAATGGTGAAATTTGATAACACAAAAGAAATGGATGAATTCTTGACTAAGCACAATTTACTTAATTGAATATGGAAGTTTTGCATTATTTAAGTATTCCTATAACAGATGAAGAAATTGACAAAGTAATCTCCAATCTTCCCACAAATTTGTATCTTGGATCAGAGTTATTCAACACAGAATTCTATCAAACATTTGAAGAACAACTAACACCATTACTCTTCAAACTATTTCATAAAATAGCAAAGAAATTAACACTTCCAAATTCTTTCTCCAAAGTTTATGTCATACTAATCCCAAAACCTAATATAGATACCCCTTGAAAAAAAAAACTATAGGTCAATCTCGTTGATGAATATAAATGCAAAATTTCTCAAGAAAATCTTAGCAAATCAGATTCAAAAGCATATCAAAAAGATCATTCACTGTCATCCAGTAGGTTTTGACCCAGACACAGAAGGTTGTTTCAACATATGCAAGTAAATAAATATAATCCATCATAGAAACCGGTCAAAGTCTAAGATCACATCATACTATTCATATATGCAGAAAACCTTTTGACAAGAACCCACATCCTTTTATGATCAAGACCCTAGTGATAGTTGGAATTGAAGGAACTTATATCAACATAATGCAAGCTGTATACAACAAGCCAACATCAAGGATTTTACTTAACTGGGAAAATTTGAAGCATTCCCATTTAGATCAGGAACTTAACATTATTAACCATGCTTACAACTGCTATTCAGTATTGTACTTGAAGTCTTAGCTAGAGACATAAGGGAAGTGAGGGAGATAAAATGGATTCAAAGCAGAAAAAAGGAAGTCAACATATCTCTATTTGCAGATGATATGACCTCACATAAATGAGAGATCCTAAAAACTCCACCAGGAAACTGCTGGAACTAATACAGAACTTTAGCAGAGGGGCAGGTCACAAAATAAATGTGCAAAATCAGTGGCCTTCCTATACACCAAGGATGAAAATAGTAAAAAAGTCCTAAGAGAAACAAACCATCTACTATAGCCCCTAAGAAAGAAATCCCTTGGTATAAATTCCACCAAGAAAGTGAGAAAGCTTTATAATGAAAACTTTAAAACCCCAAAGAATGAAATTACAGAAGATTCCAGATCGTGGAAATACTTCCTATGCTGCTGGATTGGCAGAATTAACATAATAAAAATGATCATCCCATCAGAAGCAATATACAGATTTAAATTCCCAAAGCAATTCTTTAAATAAATTGACCAAACAATATCAATGGAAGCACAAGAGTCCCAGGATTGCAATAATAATCTTGAGTAACTAAAGCACTGCTAAAGGCATCATCGTACAAAACCTTAATCTATACCACAAATCCATAGTAATAAAAATAAATGGGTACTGGCTCCAAAAGAGACGCATGTATCAATGGATAAGGGTTGAAGGCCCAGATAGAACCACACAGAATTATAGCTATTTTATCTTTGACAAAGGGCCACAAAAAATTCAATGGAAAACAAACAGTATTTTCAACAATTGATACTGGTGCAACTGGATATCCACATGCAGAAGATTAGAACTGGACCTGTACTTATCATCAGGCACAAAAATTAATTCCAAATGGATCCAGGACCTTAGTATTATGCTAGAGGTTATGAAAACCCTATTTAAAAGAGTATGGCCTCAGTAGCAATGCTAATGTGTTTTTACACCTCATTAACGTGGAGGATGCAGAGAGAAGTTTGACATTCACACTGAAGGATCCTCCAGAGATTGGGGGGAGAGAAGGGCACCAGGCCAAAGAGGGGGTGAAAGTTAGGGTATAAGGGGGGAGAGTACAAGGGGAAGGGAGAGGGATTAAGGTAAGAGACCAGCCTTCCTATAGTTTGTATGAGCGAGAAAATAAAAAAAATAAATATTAAAAAAAAGAAAGAGTATGGTCTCTGATGTTCTGGATTATGGTTTGTTATGCTTTTATTTCAGTTTTGCTGTTCTATATCTATCTTCTGGAACTAGGCCAGCCTAATTTCTCCCTATCCTGAAGCTCAGGGAAATTTGTGGAAGAGAGGGCGGTAAGATTGTAAGAGCGCCCGCTCCGCAGGTCGGGATGCGCACCCGCGCGTGGTCCAGCTGGGCCTTCACCCGCCACCTAGGTAAACTCCGCCCGCCCCCGCCCACCAGAACCTCAGGTCAGCCCAAAGGGACCCAGCTCCTAGCCACACCATCCAGCTGGAGCCGCGCGCAGGGCCGAGGGACGAGGAGGACCTTCCCCTGCGCCCGGGCCCCGCCCCAGCTCCCCTTGGGTTAAATAGCTCCACGCTGATGCCCCCATCCTCCCTTCCCCACTCCATTCCGCCTGCTGGGATGAACGCGCGGTCCAGCCGGGCCTCATCCGCAATCTAGGTAAGCTCCGTCCTTGCCCACCCCCAGAACCCCAGGCCAAATAATTCAGTATAGTGAAATTGAAAGATCTTAAGAGCTAAAACGACAATGCCAAAGTCAAAGTGCAAATCCATGAGAAGCAACACTCAAGTAAACAAATTTCCCACTGAAGAAATTAATCCCATAATCTTAGACTCCAACCAGAACAAACCCACGGAAAAAGGCCAAGAAAGCCTAACCCAGGATGACGACTTTCAAAATATGATCATTACCATGTTCAATACTATGAAAGAGGAAATCCAGGAGGAATTACATAATCGAATCAATAGCTTTGAAGAGGAACACAACAGACATTTGGAGGAGTTGAGAAAAACAGTGCAAGAAACAAAAACTGGCATAGAGCACTTAAAACAGACTCAAGCAGAGTTTAAAACTGAGCTACAAGACAAGTTATCTTCTAACCCAGAACTCCACAGAGAGTCTTATCAAGAAAACTAATGAAGCAGAAAACAGAATTTCAGACCTTGAAGATAAAGTGGGAGTACTAACCAGCTCAATGGAAGAGGTTGTTAAAGCCAAAAAGATACTTGAGAGAAATATCCAAGAGATATGGGACATCCTTCCTCCCTTGCATATCTTTGCCTGTTCCAGATAACTTGTTCATTGGAATTTTCAGATAATATATTTGAATATGCAAATGTGTGAAGTCATGTTGCTCAAAAATGTGCTTATCACAGTCCAGGCCCATGATTTTCACAATGACTGACATTTGAATGACCCCCCCCCCCAAAGTCTAGCAAGGATCACAGGAAGTAAGATCGTTAGAGACAAGGGATTAACAGTTATAATAGTGGGAAGGGGAAGTCACTGGGAGAAGGGGAAGCAAGGTTAAAGGAAGGGGAAAAGGGGAGGTTGCAAGAGGTTAGGCGGAAGGGTAGAAGGGGGTAGAGTACAGGGGTACCTATTGAATTTGTATGATTGCAGAAAAAAATAAATAAGTTTAAGGTTGAGGCAGACGTAAACTACCATGTTCTGCCTAAAGCTAAGGCCTGCATTAAAAACATCATTGGTCCCTTCCTTAGATAATCTGATAAATTATAAGGTAGTGACTCTTCTATAGCTTGTTCCTTGTATTTGAATCATGTTCTTTATTTTTTCCACTCACACAAACTTAATAGGTACCCCAGTCCTCTCCTCCCTGGATCCTCCACCCCTCCTTGGATCCTCTTGCTCCCTCCTCCCTTTTCCTCTTCCTTTCCTCTCTCCCTCCCTTCTTCCCAGTACCTTCTCACTGTACCATCCCTGGAGCATCCTATAGTGTAAATGTCAAACTTCCCTCTGGTTCCTCCTCTCTGATGAGGTGTAAGAACTCAGTAGCATTGCCTAGAGCCCTTTCTTGTGTTCCCCTTTGATATAGGAACACTATTGTGGCTGTTAATGTCTTGTATCTAAGGATCCTAGTACCTGTGATCCATGCTAGACTTTGGGGGATCAGTGATATGTTGGTCATTGTGCAGGTCATGCAAACTCTTATTATGGTTGCTTTAGCACTAACTTGGGTGGATTATCTTGCATATCATTGCTCCTCCCCATCTTTAGGCTCTTATAGTCTTACGACACCCTATTCTGCAAATTTCCTGAGCTTTAGGATGGGGAGAGATTAGGCTGGCCTGGTGAAACTTGGTCTTAAAAGTAACTAAAAGTTTATGGAAATATGACACTTGGGAGATTGTGGGCATCCTGGTCCCCAGTTTTTTTTAACCCTTTAGCTTTGTGCTTTTGAGTCTATTATACCTCACTGTCACCATGTTTAGATCTTGTCATTACACTGCCCATGTAGGATGCTTCATGTCTTTTTAATATACGTATGTATGTCTGTCTATCTAAATATGTCTGCTGAGCATGTTCCTATGTATATGCCTATGTGTTTGTCTGCATGTGTGTGTATATGTGCCTATCTGTGTGCCTTTGTGTGTGTGTGTGTGTGTCTGTGTGTCTCTGTGTGTGCATGCATGTATTTGAGTATTTGTCCCACTCACCATCCTCAATCTTGTCTATACTGACACATGTCTGAGAACTTTTTGGAATCTAGATTTTTTTTATCAACAAGTAAGTTTTTCATAGTAAATAAAAAGTAGAACATGATTATGTGAATCATGGATGAATCCTCCCATTCAAATCCTTCCATTATGGGTACAGAAACACATAACATACACATATCAAACATTCACACATCATTGATTCCTGGACACCCATCAACACAAAATGGAGTTATGCTCAAATGACCTAAGAGAAATTATAACAGTCATCTTACCATCATTTATAATGCTAAGTGAATAAAAAAAAGAAATGTAAGAAAATTAGGACTTAGAGGAAAGGAAAGTGCCTAATTTGCTTAACCTGTGGTAGAAAAGAGCTTATGAAAGTCACTGTGGCTAAGATATTAGGACTGTGGTGCATTCTTCACCAGTGGGAACATGGATATTTTATGAATAACATAAACCAGGTATCTCAAGGAAACCATTCCTTTTAATATTTCTGTTAATAAGAATTCCAATACAGGGCTGGAGAGGTGGCTCAGGGATTAAGCCTCTTCCTTGCAGGTGGAAGGTCCTGAGTTTGGATCCCAGATCCCACTTATAGACGCCAGGCGGAAGCGGGAGTGGCCTGCACTTCTGGTCCTGGTAGGACGGAGCCTGTGAATCCTGGGGCAGAGTAAACAAGAAGGAAGTGGAGACGGTCCATGGTGGTTCCCGAATTCATCCGTGGTTCTACACACACACAGACACACACAAACACACGCGTGCACATACATACACACACAAGCACAATCGAATAAATAATAATAATAAAAAAGAATTCCAGTACAAGACATTAAGATATTTGCCCTCTGACAAAGTGTACATATACTCCTTTGTAAACAGCACAGTGGTACATGTTTTCCTGATATTCCAATGCTCAGAAATAGTACAATACAGTTCTTCACACTGACATATCTCACCTATATATGACAGACCCTTAAGAATTCTACGATGTTTATTAACTCCCAAAAGGTTCACATACAACAAACATCTCAACATGGAGAATGTTAGCATTAAAGACGTTCAGGGCAAAAAAATCTTTAGTCCACAAGGTTCGTGTTATATGTTTGCAATGTGGTTAGTGTTACATGTGTAATGATCGATACCCTTAATTTCCAGCCTGCCATACTTGAAGCACCAATTTAACCTGGCAGTGCTTTTTGCCATTATGGAGATCAACGGGAACTTTATTATTTTGCCCGATGTGTCTTTGGCACTTATGTACATTGGGGAATATTGAGATATCACAATGGCATTTCTAGATAAGCTTCCTTTGCTGTTAAACTCTGCAAAGATTCTTCCCAACTGCACCTACAAAAAAGAAACATGTCCTCCTGCCTGGGACACAGACCAGGCCAAACTCTCCATTCCTCAGCTAAGGCCCTGGACCATGCCACAGGCTCAGGTCACCTGTTCATCTTACCAGCTCATCCTACCAGCAGGCCAGAGCTGCAGGCAGTCTGTTTTGGTGCTGGGGAAGGCCCGTATGCCACGGCCCAGGGCCCAGGTTATCTGCTTGCCAAACAAGACATCCTTTTATCCTGCCAGAGACCGGACCAGGCCAGACTCCCTGGCCCTCAGAATTCAAGAAAATCTGGAGAAAACCCAAGCAGAGCTCTAGGGAATAAACAATATACATCTGAAGTCTTGTAAAATCATCCCATGACCAGGGAGAGATTCATCACACAGCTCAAACATAAGTAAACACTTTTTACCATTTTGTTCCTTTCACTTATTAGTCACTGTAATTTAACTTTTCTGTAAAGCCACCCTCAAATGCATACAACATCAGGAACTATACCATTTACCCTCAAATAGCACCAAGGCAGCAAAACAAAAAAGTGCATTACCATAATAATTTTTGCTCCCTGTCTACTAAACCTGACTTAATTGATGAACAAACAGTCTAATATTCTCATCTAAGAAATACCACCAACACAAGCCAAGTGTACCCAACTCCAAGGCAAACACTAGTAATAGCTGCTCAATAGATATCAATACCATCTAACTCAGTTCAGTCAAAACACTCAGAAAGAAAAAGAAGGTCTTAACAGATAAAAAAAAAAAACAATGCCTGGTACACAGTGCGAATCCATGAGAAACAAAAGCCAAGACAACAAATCTCCCACTGAAAGAATTAACCCCATAATGATAGATTCCAACCAGAACAAACTCACAGAAAATAGCCAAGAAACCATACCCAAGGTAATGATTTTCAAAGCCTGATCTTTATCATTATCAATACTATAGAGGAAATCTGAGAAAAGTTAAATAACCACATCAACCACTTTGAACAGGAACACAACAGGCAATTGGAGGAGTTGAGAAAAACGGTTCAAGAAACAAAAATAGGCATAGAGCAGTTAAAAACAATCTCAGGCAGAGTATAAAATTGAACAAAAAGACAAGTTATGTTCAACCCAGAACAAAACAGAGTCTTATCAGTATAACCAATGAAGAAGAAAATAGAATATCAGATCTTGAAGACAAAATGGAAGGAATAAACAGCTCAATGGAAGAGGTTGCTAAAGCCAAAAAGATACTTGAGAGGAATATTCAAGAGATACAGGAAACCCTGCAGAAGCTTAACATGTACATACATGGAATACCAGAACTAGAATCTCAAAATACCACCAAGGACACACTGCTCCTCAGAATTCAACAAAGTCTGAAGAAAACCCAAGCAAAGCTCTAGGAAGCAAACATCATACATCTGAAATCCTCTAAAAATCATCGAATCATATGGTAGAGATTCTTCACATTCAGCTCAAAGATAAGTAAACTCCTTTTTACCATCATGTTCCTTCAATTATTAGACATTGTAGTTTAACTTTTCCATATAGCCACCCCAAAATGTATTCAACTTCAGGGACTATTCCAATCACCCTCACATATCACCAAGGTACTAAATCATAAAAGTGAACTACCATACTAATCTTCACTCCTTGTCTACTAAACCTGACTTAATTGATGTACTAACAGTCTAAAAGCCTCATCTAGGAAATAAGAACAATATCAGACAAGTGTGTCCACCTTCAAGGCAAACACAGGTAAAAATTGCTCCAGAGTAGTAATACTAATTCAGTTCAGTCAAAAACACACAGAAACAAAAAGAAGGTCTTAACAGATAAAACAAAAATGTCCATGTCACAGAGCAAATCCATAAGAAGCAAAATCCAAGACAACAAATCTCCTACTGAAAGAATTAACCTCATAATGACAGATTCCAACCAGAATAAGTTTACTGAAAATAGCCAAGAAAGCCAGGCCCATCCCAAAGCTCAGGGAAAATTGTGGAAGAGGGGGCAGTAAGATTGTAAGAGCCTAAAGATGGGGAGGAGAAACGATATGCAAGATACTCCACACACGTTAGGGGTGTAGTAATCATAATAGGTCTTTGCATGACCTGCACAATGACTAACATGTCATTGACCCCACAAAGTCTATCATGGATCACACGTTCTAAGATCCTTAGAGGCCAGGGATTAACAGTCACAGTAGTGTTCCTATATGAAAGGGGAACACAAAAAAGAACTCTAGGCAAAGCTACTGAGTCCTTACAACTCATCAGAAAGGAGGACCCAGAGGGAAGTCTGACAGCACACTAAAGGATGCTCCAGGAATGGGGCGGAGGCAATTGGAGAAAAGGAATGAGGTGGGGAAAGGAAGGGAAAAAGGAAGGAGGGAGTAAGGGAATCCAGGGATGGGTGGATGGAGGGAGGGGAATGGGGAACCTATCAAGTTCGTATGAGTGGAAAAAATAAATTAAAAAATAAATAAATAAATAAAAATTAAAAATAATTTCTCCATTATAATATTAAATGGTAATGGAATTAACTAACCAATCAAAAGACACAGATTACAAACTTGGATTAGAAATCACAACCCATCAGTCTGTTGCCTTTAGGAAACTCATGTCACCACAAAAGACAGGCACATCTTAAAAATAAAAAGCTGGTCCAAAAGGCTGCAAGCTAATGGAATGAGGAAACAGGTAGGGGTAGCCATTATGCTATTGGACAAAGTTGACTTCAAACCAAAAAAAATCATAAGAGACACAGATGGCTACTACATTTTATTTACAGGTACAATTCACCAGGAAGACTTCACAATACTGAACATATATGCGCATAATATGGGCTCCTCCCCATTCATTAAGCAAAGGTTATAGTGTCTAAAGCAACAAAATCAACCCCCAAACGATAATTTTTGGCAATTTCAATACCACCCTCTCAACATGCGATGATCCACAGGTCAAAAACTTAACAGAGATGTAACAGTCTCAGGGGCCCACGGAGACCCTTGGGGGTGGGGATACGCTGGCGTGAAGTCAAGAGTCAGGTGTGTGGCAACAGCAGGCTCTCAGGCTTGCAGGCTGGCTTGTTTATTGTAAGTATGGGGCAGCCTATATACCCCACCCAACATCCCATAAGTCCCAGCGTGAGGTTTGCTGAGTCGTCCTGACCGGATTGGTCCTCTCAGCCAGGTAGTTTGACATCAGCACCAGGCGTGGCAGCAGGTGTAGCTTGGGGAAGTTTCATTCACACATGCAGCCCATACAGATCATCCCTGAGTGGCATGCTCCCCAAGTGGAGGTATTGTAGGTAATGGTTGATCAGAGACCTTAATTCAGGGCTGCCTGGTCCATTCCTCCTTCATATCCATCCTTTTTATTTATTTTGACAGCCAGTGGGAGTCAGAGTTCTTTGCTCTGACCTTGTTAACCCCGCATCAGAGGGTGTCCAGCATTACAGACCGTGCCTGTCCTAAGTTGTCATGTTTCTCGGGATCTTACCCATCATTGGCTATGGGCCCTTGAAGGACTTCACCTCTTGTAGGCATGTCAGGATATGTGGATAGTAGACTGGATCAAGGCCTCACAAATCTCTGTAATTCAAACTCAAAGTATGTCCCTAGGGGTGCCATGGCTTGGGTGTTCAAGGGCTATATGCATCTGTAGTGTGGTCTTATTGATGGAGCGCTGCTGAGAGGTGTGCTGAAGGAAACACTTAAAGCAATATAATTAAGTTACAATCCATTAAAATTAAAGTTGTGAGAAAACAATGAAAGAAAACTTACAATCTAATAGAAAAACAATTGTAATCGATATAGAACATAAGTAGCTAAGGTCTTAGATGTTATCAAAAAAATTAAGTATGCATACATGTATTTAAAAGTGGCATGCCAAAAAACAATCAGCATGCAAAAGAAAGAAAAGAAGAAAAAAAATTAAAATGGATCTATTTTATGAATCTAGTTTCCAGGAAGGCTTCACAATCTCCATTGCCGGTTTTACATCTCAAGCTGGCACCCATATTGGCAAAGTGGAATCCTGAGGGAAGACACAAGCATATTCTCGACCCCAGGTTAATAAGGGAGCGAGTCCATGCCATAGCAGCCTGACAGGGTCCCTCCATCAGACAAGAGGCAGGGGAGTATTATGAGGTTTTGGTTCCCAAAGAGGGCATGGTGGGTAACATCCATTTGCCAAATTGCATTAGGCAAGAGACCTCTGGGATTTACTCCTCCCTTATTGAGGGGGCCAAGTGGAGCCAAGGGGGCACAGGTCACACAGGACCTGACTAAATGCTTACATTGTGATATTGTAAGTTCTGGGAGGAGCTTGTGTAAGCTTCAAGGGGTAAGGTGAAAATTGTTGGTGTAATGTCCTAGCTTGTTCAAGAAGATCTAAGTCCATAGTCATGATCATGGTATCTGTTAGATTGTTTCCCTTAGCCAGGATTCTGGGGAGTTTTGTGTGAGACTTTCTATGGGAAATATAACAAGGATGAGCCCTGTGTTCCAATGCATCCTGGAGCAACTGCATGGTGACATGTAAGGGACTCATGCAGTCCTTGAGCAAAGAAAATGAAAGGGCCCGGACAGCCTGTACTGCATACTGACTATCAGAAAAAAATATTAACAGGTTCTAGTTGGCATTCAGTAAAAATATTTAAGAGCCCCAAGAGTTCACCCAGTTGCACCGATCTGAGGTTGGGGAGGATATAAGTAATGTCTTTTTCTCCCAGGTGCTGAATGAGGATTCCATACCTTTCTTTATTGGAGTCTGAGAATGCTAGGGTTCTATGTGGGATGGGAGAAGACCTGGGAGTACTATAAGGTTTAATTTTAATAGGGAGTTGAAAAAGCGCAGTTAACCTTTTGTCCTGTGGGAGGGTGCTTGTCAAGATCTCTAGTGTAGCCGGAGACCATTTCTTGAAAAACCAATAGAATCAGCCCAAAGCAATTGTGAGTGCCGAGTGGGAAAGGAAGGATGATTTTATCAGGCTCACGGCTATAGGTCTTGTCGGCCATGTTTCTAGCCTTGAGAGTGAGTAGAAAGGTGATCTCAAATTTAGACATGATTTTGTGTAGGTCTGAATGAGCCTGGTGTAGCCACAAAAGAGGGCCCGTTTGCCATAGAATGCCTAGAACACCACCAGGGGTCCATAAGATGACTGCGAAGAGAGGCCGGTGAGGCTCATGTCTGTTTAAGGATGCTGAGGCAAGTAGAGAGACAACCTTTTGTAGAAGGGCCACTCCTTCAGGTGTAAGCTTAATTCTTTTGGAGGGGCATGTAGGGCCCATCAGGAGAGAAAATAAAGAGTACATTTCCTGGTCAGGGATTGGTAGGAATGGTTTGAGCCAATTTATTGTTCCACATAACTGTTGGAGCTCAGCTAGGGAATAAGTGTCTTTAGAGGGCAGGTTGAAGGCTAGCGGGCATATTTGTTTGGAAATAGAAAACCCCTAAAAGGCAAAGTGGGGGCAAATTGGATCTTTTCAGGAGCTACTTTTTTTTTTTTTTCAGGAGCTACTTTTAAATTTAAGGCAGCCAGGTCTTTTAAGAGGGTCCTAGATACTCCTTGTAAGTAGGGCAAGGTAGGATGAGCTAAAAAAATATCATCCATATAATGAACAAATAAAATATCTTGGGGAACATTGCAAAGTGCCTCCCTAACATAAAGCTGACAAATGGTAAGCCTATTTTTCATGCCATGCAGGACAGTCCATTGATACCTCCTGGCTGGTTTTTGTATAGTAGGCTCCCAAACTGTAAACGCAAAGTGATCCCTATCCTGTGGTGCCAAGGGAATTTGAAAGAAGCAATCCTTGGTGAGGGAGGGGTCAGTCACCCATTTGCAAAATGATCACCTTTCATCTGCCAGACTATGTGCCCTCCCCATCTGATGAGATCGAGGTTTCCTGCTTTTATTACATCTACCCTTGAATGTGCTATTATAACAAGACTCCAGTTTAACAGTTTTTTGTCTCTGACCAGGGGATGACATGCAGTGCCCATCAGGATGGAGTGAAGGGCATTGCAGGAGCAGCAAAACTGCAAAACAAAATCAACAAACCACAATTCAGAACTTCAGAGACTCTATATCAACCACATAGAACTAAGCCAGTCTAATCTACTCCCACCGTGAAGCTCAGGGACATTTGCGGAAGAGGGGGCAGTAAGATTGTAAGAGTAAAAGGATGGGAGGAGCAATGATCTGAAGATTCTCTACACTAGTTAGGGCTGAAGCAATCATAATAGGACTTTGCATGCCCTGTGCAATGTCCAACACACTATTGACCTCACAAAGTCTAGCATCAGCTAAAGCACCAAGATCCTTGGAGGCAAGGGATTGACAGCCACAGTAGTGTTCCTATGCTTAAGGGGAACACGAGAAAGGGTTCAGGGAAATGCCACTGGGTCCTTGTATGTCATCGGAGAGGGGGACCAAGAGGAGAGTTAGGCATACACCATAAAGGACTCTCTGGGAATTGGGAGGGAGGCACTGGGAGACGGGGAGGGAGGGAAGGGGAGCAGGGGTTCAGGGGGAAGAGGAGGGGGGAGGGAACTGGTCTACTATTAAGTTTGTATGAGTGGAAATAATATTAAAAATGTTAAAAAATAAAGGAAAATCACAAAAGCACATAAAAAAAAAGAAAGAAGCAATCCTTGATATCTAGAATTACTATATAATAGGAGGGCGGTATAGCACTGGGATATGGCAGGCCAGCTTGAGTAGTCCCCAACTTTTCCATTCGTTCATGAATTGCTCTCAAGTCCTGTAGGAGCCTATAATGGCCTGACCTTTTCTTGATAACAAATACGGGAGTATTGTGCCTACTGGTTGAGGGCTCTAAATGTCCCAATTCAAGTTGTTCCTCGATTAATTCCTTAAGAGCAGCCAATTTGGGTTCAACTTTGGCCATTGCTCCACCCAGATGTCAAGGGTATGGGATCAGGTACCCATTTGGATGATTGCTCATGATGGGCAGTGGCCTCTAGAATTGGGGGTGATTTGAGGATGTATGGCCTGAAAGGTCAACCTTATCATCCTATTAATGGGGCTGAGGGGTGCCCCGCTGGGAGTTTAAATTAGCCTAGGCATTCTGCTGGACATTGTAAAGCTGTGAGAGGCAGTTGCGAGCCCAATGGAATCCCTTGTTGCATTTGACCTGTCTTACCACAGCCCCAGCAAGCATGGTTGCGCGGCACACTAGAGCCCTGACTTGCCCCCTTCCTTTTTTTCTTCTTACTCTCAGTGGGCCAGGAAGCATGAGTATGCACTCCTGCTGCTGCGGCAGCTGCCCGGGCTTCGAGCCTCTGCATCCTTGGGTTGTGCACAGCAGGTGAAAGTGCGAGCACCAAGCGGGAAAGATGGGCGCTGTGCTCCAGAGCCTCCTGGCCCACAGCTTCTGTGCACTCCTCTCAGTGGAGGTGAGCAGCGGAAAGTTGATATCAGGCTCCCAAACTGTGGGCTCCTTACAGTGTGAGGGGAGGTTGCCCATTTTACTAAAGACCAGAGACATGACTAGAGAGGAACAGATGAGACAAGCAATGTATCGGACCCAAATGTCTTGTGCTTGGTGGGGAACTTCCATGGTTTGTTAGGCCACAGCCGTATGCCCATATGGTGTCTCTGGAGGAGGAGGGTCGATCTGGAGACGACTCCTGGGTTCCGTCTCCTGGGGGGTCAACCCTTATGTGGAGACACCGGGCAAACCGGAATCAAAAATGTGAACCTCCCTATCCGTGGACAGATAAACACAGAGGAAACAAGAGAAGCCTTCACGCACACCTCTCACGAAGGCAAAGAACACTAAGCACAAAGGGGCCATTACCGAAAAACTGCAGAAGGGGGCACAGTGCTCCACACTGATGCCGAACAACTGCTGAAAGGGGGCACAGTGTTCCTACATTGGTGACGAGAGAGGGAAAGGGCCGCAGTGGAAGTCCCTGTTCAGGTGCCAGATGTAACAGTCTCGGGAGCTGGCGTTAAGTCAAGGACATAGACTCGGGTAGTCAGGTGAGTGGCAACAGCAGGCTCTCAGGCTTGCAGGCTGTCTTGTTTATTGTAAATATGGGGCAGCCTATATTCCCCACCCAACATCCCATAAGTCCCAGTGTGTGGTTTGCTGAATCGTCCTGACCGGATTGGTCCTCTCAGCCAGGCAGTTTGACTTCAGCACCAGGCATGGCAGTAGGTGTAGCTTGGGGAGTTTCATTCAAGCATGCATCCCATATAGATCATCCCTGAGTGGCATGCTCCCCAGGTGGAGGTGTTGTAGGTAATGGTTGATCAGAGACCTTAATTCAGGCCTGCCTGGTCCGTTCCTCCTACACAGAGACACATTGGAACTTAATCAAACACTTACTGAAATGGAACTTACAGATCTTTATCAAACTTTTCATGAATTCACCAAAGAATACACATTTTTCTCAGCAGCACACTGAACTTTCTCCAAAATACACTACATATTGGGCCCCAAAATGAATCACCACATACAGAGGAAATGTGAAATTCTAGCCTGTCTAGAATTGACATCTGCAACACAACAAACAAAAGAAAAAACACTAATTCCTGGAAACTAAACAATATGATGCTGAATGAGAATTGGATTTAGGAAGAAATTATAAAGGAAAAGAAAGATTTCCTGGAAGCAAACGTTAACACCTTATTAAAATCTTTGGGACACAATGAAAGCTGTCCAAAAAGGTAAGTTTATAGCTATTAATGCCTATATCAAAAAAATAGAAACATCACAAATACATAACTTGATAATGCAGCTTAAAGCTTTAGAGACAAAACAGCAATGCAATCCCAAAAAGAGTAGAAGAAAGGAGAGAAATATCTGAAATTGAGATAAGGAAAATGATACAGAGAATTATCCAGTCAAAAAGCTGGTTCTTTGAAAAAAATCAGTAAGATTGATATACGCTTCGCTAAATTAACGAATAACAAGAGAAACAAAACCCAGCTTATCAAAATTAGAAATAAAAAAGGGCTTATCACTACTGATAGCCAAGAAATTCAGAGAATTATATTGTCTTATTTCAAAAACTTATACTGCGTGAAATTGGATAACACAAAAGAATGGATGAATTCCTTTTTTTAACATTTTTTATTATTATTTCCGCTCATACGAACTTAGTATGTACACCCCTTCCCTCCTCCCTCCTCCTCCCAGACCCCCTGCTCCCCCTCACCTCACCCCTCCCTCCACATCCCCAATGCTTCCCACCCCAATCCCCGGAGAATCCCTTAATATGCCTGCCAGACTCTCCTCTGGGCCATCCTCTCCAATGATGTACAAGGACCCAGTGGGATTTCGCTCAAACCTTTCCTGTGTTCCGCTTAAGCATAGGAACACTACTGTGGCTGTCAATCCCTTGCCTCCAAGGATCTTGGTGCCTTTAGCAAATGCTAGACTTTGGGGGGTCAATAGTGTGTTGGACATTGCACATGGCATGCAAAGTACAATTATGATTGCTTCGGCCCTAACTTGTGTGGAGTATCTTGCATATCATTGCTCCTTCCATCCTTGTGCTCTTACAATCTTACAGTCCCCTCTTCCACAAATTTCCCTGAGCTTCAGGATGGGGAGAGATTAGGCTGACCGAGTTCTAGGTGGTTGATATAGTGTCTCTGAAGTTCTGGATTATGGTTTATTGATTTTCTTTTGCAGTTTTGCTGCTCCTGCAATGCCCTTGACTCCATCTTGATGGGCATTGTATGTCACCCCCTGGCCAAACATAAAAAGCTGTTAAACTAAAGTCTTGTTATAAGAGCACATTAATAGGTAGATGTAATATAAGCAGGAAACCACAGTGAGGGAGGGGTCAATCACCCATTTGCAAAATGGTTACTTTTTATCTGCCAAACTATATGCCCTCCCCTTCTCGTAAGATCATACCCCCTCAGTTATAAATGATCAGGAAGGAAAGTCTGTGAACTTAACCAGATGTCTCATTACTTACTTGCAGTCCTTGATGGAGGTCTATTTTCTCTGCTGTAAGATGGTCCTCTCTCTCCTTGTTTCTGGTGTGGCCATCCAACCCCATCCCATCTGTTCATAATCCTAGCAATTACAGTAGGTATTACAGAGATTTATCTTTGAGTGTCTCAAGGTGGGCTGAGTGGGTTTAGTACTAGGAGCCACCTATTAGGGAGTACATACAGCACTTAATTTTCTGGGTTTGGGATACTTCACTCAATTTAATTATTTCTAAAGACATCCATTTCCCAGCAAATTCCAGTAAGTCATCATTTTTGATGGCTGAGTAGTATGCCATTGTATAAATCTACCACATTTTCCTTATCCACTCATCAACTGTTGGACTTTTGGGTTGATTCCATGACTTTGCTATTGTAAACAATGCTGCTGTGAACATGGTCATGCTTGTGCTGTCGAGGTGAATTTTTGCTGTATGTGGGGTTATTCCCAGAAGTGGAATAGCAGAGTCATATGGCATTTCAATCTTTAATTTCTTTAAGAATCTCCAGACAGCTCATGAGAGTGGGTGTATGAGCCTCCATTCTCACCAGCAATGTAGGAGAGTTCCCCTCTCTCCACATCCTCTCTAGCATTTGCTTTTTTTTAACATTTTTAATTGTTATTTCCACTCATACAAACATAGTAGGTACACCGATTCCCTCCCTCCCTCCTCCTCACCCCAACCCCCCTGCTCCCCCTCCCCCTCCCCCGTCCCTCCCCGTCCCCCAGTATCTCCCACCCCAAACCCAGAGAATCCTTTTATGTGCATCCCAGACTCTCCTCTGGGCCCTCCTCTCCGATGACGTGCTAGGACCCAGTGGCATTTCCTTGAACCCTTTCCTGTGTTCCCCTTAAGCATAGGAAGACTACTGTGGCTGTCAATCCCTTGTCTCCAAGGATCTTGGTGCCTTTAGCAAATGCTAGACTTTGTGAGATCAATAGTGTGTTAGACATTGCGTGGGCATGCAAAGTCCATTTATGATTGCTTCGGCCCTAACTTGTGTGGAGTATCTTGCATATCATTACTCCTCCCATCCTTTTGCTCTTACAATCTTACCGCCCCCTCTTCTGCAAATTTCCCTGAGCTTCCGGATGGGGAGAGATTAGTCTGGCTTAATTCTAGGTGGTTGATATAGAGTCTCTGAAGTTCTGCATTGTGATTTGTTGATTTTCTTTTGCAGTTTTGCTGCTCCTGCAATGCCCTTCACTCCATCCTAATAGGCATTGTATGTCATCCCTTGAAGTCTTTGATGGAGGCCTATTTTCTCTGCTGCAACATGGTCCTCTTTATCCTTGTTTCTGGTGTGGCCCTCCTACCCCATCCCTCCTGTTCATAATACTTGCAATTACTATAGGTATTACAGAGATTTATCTTTGAGTGTCTCTAGGTGGGCTGGGTAGTTTTGGTACTAGGAGCCACGTATTAGGGAATACATACGGCGCTTAATTTTCAGGGTCTGGGGTACTTCACTTAATATAATTGTTTCTAAAGACATCCATATTGTGAACAGTGCTGCTATGAACATGGTCGTTCTTGTGCTATCGAGGTGAACCTCTGCTGTATGGGGGGTTATTCCCAAAAGTGGAATCGCAGGGTCATACGGCATTTCAATCTATAATTTCTTTAAGAATCTCCAGACGGCTCGCCAGAGTGGCTGTATGAGCCTGCATTCCCACCAGCAATGTAGGAGAGTTCCCCTCTCTCCACATCCTCTCTGGCATTTGGTGTTGTTTGTATTGTGGATTTTTGCCATCCTGACTGGGGTGAGATGATATCTAATGGAAGTTTTGATTTGCATTTCCCTGATGGCTAAGAAAGTGGAGCATTTTTTAAGATATTTGTAAGACATTTTAATTTCATCCCTGGTAATATTTCTTTTAAGTTCCAGGGCCCATTTTTTAATTGGGCCATTAGTTTCCTTGGTGTTTAGTTTTCTAAGTTCTTTGTGCACTCTGGATACTAGAGCTCTATCAGATATGTGGTTATTGTCCCATTTTGTGGGTTGCCTTTGAGCTCATGTTATAATCTCTTAACCTGAACAGAAGCTCTTTAATTTCACAAGATCCCAACTGTTGAAAGTTGGTAACAGTGACTGTGCCATTGGATGTCTCAGTAAGCACAACTTACATAAATTGAATCAGGGATTTTTGTATTATTTAAATAGTACTATAACATATGAGGAAATCGATGAATTAATCTTGAATCTTCCAACCAAAAAGTGTCCTGGACCAGATGGATTTAGCAGAGAGTTCTACCAGACATTTAAGGAACAAATTACACCAATACTCCTTAAACTGTTCCATCAAATAGCAAAGGAAGGGACACTATTAAATTCGTTCTATGAAGCTAACATCTTAATTCCAAAATCTAATAAAGATACACTTAAAAAAGAAAACTACATGCCAATCTCTTTGATGAACACAGATGCAAAGATTCTCAACAAAGTCTTAGCAAATCTGATTCAAAAATATATCAAAATGATCATTTACAGTGATCAAGTAAGCTTTATCCAGGCAC
Source organism: Typhlomys cinereus (assembly GCA_023101885.1). NCBI lineage: Eukaryota > Metazoa > Chordata > Mammalia > Rodentia > Platacanthomyidae > Typhlomys > Typhlomys cinereus. The sequence continues at coordinate 2,831,618 of JALPQD010000256.1, read as the reverse complement.
ACAAGGTTGGTTCAATGTAAGCAAATCAATAAATGTAATTCACTATATAAACCAGTCCAAAATTCAAGACCACATGGTATTCTCTATAGATGCAGAAAAAGCTTTGCCCAGATCCAACAACCTTTGATGATCAAAATCCTAGAGACAGTTGGAATGGAAGGAACCTTTATTAATATAATAAAAGCTGTATACAACAAGCCAACAGCAAGGATTATACTCAATGGGGAAAAACTTGAAGCACTCCTACTTCCATCAGGAACTAGACACGGCTGTCCACTGTCACCACTTCTTTTCAATATTGTACTTGAAGTCTTAACTGAAGCCATACGACAAGAAAGGTAGATGAAAGGGATACAATTCAGCAAGGAAGAAGTCAACTTTTCTCTATTTGCAGAGAACATGATTGTATACCTGTGTGATCCCAAAAACTCCACCAGGAAACTTCTGGAACTAATACAGAAGTTCAGCAGGGTGGCAGGATAGAAAATAAATTGTATGCCCAGGATGAAAGAAGTGAAAAAGCCCGAAGAGGAACAAAAGCAAAAAGGCAACCCATGGAATGTGAGAAAACCTTGACTAACCACATATCAGATAGAGATCTATTATCCAGAGTACAGAAAGAAATTAGAAAACTAAACACCAAGGAAACAAATTGGCCAATTGAAAAATGGGCCTTGAAACTTAAAAGAAACTTTACCAGGAAAGAAATTGAAATGTCTAACAAATATCTTAAGAAATGTTCTGCATCCTTAGCCATCAGGAAAATGCCTATCAAAACCTTCCTGAGATATCATCTCACCCCGGTCAGGATGGCAAAAATCCACAATACAAACAACACCAAATGCTGCAGAGGATGTTCCAAGAAGGGAACTCCCCTACATTAGTGGTGGGAATGCACGCTTATGCAACCACTCCGGTGAGCCATCTTGCGATTGTCAAAAACATCTAAGATGGAAATCATATATGTCCCTGCTATTCCACCTTTGGTAATATTCCCCCATACAGTAAACATTCACTGGAATGGCCCAACCATAACCATGTACATAGAAGCACTATTTACAATAGGAAAGTCATGGAATAAACCCAAATGCCCAACATTTTACAAGTGGGTAAGAGAAATGTGGTACATTTATGCAATGGAACACTACTCAGCCATTAAAATGATGAATTAATGAAATTTGCTGGGAAATGGATGGAATTAGAAACAATTATATTGAGTGAAGTATTACAGACACAGAAAATTAAGTGTACACCCTAATAGGTGGATCCTAGTACAAAATGAACTTAGAGACACATTCAATGATAAATCTCTGTAAAACCTATAGTAATTGCAAAGATTATAAACAGGAGGAAAGGGGAAGTAGGGCCCGGCCAGCAACAAGGAGAGAGGGGATCATGCTACAGCAGAGAAAATAAGCCACCATGAAGGACTGCACGTAAGTAATGAGACATCTGGTTAAGCTTACAGACTTGCCTTTTTGGTCCCTTGCTACTGATGGGGTTTGATCTCACCAGACAGGGAGGGCATAGATTCTAGCAGATAGAAGATAACCATCCTGCAAATGGGAGACTGAACCCCTCTCACCAGAGTCTCCTATTCTTATTTCATCTATCTTTGTATCTACTTTTACAGTAGATACAGTCTTTTATCTTTGGCTGTGAGGTGACTTCCAATACCCATCAGGATGAAGCCAAGGCCGGTGCAGGAACAGCAAAACCAGAAAAAAAAAAAAAAAAAAAAAAAAACAACCAACCATAATTCAGAACATCAGAGACTGTACATTAATCATCTGGAAACAGGCCAGCCTAATCTCTCCTATCCTAAAGCTCAGGCTGGAGAAAGGGTGGTAAGATTATAAGAGCCTAATGATGGGGAAGGGCAAGGATATGCTAGATACCCCACACAAGTTAGGGCCAAAGTAATCATAATAGGACTTTGCATGCCCTGTGCAATGGCAGATATATGATTGAGCCCCTAAAGTCTAGCATGGTTCACAGGCACTAGGATCCTTAGAGGCAAGGGATTAACAGCTACAATAGTGTTCCTATGATAATGGGGAAAACAAGAAAGGGCTCTAGGTAATGCTACTGAGTCCTTACACCTCATAAGAGAAGTGAACCAAGAGGGAAGCTTGACATTCACACTAAAGGACGCTCCAGGGATGGGGGTCAGGTGGCACTGGGAGAAAGGAAGGAAGGGAAAGAAGTGAAAAATGGGAGAGAGAGGAAGAGGATCCATGGAGGGTTGGAGGGAGGGAGGAGACAATGGTATCTCTTACGTTTCTATGAATGAAAACAAAAAAATAGAATTATTGCCTGCAGAAGAATGTGGTGGAGGCAGTGGGGGAGGCGGCGGTGGCAGTGTAAAGGTGTAGGAAAAGTTAACTAAGTGATGAAAACCCAAGGTAGGTGTTGCCCAACCCATGCTGAAGGATGGGGGTCAGAGTTGGAGGGGGAGGGAGTGAGAAGTTATGCATGTCAAACAGGAGGAGGAAAAGGGTACTGTGCCACAACCGGACTGTGTTGTCTCTGAGGTGGAAATCCCAATGTCTCCTGGGATTCCATGTTATCTGAGATATAAAACTGCTGAGGTGGAGGCCTGGTGTGGTATGTTCAAGGGTATCTACCCCTGAGAAAGCCTCTTCTGAACTCTTTGTTGTGATATCCTTTGGAATACTCTGAAAGAGAGCCATAAACTTTCCTATTCTGATGCCCTACAGCAAAATCTTCACCTGTCTTATTTGAATCAGACCTGAGTCTCCTCCTGCCTGGCCCTGTGGCCTCTTATGTCTGGCTTCCTTTTCTTTTTCATCATCACTGAAGTCTAAGCCTTCTGGTGGAGGATCTTGATCATTCTTTCATGATGCATCAGATCCCCTATCCTGTTTAATTTTTTCTGTGTAAATATACTGGGTGAATTTTTTCACTGATGGAGCAAAATACAATCTCCTTTATTTTAATGCTTTGCTTTCAATATGGTCTGAAGAATTAAACAGTAACACATAAAATGGATGTGCAACTGGTCTAACTATCGCAGATATCTTACCTTCAGTCTACCAATTACTTTTGAAGATGACAGTCTCCTCGTTCATTCGAGGAAGATTAGTTATGGATTCAATTATTACTAATTGTTCAATAATGCTTGAAACCATCCCCATCCTTACTTTTTAAAAGTTTTACTATATTTATTTATTTTTCTCCAAACATACAAGCTTAATAAGTACCCCAGTCCCTTCTCTACCTCCATCATTCCCCAGTTTCCCTTGCACCCTCCCCTTTTACCCCTTCTTTTACCTCCCACCATCCCATTTTTTCAGTGTCTCCCCATTCCCCATCCCATTCCCTGGAATATCCTTTTCTTTGAATACTATGCTTCCCTCTAAGTCCTCCACTCTAATGAGGTGAAAGGACTCATTGACATTGCCCAGAGCCCTTTCGTGGGTTGCCCTTTGGTATGGAAACACTGTCATGACTTAATGCTTTGCCTATAAGGATCCTGAATATTCTTTATGTTAGAATCGCACTGAGTTCCATAGAGGAGGTTCCTTCTTGTATGTCCCTGAGTACCTGCTACAGTATAAGTGATATTCCAATAGGGGTACCCCTAATGCCCAAGAGACCACTTACTCTGGCCAGTTTTGACCATCAATGATTACTCCCAAAGGAAAATGACCACATGAATTCCCACATAATTCACTGTGGCAGAAGAAGGTTTATGTTTGCAAAAGATTTTATTTCCTCTCATGCACTAAGTAAACATATAATGAGGGAGATAATTTTAAGTGATGTCAAGTGGTTCAGTGTGGTATGTATCACTGTTTGGAATTGAAGCTTGAGTCAACATAAAGTCATCATGATCTCAGCCTTGATATGGTCTCCACATACCTTGTTCATTCTCAGTAGATTCATGTTTAATTTACTGTTCTTGATTTTGGGGGAGATAAATGACAGAAGCAACTGAATGAAGGAAAAAACTCCTTTGGCTTTCAGCTTCAGGACTCTGTCCATCCTGATAGGAAAGGTACGAGAGCAGGAAAGTGATGTAGCTGGTCACATGACAAATGCATTTGGTATGGAAACAGGGATGCTTGGATGTAATCAGCAAGGTTTTTTCTTTTTCTTCATTCTGACATGCAGTCTATGGAAATGTACTGCCCACCATTAGTTTGGGGACAGCTCATTTCAATTAGCATCATTGAGAAACCACCTTAAACTCACACTGAGAGATGTGTCTCTCTTATGTGATTCTGCACCTGAAATCGAGTTGACATTAAATATTAATCAGTGAACTTCTGCAATCCCAACATTCTCAGTGTGCATTGCAAAATGGTGACAAATGGCAAGATCTTTATGTCATCCCCCATTGCACAATATTCTTTCTTCATCATTTTCTATTTCTCTGTCCAAGACTCCAGGCTTCATTGCTCAGCTGCCTTCTATCCACCAGTGAGAATCTATTGAAATGCCATTTTCAAGAAGTTCCTTTTCCCTTTAAAAAAAAGTTATTTATCAGGAAATAAGATGAATGTCCTCCTTCTAAATCTACATACTCAATTTTCATCCTGCAATTAAATTGCATCACAATGAAATTTACTACCTTTCTCCCTCATCCTCAATGATGGGCTCTGGATTACTAGGGACACCTTTCTTTTTGAAGGATAAACAAAACACTTTCACTTTTTCCAAAAATCCTCCATGTGATATTACTGATGAGAGAAAATTAGTAGAGGAAATACAGAGAACACTAACAATATCAAACTCACTATGCAAATACCCTCAAAGAAACCATATGAGTCACACATCAACAAGTAAAACTATAGCATAACATTTGAGAGTTAAGATTGTGTAGTCTCACATTCTGGCTTTATAATAACTTTTCACAAATTCATTAGAATTTAAGGCATTGAAAGGGATAAAGAATTGTTTTTAATTTTTCAACCTTTGAAGAGAATTTCTGTGTGGCCTTAGCAAAACAACATAGCATTTTGGGACAAAAATGCCGACTAGCAAGCCTGCACAGGAGGCCAAGATGGAGAAGACTTCCACAGCCACCATGACCTTCCCCTGGGTGCTGTGGTAGACAGGGAGGAAGGTGACCCACACACTGCAGAACACCAGCATGCTGAAGGTCAGGAACTTGGCTTCATTGAAGGTGTCAGGCAGGTTCCTGGCCAGGAAAGCCACAGTGAAGCTCCCCAGGGCCAGAGAGCCCAGGTATCCCAGGACACAGTAGAAGGCAGTGACTGAGCCCTTGTTGCACATGATGATGATGTGGCCATGTTCAGAGTGTATGTCTTTGTCGATAAAAGGAGGACTTGTTATAAGCCAGAGTACACAGAAAATAAGTTGGACCAAGGTGCAGATAGGGATGATGTAGTTAGGTGCCCCTGAAATTAGCAACCACCTCATCTTTCTTCCTGGAGCAGTGAGCTTGAAGGCCAGAATCACAGTGATTGTCTTGGCTAAGACAGTGGACACAGCCACAGTGAACACAACTCCAAATGTGATCTGCTGCAAGATGCAGGTGGCAGTGTTGGGATGTCCAATGAAGAGCAAGGAGCAGAGGAAACAGAAGATGAGGGAGATGAGTAAGATGTAGCTGAGAGTGCGGTTATTGGCTTTCACGATGGGACTGTCTCGGTGCTTCATAAAGACCCCAAGAACAAAAGCTGTGAGTGCAGAGAATCCCAGGGCCATGCAGGCCAGAGACATCCCTAAAGGGTCTTCATAAGCCAGATAGGACACTGACCTTGGGAGGCAGAGGGTCTGCTCTGTGTTTGGATAGTGATCATCTGCACACTTCACACACTGATCCATTCCTGATGCAGAAAGAAAAATGTCACCAACACATTGTAATGCTTCTCTCTTATTCACAGCACACTTAAATAAGTGTGGAGTAAGATAATAATTAGTAACACAATAAACAAATAATAAATAGAAAAACGATGAACATATGATTTCCTGTAGATTGCCCTAGGACAGTGTTTCCCAATTTCATCTGTTCACAATTTTATGGTAAACAAATACCAAAACTTGCATAGTCTTTTACTGAATTATACAGAATGATGTTTGCTACCTTGTCTCAAAAGAAAATGCTTATATTATGATATAACAAGAGTGAGCAGACTGAGTACTTCACAAAACCAAACGTTATTTATTTTTTCTCCCGTAATTTCTTTTCCTTTTTTCCTAATTGTACAATCTCAATAGGTACCCCAACACTCTCCATTGCTCCTATCATCCCCAGTCGCCTCCCTTGCACTCACCCCATTTTCCCCTTCCTTTTACACCCTTTCCTCCCTCCCTCCCTCCCTCCCTCCCCATGTGCAAGTGTCTCCCCCTCCCTCCCTCACATCCTTTGAAACATCATCTTGTGTGAACTCCAAATCTCCCTCTGAGTCCTCCACCCTAGTGTGGCATAGCTGCTCTTTGCCCATTCTTGGGCTCCCTGTTACTACGGGAACTCTATTATGACTGTTTAATCCATTGCTTCAAAGGATTCTACTCCCTGGAGCCTTCTCCCCTATGATACATGCTAGATTTAGTGAGACAGCCATTGTGCAGGTCAGGCAAAGCCCAATCCTGACTGCTGCAGCCCTATCTTGTGTGGAGTATCTTGCATATCGTTGGTCCTCCCCTTCTTTAGGCTCTTACAATCTTGTCACCCCTTCTTCCTCAAGGTTCTCTGAGATTTAAGATGGAGAGAAATTTGGCTGGTCTGGTTTCAGATGATCAATGTAGGGCCTTTGGTGTTCCGAACTGTGGTTTGCTGTTGTTTTCAGTTTTGCTTTTCCTGCACTGCCATATGCTCCATCTTGATTGGTATTGAAGGTCACCTTCTAACCAAAGATCAAAGACTGTTTAAATGAAAATCTTACTATAAGAGGAGACTCAAAGTTAGATGCAATAATAAGAATATGACAAAGCAGTGAGGAAGGAGGGCCAGTGTCCAATTTTTAGGATAGTTACCATCTATCTGCCAGTCCAATGAAGGAGGCTTCATTGGTGAGATCAAATCTGGTCAGTTGCAAATGACCAGGAAGGGAATTGAGAGTGAGCTGCACCAGATGTCTTTTTACTTACATGCAATACTTGACCATGGTATATTTTCTCTACTGAAACGTGATGCTCTTTTTCCTTTTTGGGGGGGCCCTCCTTTGCTGTCCCTATTATTTATAGACCTTTGTGATTACAATAAGTATTACAGAGATTTATCTTTGAATATGTCATTAAGTGTGTTTGGTACTAGGATTCACCTATTAGGGCATATACATGGTGTCTAATTTTCTGTCTGGGATATTGTACTCAACCTTTTTTTTACTAATTCCATCAATTTCCCAGCAAATTTCATTAATTCATCTTTTTTGATAGTGGAGTAGTATTCCATTGTATAAATGTACCACATTTTCTTTTATCGACTACTCAAATGTTGGGCATTTGTATTATTTCCATGTGTTTGCTTTTGTAATTAGTGCTATAATGAACATGGTTGTACTTGTGTCATTGTAGAGAATTTCTGCATTATGGGGTATTGTTTATGCCCAGAAATGGTACAGCATAGCCATATGGCATTTCAATCTTTTTTTAGAAATCATGAAACTGATTCCATTCCCACCATCAATGTATGAGAATTCCCTTCTCTCCACATCCTCTCCAGCATTTGGTGTTGTGTGTATTGTGTATTTTTGCTATCCTGATTAGGGTGACATGATATCTCAGGGTAGTTTTCTTTTGCAGTTCCCTCATGGCTAGGGATGAGGCAGATTTTTTTAGATATTCGTTACACATTTCAATTTCGTCCCTTGAAAAGCTTGTTTTGAATTCTGAGGTTCTTTTTTTAACTGGGCCATTAATTTCCTTGGTCTTTAGTTTTTTTTTTATATCTTTTATTATTTATTCAATTTTCCACGTGTGTGTGTGTATGTGTGTGTGTTTGTAGAACCACGGACGAATTCGGGATCCACCATGGACCGCCTCCACCTCCTCCTTGTTTACTCTGTCCCGGGATTCACAGGCTCTGCCCTACCAGGACCAGAAACACAGGCCGCCCCCTCTTCTGCCCAGAGTCTATATGTGGGGTCTAGGATCAGAACTCAGGACCTTCTGCCTACAAGGCAGAGTCTTAATACCTGAGCCACCTCTCCAGCCCCAGTGTTTCGTTTTTTAGTTCTTTGAGCACTCTAAATAATGGAGCTCTATCAGATATGTGGTTAATGAAATTTTTTCCCATTTTCTGGGTTTCCTTTTTGCTGAGTTTACAATCTCTGTATCTAAACAGAAGTTGTTTAATTTCATAAGATCCCATTTGTTGAGTGATGGTTCTAGTGCTTGTGCCATTGAGTTTCTGTTTATGAACTGTTGTCCTAGTCTAATCAGTTTGAGGGATTTATTTAACCTTTCAACTAGGGTTTTTGTAAGATCTGGCCTAACATTAAGATCCTTGATCCATTTGGAATTAACTTTTGTGCATGATCACAAGTATGCGTCTAGTTTTAATGTTATACATGTGAATATCCAATTTTACCAATACCATTTGTTGAAGATGCTTTTCTTTTTCCGTTGAATTTTTTGGACCCCTTTGTCAAAGAACAAATGGCTATAATTGCGAAGGCTTATATGTGTTTCTTCAGCCTTTTTTCATTGATCTATGTGTACATTTTGGAGTGAGTACTAGGCTGTTTTTATTACTAGGGATTTGTAATCTAGATTAAAGTTTGTTATGGTGATAACTCTAGCAGTGTTTTTGTTACTCGGGATTGTTTTCGCTATTTGGACATTTTGTGTTTCCACATGAATTTTGATATCGTTTGGTCAATTTCTTTAAAGAAATATTTGGGAATTTTGATTAGTATAGCATTGAATCTGTATAGTACTTTTGGTAGGATGGTCATTTTTATGCCATTCTTCTCTAGGCTCATAGAGGGAATTTCCACCTTCTGGCATTTTCTATCTTTCTTTAGGGTTTTAAATTTCTCATTATAAAGGTCTCTCACTTCATAGGCTAGATTTATTCCAAAGTATTTCATTTCTTTAGGGGCTATCATAAATGGGATTGTTTTCTTTGAATGTTTTCATTTTTTCATCCTCGTGTATAGGAAGGTCACTGATTTTTGCATGTATATTTTGTACCCTGCCACTCTTGTCAAATTATATGTTAGTTCCAGGATTTTCTTGGTAGAGATTTTAAGATCACTCAGGTATAGGATCGTATCATTTGCAAATAGAGATAACTTCACTTCTTCCTCACTGATTTGAATCCCTTTTATCTCCCTGCGTTGTCTTATGGCTCGAGCTAAGACTTCAAGTACAATATTGAATAGAAGTGGTGAAAGTGGATAGCCTTGTCTAGTTCCTGATCGAAAGGGAAATGCTGCAAATTTTTCCCATTGATTATAATCCTTGCTGTTGGCTTGTTGTATACAGCTTTCATTATGTTGATAAAGTTTATCCCATTCCAACTGTCTCTAGTATCTTGATCATAAAAGGCTTTTGGATCTTGTCAAAAGCTTTTTCTGTGTCTACATAAAGTATCATGTTATCTTATATTTTGAACTGGATTATATGTTGGTTTAGATTTATTAATTTGGGTTTGTTGAACCAACCATTTATGCCTGGATTAAAACCTACTTGATTACATCAAATGATAATTTTGATATATTTTTGAATCCAATATGCTAAAATTTTGTTGGGAATCTTTGCATCTATGTTCATCCAAGAGACTGGCCTCTAGTTTTCTTTTAAAAGTGTATCTCTCTTAGGTTATGGGATTAGTATGATACTAGCTTCCTAGAAAGAATTTGGAAGTGTTCCTTTCATTGCTATTTTATGGAACAGCTTAATGAGTAGTGGTGTTTGTTTTTGTTTAAATATCTGGTAGAATTTTGTGCTGGACCCATCTGATCCAGGACACATTTTGTTGATAAGAGTGGAGATTACTTCATCATTTTCCTCATTTTTATAGGACTGATTACGTAATCATGACTTCCTGATTCAGTTAGGTGAATTGTGCTTACGAAAGAATTCATCCATTTCTTTTGTGTTATCAAATTTTATGGAGTATAAGTTTATGAAGTTTGACATAATTCTCTGAATTTCTTACGTATCAGTTGTGATAACTCCATTTTCATTTCTAATGTTGGTAATTTGGGTTTTCTCTCTCTTGATTTTGGTTAATTTAGCTCAGGCGAATCAATCTTACTGAGTTTTTCAAACAATGAGTTTTTTGACTTGTTAATTCTTTGTATGGATTTTCTTATCAATTTCTGATATTTCTCCCTTGACTTTCTTTGCTAGTCACCTGTCTTCTAGTGCTTTTGGGATTGGACTGCTCTTGTGTCTCTAAAGCTTTAAGCTTCATAGTTAAGTTATTTGTGATGTTTCTATCTTTTTGATATAGGCATTAAGAGCTATAAACTTACCTTTTAGGAAGGCTTTCCTTGTGTCTTAGAGTATGATTTGTTGTATTTTAATGATAGTTTGCTTCTAGGAAATCTTCAGTTTCCTTTATGATTTCTTGTTGAACCCAGTTCTCATTCAGCATCATATTGTTTAGTTTCCAAGAATTAGTGGTTTTTTTTTTTTTTGCTGTTTATTGTGTTGCAGATGTTAAGCTTTAGACTATGTTGGTCTGAAAGTGTATAGGCTATAATTTCAACTTACCTCAATATGTGCAGATTCGTTTTGGGGCTCAATATATTGTCTATTTTGTATAAAGTTCCATGGGATCATGAGAAGAATGTGTATTCTTTGTTGCTTCAATAGATGGTTTGATAGAGATTTGTAAGTTCAATTCAGGAAGAATATGGTTTAATACTAATGTGCCTCTGTTGAGTTTTTGGCCTGTCGATCTATCCCATGTTGAGAGTGTGGTATTGAAGTCCCCAAGTGTTATAGTTTTGGGATTGAATTCTTGTTTAGGACATGGTAGTGTTTGCTTAATGAATGTGGAAGATCCCCTATTAGGTGCATACATGTTCAGTATTGTGAAGTCTTCCTGGTGAATTGTTTATGTGACTAAAATGTAATATCTTTCTTTATCTCTTCTGATTTTCTTTGGCTTGAAGTCCACCTTGTCAGATATCATAATTGTTTTCCCTGCTTTTTTCCATTAGCTCAACAAATTTTTGACCAACCTTTTACTTTTAGAATGTGCCTATCTTTTGTGATGAGACATATTAGAAATGTTCCAGAAGGTAGAAGATGATGAGTTTTGATTTCTAATCCATGTTTTTCACCTGTATCATTTGATTGGTGAGTTAATTCCATTGACATTTAGTGGCATAATGGAGAAATTATATTTCATTCCTGATATTTTTTGTATTTTGTGCATTTCATAAGTATATTATTTAGTTTCTAGTTGTGGTGGTATTACACTTCCCTTCTGTCATTCTGGATATGCTTGTTATTTCTTCAAGCTTGAGTATCTTTTGTGGCATTATTTGAAGGCATGGTTTTGTGTTTATTTAAGGCTTCAACTTGTTTTTGTGGTCAAAAATTTTTCTTTCACCCTTGATCATGACTGATAGTTTTGCCAGGTATATCAGCCAGGATTGACATTTGTGCTCATTTAATACTTGGAGTATGTCTCTCCAAGCTCTTCTGGCATTTAATGTTTCCACTGGAAAACTCATTTGTTATTTTAGTAGATTAACTTTTAAAAGAGACTTATTTTTTTCTCTTGAAGTTGTCAGCACGTTCTCCTTTTCTTCTATGTGTAGTGTTTTGCCTATTATTTGCAATGGCGAGTTTCTATTTTGGTAATTTCTGTTTGGGGTGCAGAATGTCTTTTGTATTTGGATTGGACCTCTCTTTCTTTACATGTAGAAAGTTTTCCTTTATGATAATATGAAAATTTTTCTCACTTGTGGTATTTTGGGATTCTTGGTCTGGTATTCCATGAATGCACATGTCAGGCTGTTTCAAGGTGTCCCATAACTCTTGAATATTCCTCTCAAGTATCTTGTTGGCTTTAGCAATGTCTTCGATTGATCTGGAGAGTTCTTCCACTTTGTCTTCAAGATCTGATATTCCATTTGGTGTTTCATTAGTTCTACTGAAAAGACAATCTGGTGAGTTCTGGGTTGAAGATAGCTTGTCTTGCAGGTCAGTTTAAACTCTGCTTGAGATTGTTTTAACTGCTCTATGCCTATTTTTGTTTCTTCAACTGCTTTTCTCATCTTCAAGTGCCAGTTTGTTCCTGTTCAAAGTTCCTGGTTGATGCAGATACTTAACTCTTCCAGGATTTCCTCTTTCATTGTTTTGATCATAGTAAGGATCAGCCTTTGAAATTCATTATCTTGGGTAAGGCTTTCTTGACTATTTTCTGTGAGTTTGTTTTGGTTGGATTCCATAATTATGGCATTCATTCTTTAGGTACAAGAGTTTTGGTCTTGGTTTTTGTTTCTCATGAATTTGTGCTGTGACCTGGTCATTTTTATTTTATCTCTTAGGAGCTTCATTTTGTTTTTGTGTGTTTTAGCTTCACTGAATTAGATGGTATTACTACATTTGAGCAGTTAAACTAGTTTGTCTTGAAGTTGGGTATGCTTGTCTGGTATTGGTGTTATTTCCTAGATGAGCCTATTGAAGTGTTAGTACATCAATTAAGTTGAGTGTATTAGACAGAGATTGAAGATTAGTATATTAGTGCACTTTTAACTTTACTCCCTTGGTGATATGTGAGGGTGAATGGTATAGTCTTTGAAGTTGTATGGGATTTTGGGTGGCTATATAGAAATGTTAACCTACAGTGTGAAATAATTGAGAGGAATGAGAAGGTAAAAATGGTTTGCTTATCTCAGAGCTGGATGTGAAGAATCTGACCCATATGATGGGATGATTATAGAAGACCTCAGATGAATGGTGTTGGCTCCTACCTTTTTGCTTTGGCTTTCACTGGACTCTGTTGAATTTTGAGGAGCAGGGAGTCTGCCCCTACATGGTTTTGGGGCACAAAGGCAGAGTGGTTAGTGGGGAGTACAGAAAACCTGGGGTTTGGGGCATGGCCTAGAAACCTTCCCCAGAACCAGAAATGTAGGCTGGCTACTAGTCGGGTGCACAGATGACATGGGCCCTGGGGTATGGCTGAGAGATCTTCTTCAGTACCAGAGAGGCAGGCTGGCTAGTAGTGGGGCACTCAGATGACCTGGACCCTGGGGTGTGTTCTAAGGGGCTTACCTGATGAGCAGGGAATCAGCCCTTGTCCTGGTCCGGGGCAGAAAGGCAGAGTGGCTTGTGTGGTGTGCAGATGACCTGGATCCTGAGGCATGGTCTAGGTGCCTTACTTGAGGAGCAAGGAGTTGGCCCAGGTCAGGATCCAGGTCCTCCGCAGAAAGACAAAACCCAACCTAAAGATGCATAGTTATTTGATACGATAATTGAATTTCATAGGGAAATCTAGTTCTGACTGTTCAATCCAATTTCCACAATCATTTTGATGTTGTCCTTGACTGTGTACTCACATGATAGTATAAACAGAAATATTCCTCCCCTTTCATATAAAAAAGGGGGAGAAATTTTATTATTGATGTTAAAGACCTCAGAATCAGTATTCCCAAAGCTATATTGATAATATCATCTCCATGGAGCATATGCTCCTGCTTATTGAAATGTCATTGAAATAATATCTATGCATTTTATTGAATTCTATTTTTATCAGCATTGTTCTATGACAATGAGCATAAAGAAAAGGAGACATTAAGATGGACACCTTGAAGAAGCATAACATGCACATTCATGGAATACAAGAACGAGTATTCCAAAATACCACACATGAGGAAAATTTTCAAATTATCATAAAAGAAAAAATTTTCACATCTAAGGAAAGAAATGTCTGTTGGGATTTACGTGAGAAACCGGGTGACCGTGAGCATCTCCAGGGGGCAGGTGGTCTGAAAGGGCAGAGGGGCTTATGTAGATGGTGGATGCTTCACCTGGGACCTGGAGCATGGCCTAGTGGCCCACCCAAGCCTGGGGCAGCCTGGGTGCTGCTCAGGTTGGCCAGTGGGAGGAGCTGGGATGAGCAGGTGACCTGGGAGCTGGTGGGATTTACCTGAGAAACAGGGTGACCTCCAGTGTCCAGGGCAGGTGGCTGTGTGGAACTATAAACAGATCATAAACAGGAGGAAAGGGGAAGGAGGGCCCCACCAGAAACAAGGAGAGAGTGGGTCATGCTACAGCAGAGAAAATAAGCCACTATCAAGTACTGCAAGTAAGTAATGAGACATCTGGTTAAGCTCACAGTCTTTCCATCCTGGTCACTTACCAAAGTAATCATAATAGGACTTTGCATGACCTGTGCAATAACCAACATATCATTGATTCCCCCCAAAGTCTAGCAGGGAGCAAACACACTAGGATCCTTAGAGTCAAGGGATTAATAGCAACAATAGTATTCCTATACTAAAGGGAAACACAAGAAAGAGCTCTAGGCAATGCTACTTAGTCCTTACACCTCATCAGAGATGAGGACCCAGAGGGAAGTTTGACATGCACAGTAAAGTGTTCTCCATGAATGGTGGGAAAGGGGCACTGGGAGAAAGGGAAGGAGGGGGGAAAGGAAGGGGAAAGTGGGGAGAGAGCAAGGGAATCGAGGGAGGGGTGGAGGGAGGGAGGGGAATGAGGTATCTATCAAGTTTTTGTGAGTGGATAAAATACACTATAAATAAAAAATTAAACAAGAACAAAATGTCCACCCAAATACGAGAAACATATAACACCCCAAACATATATGACCAAAATAGAAACTCACCATGGCAAATAATATTAAAAGCATTACACATATATGACAAACCAAAATTACTAAGTTTCAAGAGAAAAAAATTGTCACTTTTAAAGACATACATACTGAAATTACTGAAGATTTTTAGTGGAAATAGTAAAAACCAGTAGAGCTTGTAGAGAACTACTTCACGTGTTGAATGAACACAAATGTCAATCCAGGCTAATATACCCATCAAAACTATCAGTCATGATCCAGGGTGAAAGAAAAATTTTACACCATAAAGAAACTTCTTTGAAGACTTATATGAACACCAAAGCAGTCCTTCAAAAATGCTAGAAAAGATGCTCAAGTTTGAAGAAAAGAACAAGCATATCCAGGAAGCCAGAAGGAAAGTACAATTCTGCTAAAACCTACAAGCTAAATAATACACTTATGGAAGCCAGTAACCACAAAAAATGTCAAGAATTCAAAGTAATTTCTCAATCTTAATACTGTCAATGGAATTAACTCACCAATTAAAAGATACAGATTACAAACATGGATTAAGAAATCAAAACATAACCATCTGGTGCCTTCAGGAAAAATGTGTCATCACAAAAGTTAGGCACATTTTAAAAGGCTTTTCAAAAATTCTTTAAGTTAATGGAATGAGGAAACAATGATGATATCCAACAAAGTGGACTTCAAGCCAAAGAAAACCATAAGAGATTTCAGTCACATGAACAATGCACCAGGAAGACTTCACAGAATTGAACATATTCGCACCTAATATGTGCTCCTTCACTTTAATTAAGGAAACACTACATCTTGTAAAACAAGAAATCCATCCCTAAAGGATAAACCTCAGGGATTTCAATATGACACTCTCAATGTGGGATATATCAAGAGGCCAAAAACTCAAAAGAGACACATTATAATTAAACCAAACGCTTACTGAAAGCACTAAGGAATACACATTTTTCTCGGCATCACATGTAACTTTCTCCATAATCCATCATATACTATGACACAAAACAAATGTTAACATATACAGGAAAGTTGAAATTATAGCTTGTACCCTGTCAGACCACCATGATCTAATGCTTGACATCCACAACACAAAAAACAGCAGAAAATACACTAACCCTTTGAAAATAAACACTATGAGAAATGGGTTCAGGAAGAAATCATAAAGGAAATTCAAGATTGCCTAGAAGTAAATGATAATAAAAATACAACATATCAAAATCTGGGACACAATGAAAGCTCTCCTAAAAGATAATTTCATACCTCTCAATGTCAATATCAAAAAAATAGAAATGTCACAAGTAAATAACTACGAATGGGCTTAAAGCTTTAGAGACTTCCCTTCTGCTTGCTCAACCTGGACACACTGAGCCTCAGGTAAGAACCCCCTGCTCACCCCAAAGGCCCAGGTAATCCACTGGTCCCAGATCCCCCCACCAGGCAGTTGGAGCAGGTGCTACCCCAAGTGGGGGAGGACCCCTGTGTCACACTTCAGGTCCCTAGGTTAATTGCACCTGCCCACAACACCTCCGCCCCTTTCACTCCCCCAACCTGCACAAGAGAGGTCTAGCCAGAACACACTGTGCCCAGGTCGGGTGCAGTCCAGTGAGGACACACTGTGCCTCAGTCCAGGGAGGATGCACTGCTTATCAGAATTCAACAATCCAATGAACACTCAAGCAAAGCTCTAGGGGACAAAGACCACATATCTGAAATCACCTAAATTCATCCTATCACATGGGAGAGATTCTACACATCCATCCCAAAGATAAGTAAATGCCCTTTTTACCATCCTGTTCCTTTCAATTATTAATTACTATAGAGTAACTTTTCCATATAGCCACTCCTAAAACATTTATAACTTCAGGGACTATACCACTCACCCTCACATATCAATGTGGTATGAAAATGTAAAAGTGCACTACCATACTAATATTCACCCCCTATTCACCCCCTGTACTAATAGTCGAATAGCCTCATCTAGGAAATAACAATAACAAAAAGCGTAACCAACACCAAGGCAAACACTAGTATTAACTGCCCGAGAGCAGTGATACTAACTAAATCAGTTCAGTCAAAAACAAGCAGACATTGAAAGAAGGCCTTAAGAGATAAAACAACAATGCCCAAGTCAAAGTGCAAATCCATGAGAAACAAAACTCAAGAAAACAAATCTCCCACTGAAATAATTAACCCTGTTATAACAGACTCCAACCAGAACAAATCCACAGAAAATTGCCAAGACAGCCTGACCCAAGATAACGACTTTCAAATCATGATCATTACCATGATCAATACTATGAAAGAGGAAATTTGGGAGGAATTAAATTAAACTGAACTAAAAGACAAATTATCCTCAACCCAGAACTCAACAGAGAACAAACGAAGCAGAAAACAGAATTTCGGATCTTGAAGACAAAGTGGGAATATTAACCAACTCAATGGAAGAGGTTGTTAAAGCCAAAAAAATACTTGAGCGAAAAATTCAAGAGTTATGGGACATCCAGAAGAAGCCTAACATGCATATTCATGGAATACCAGAGCAAGAATCCCAAAATACCATACCTGAGGAAATTTTTAGACTATCATCAAGGAAAACTTTCCTCATCTAAAAAAAGAGAGACTCATGCATATACAAGAGGCATTCTGCACCCCAAACAGATATGATCAAAATAGAAAATCGCCATGGCAAATAATATTTAAAACACTCCACATTCAAGAAGTGGTGCTGAGAGCTTCAAGGGAAAAAAAAAGTCACTTTTAAAGGTAAACCTATTAAAATAACAAATAACTTCTCAATAGAAACAGTAAAAGCAAGAAGAGCTTGGAAAGAAGTATTTCAAGTACTGAATGAACAAAAATCTCAATTCAGGCTGATATACCCCACAAAACTATCTATCATGACTGAGGAGGAAAGAAAAGTACAAAGACAACTTGAAAGCTTATATGTCTACCAAACCAGGCCTTCAAAAAGGGCTAGAAAAAGACTTTGGGGGGTCATTGACATGTCAGTTATTGCATAGGTCATGCAAAGTGTGATTATGGTTACTGCTGCCCTAACCTGTGTGGATTATCTTGCATAATGATTCCCCACTCCATCTTTAGGCTCTTATAATATTGCCGCCCCCTTTTCCCCAGTGTTCCCTGAGCTTTAGGATGGGGGAAGATTTGACTGGTCTGGTTCTAGGTGATTAATTCAGGGTCTCTGGTGTTCTGATTAATGGTTTGTTGTTGTTTTCAGTTTTGCTCTTCCTGCACTATCCTTGGCTCCATCCTGTAAGTATAGCACCTTAAGTCTAACTAAAGCCAACAATGAAAATTCTAATATATGCTAAAGAATTCTCACAGTTAGAACCCAGCTCAATGGATGAAGAACAATGAATGGCCTTTGGGAAAAAAAAAGTGCTAGAAAAGATACTCCAGCTTGAAGATAAGAACAAGCATATCCAGGAGGACAGAAGGGAAGTATAATACCACCAAAACTTACAAGTTAAATAATACACATATGGAAGCCACTAAACACTAAAAATGTTAGGAATTAAAAGTAATTTATCCATTATAACATTAAATGTCAATGGAATTAACTTACCAATCAAGAGACAGAGGTACAAGTTTGGATTAAAAATCATAACCCATCAATCTGCTGCTTACAGGAAATTCATCTCACCACAAAAGATAAGTACATTCTAAATTAAAAGCTGATCCAAAATTCTGCAAGCTAAATGGAACCAGGAAACACGCAGAGGTAGCTATTATGCTATTGGACAAAGTGGACTTCAAACTAAAAAAAATCATAAGAGACACAGATGGATACTACATTTTAGTTACAGATACAATTCACCAGGAAGACTTCACAATATCGAACATATATTCACCTAATACGGAATCCTCCACATTCATTAAGCAAACACTACAGCATCTAAAACAAGAAATCAATCCCCAAACGATAATTCTTGAAGATTTCAACACTGCCCTCTAAGCATGGGATAGATCAAAAGGTCAAAATCTTAACAGAGACACATTGGAACTTAATCAAACTTTTACTGAAATGGACCTTACAGATCTCTATAGAACTTTTCATCCATGCAGAAAGAATACACATTTTTCTCAGCACCACATGGAACTTTCTCCAAAACAGACCACATATTGGGCCACAAAATGAATGTCCACATATACAAGAAAGTTGAAGTTCTGACCTGTAACCTATGAGACGGCCATTGTCTAAAGATTGACATCTGCAACAAAACAAACAACAGACAATACACTAATTCCTGGAAACTAAGCACTATGATGCTGAATGAGAATTGGATTCAGGAATATATTACAAAGGAAATGTAAGATTTCCTGAACACGAACAATAATGAAAATACAACTTATGAAAACCTTTGGGACACAATGAAAGCTGTCCTAAGAGGTAAGTACACAGCTCTTAATACTTATATCAAAAATATAGAAATATCACAAATAAATAACTTAACAATGCAACTTAAAGCTTTAGAGACACTAGAGCAGTCTGATCCCAAAAGAAGTAGAAGAGAAGAGATTAGCAAAATCAGAGGAGAAATATCTGAAATTGAGATAAGGAAAATGATACAGAGAATCAACCATTCAAAAAGTTAGTTCTTTTAAAAAATCAGTAAGCTAAATTAACCAAAAGCAAGAGAAAGAAAAGCCAAATTAACAAAATTAGAAATGAAAATGGAGTTATCACTACTGATACACAAGAAATTCAGAGAATTATATTGTCATATTTCAAAAAATTATACTCTGTGAAGTTTGACAACACAAAAGAGATGGATGAATTTCTAAGTAAACACAACTTACCTAAGTTGAATCAGGAAGTTGTGAATTATTTAAATAGTCCTATAACATATGAGAAAATCAATGAAGTAATCTTCCCACCAAAAAATGTCCTTGACCAGATGGATTCAGCACAGAGTTCTACCAGACATTTAAGGAGTTAATAACACCAATACTCCTTAAATTGTTCCATTAAATAACAAAAGAAGGAACACTATCAAATTCTTTCTATGAAGCCAATATTGTCTTAATCCCCAAACCTAATAAAGATACACTTAAAAAAGAAAACTATAGGCCAATTTCTTTGATGAGCACAGATGCAAAGATTCTCAACAAAGTCTTAGCAAATCGGATTCAAAAACATATCAAAAAGATCATTCACGTAGATCAAGTAGGCTTTATCCCAGGCACACAAGATTGGTTCAACATACACAAATCAGTAAATGTAATTCACCATACAAACCCGTCCAAATTCCAAGACCACATGATACTCTCCATAGATGCAGAAAAAGCTTTTGACAAGATCCAACAGCCCTTTATGATCAAAACCCTAGAGATGTTTGGAATGGAAGGAACCTTTGTCAATATAATAAAAACTATATACAAGCCTACGGCAAGTATCATACTCAATGGTGAAAGACTTGAAGTGTTCCCGCTTTGATCAGGGATTAGACAAGGCTATCCACTCTCACCACTTATTCAATATTGTACTTGAAGTCTTAGCAGGAGCCATAAGACAAGAGAGGGAGATAAAAGGGATTCAAATCAGCAAGGAAGAAGTCAAGTTATCTCCATTTGAAGATGACATGATCATATACCTGAGTTATCCTGAAAATTCCACCAGGTAGCTTCTGTAACTAATACATGAGTTCATCAGTGTGGCAGGATACAACATAAACATACAAAAATCAGTGGCCTTCCCATATGCCCAGAATGAAAGAAATGAAAAAGTACAGAGAGAAAAAAAAATGCCATTTACTGTAGCCCTTAAAAAAATGAAGTACCTTGGTATAAAACTAACCATGAAGTAAGAGTCCTTTCCAATGAAAACTTTAAAATGCTAAAAAAAGGAATTGCAGAAGACACATGGGAAAGACTTCCCATGTTCCTGGATTGGCAGAATCATTATCATAAAAATGATCATCCTACAAAAGGCAATATAAGATTCAATGCTATACCAGTCAAAATCCCAAACCAATTCTTCAAAGAAGTTGACCAAACAATCTCAAAATTCATATGGAACCACAAAAGACCCAGGATAGCAAAAACAATGCTGAGTAACAAAATCACTGCTGGAGGTATCACCATACCAAACCTTATTTTATATTACAAATCTGTAAATCTAAAAACAGTCTGGTACTGGCTTTAACCTAGACACACAGATCAATGGATAAGGGTTGAATACCCAGATATAAGCTCACACAATTACAGTCATCTGATCTTTGACAAGGGGACCCAAAAAATCCAATGGAAAAAGAACAACATCTTCAACAAATGGTGCTGGCAAAACTGGATGTCCACATGCAGAAAAGTAAAACTCAACCTGTTCTTGTCATCATGTACAAGACTTAATTCCAAATGCATCAAGGACCAAAATATAAGGCCAGAGACTATCAAAACCTTTGTTGAAATGGTAGGGAATTCCCTGGCTAATTGGACTAGGCCAATAGTTCCTAATCAGGAACCCAATAGCCCAGTCAATACAGCCAACACTCAACAGATGGGATCTTATAAAAATAAAGAGCTTCTGTTCAGACAAAGATACTGTAACTTGAGCACTAAGGCAACCCAGAGAATGGAAGAAAATCTTCACTAACAGCATATCTGATAGAGTTCTATTATCCAGAGTGCACAAAGAACTTAGAAAACTAAACACCAAGGAAACAAATGGCCCATTAAAAAATGGGCCTTGGGAGTTAAAAGAAACTTTACGAGGGACAATATTGAAATGTCTAATAAACATCTTAAAAAATTCTCTGCATCCTTAGCCATCAGGGAAATGCAAATCAAAACCTCTCTGAGATATCATCTCACCCCAGTCAGGATGGCAAAAATACACAATACAAACAACCGCAAATGCTGGAGAGGATTTGAAGAGGAGGGAACGTTCCTAAATTGCTGGTGGGAATGAAAGCTCATGCAAACTCTGGCAAGCCATCTGGTGATTCTTAAAAAAGTTAAAGATTGAAATGCCATATGACCCTTCTATTCCACTTTTGGGAATAACCCCCCATACAGCAAAAATTCACCTTGATAGCACAAGCACAACCTTGTCCATAGCATCACTGTTTACAATAGCAAAGTCATGGAATTAACCAAAATTTGGTGAGTGGATAAGGTAAATATGGTACATATATGCAGTGGAATACTACTCATCCATCAAAAATGATGAATTAATGAAATTTGCTGGGAAATAGATGGAATTAGAAAAATTATATTGAGTGAAGCATCCCAGACACAGAAAATTAAATGCCGTATGCACTCCCTAATAGGTAGATCCTAGTACCAAACCCACCTAGAGACACACTCAAAGATAAGCTCTGTAGTACCCACAGTAATTGCAAAGATTATAAACAGGAGGGAAGAGGAATGAGGGCCTTGCCAGAAACAAGGAGAGATCATTCTACAGCAGAGATAATAGGCTACCATCAAGGACTGCAAGTAAGTAATGAGACATCTGTTTAAGCTCACAGACTTCCCTTCCTGGTCACTTGCAACTAATGGGGTATGATTTTACTAGAAAGGGAAAGCATAGAGTCTGGCAGATAGAAGGTAACCATTTTGTAATTGGGAGACTGACACCTTTACCACAGTCTTCTATTCTTATTCCATCTACTTTTGAATCAACTCTTATAATAAGACTCTATTTTAAGAGCTTTTTATCTTTGGCCAGGGGGTGACATCCAATACACATCAGGATGGAGCCAAGGGCATTACAGGAGCAGCAAAAATGAAAAAAAATCATCAAACCATAATTCAGAAAATTTATATCAATGACCTGGAATGAGGCCTGCCTAATCTCTTCCTATCATAAAGCTCAGGGAAATTTGCAGAGGAATGGGTGGTAAGATTGTAAGAGCGCAAAGATGGGAGGAGCAATGATATGCAAGATACTCCACACAAGATAGGACTGAAATATTCATAATAGGACTTTGGATGATCTGTGCAATTACCAACATATCATTAACCCCTCAAAGCCTAGCATGGATTAAAGGCACTAGGATCCTTCAAGCAAGGGATTAACAGACACAATAGTGTTCCTACACTTAAGGGGAACACAAGAAAGAGTTCTAGGAAATGCCACTGAGGACCCAGAGGAAAGTTTGACATACATATTAAAGGATTCTCCAGGGATGGGCTAGAGGGCACTGGAAGAAAGGGGGGGGGGACGGAAGGGGAAAAGGGGGGAGGGAATAAAGGTTCCAGGGAGGGGTGGAGGGAGGGAGGGGACTGGTGTACCTATGACGTTTGTATGACCTGAAAAAAATGAATAAATATTAATTTTTTAAAAATTTAAAAAAGCTTTAGAGACACAAGGTCAACCCAATCCCAAAAGTGGTAGGAGAGAGGAGATTAGGAAAGTCAGGGGAGAAATATCTTAAATTTACACAAGGAAAACGATACAAAGAATCAACCACTCAAAAAGCTGGTTCTTTGAAAAAACCAATAAGATTGATACACCTCTAGCTGAATTTAACAAAATCAAGAGAGGGAAATCCTAAAATTAACAAAATTTGTGATGAAAATGGAATTATCACAATGTATACCGAAGAAATACAGAGAATTTTAAGATAATATCTCAAAAACTTACAAATGGTGAAATTTGACAACACAAAAGAAATGGATGAATTCTTGACTAAGCACAACTTACTTAATTGAATATGGAAGTTTTGCATTATTTAAGTATTCCTATAACAGATGAAGAAATTGACAAAGTAATCTCCAATCTTCCCACAAAAATATGTCTTAGATCAGAGTTATTCAGCACAGAATTCTATCAAACATTTGAGGAACAACTAACACCACTACTCTTTAAACTATTTCATAAAATAGCAAAGGAAGGGTCACTTCCAAATTCTTTCTCCAAAGCTGATATCATACTAATCCCAAAACCTAATAAAGATACCCCTAGATAAAGAAAACTATCGGCCAATTTCTTTGATGAAAATAAATGCAAAAATTCTCAAGAAAACCTTAGGAAATGAGATTCAAAAACATATCAAAAAGATAGTTCACTGTCATACAGTTCCAGTAAGTTTTGACCCAGACACACAAAGTTGTTTCAACATATGCAAGTCAATAAATATAATCCATCATAGAAACATGTCAAACACCACATCATACTATCCATATATGCAGAAAAACCTTTTGACAAGAACCCACATCCTTTTATGATCAAGACCCTAGGGACAGTTGGAATTGAAGGAACTTATATCAACATGATGTAAGCTGTATATAACAAGCCAACATCAAGGATTTTACTTAACTGGGAAAAATTTGAAGCATTCCCACTTAGATCAGGAACCATGCTTACCACTGCCATTCAATATTGTACTTGAAGTCTTAGCTAGAGACATAAGAGACATGAGTGAGATAAAATGGATTCAAAGCAGAAAAAAGGAAGTCAACATATCTCTATTTGCAGATGATATGACCTCACATAAATGAGAGATCCTAAAAACTCCACCAGGAAACTACTGGAACTAATACAGAAGTTTAGCAGAGTGGCAGGTCACAAAATAAATGTGCAAAGTCAGTGGCCTTCCTATATACCAAGGATGAAAACAGTAAAAAAGCCCTAAGAGAAACAAACCATCTACTATAGCCCCTAAAAAAGAAATCCCTTGGTATAAATTCCACCAAGAAAGTGAGAGATCATTATAATGAAAACTTTAAAAACCCAAAGAATGAAATTACAGAAGATTCCAGAACGTGGAAATACCTCCTATGTTGCTGGATTGGCAGAATTAACAATAAAAATGATCGTCCCATCAGAAGCAATATACAGATTCAAATTCCCAAAGCATTTCTTTAAATAAATTGACCAAACAATATCAACGGAAGCACAAGACGCCCAGGATTGCAATAACGATCTTGAGTAACTAAAGTGCTGCTAAAGGTATCATCGTACAAAACTTTAATCTATACCACAAATCCATAGTAATAAAAATAAATGGGTACTGGCTTCAAAATAGATGCATGTATCAATATATAAGGGTTAAAGGCCCAGATAGAAGCACACAGAATTATAGCTATTTTATCTTTAACAAAGGGCCACAAAAAATTCAATGGAAAATGAACAGTATTTTCAACAATTGGTACTGGTGAAACTGGATATCCACATGTAAAAGATTAAAGCTGGACCTGTACTTGTCACCATGCACAAAAATTAATTCCAAATGAACCTTAGAATTATGCCAGAGGTTATGAAAACCCTATTTGAAAGAGTATGGACTCAGTAGCAATGCTACTGTGTCCTTACACCTCATTAGCATGGAGGGCGCAGAGAGAAGTTTGAGATTCACACTGAAGGATGCTCCAGAGATTGGGGGGAGGAGAGGGCATCAGGCCAAAGAGGGCGGGTGAAAGTTAGGGGATAAGGAGGGAGAGTGTAAGGGGAGCAGAGAAGGGTGAAGGGAGGAGAACGGGATATGTACTGTTTGTATGAGCGGGAAAATAAAAAAAATATTAAAAAAGAAAGAGTATGGAACTCCCTTGAATGGATTGGGCTAAGCCAATATTTCCTAAATAAAAACCCTCCATAAGCACTAGAACCAACACTCAATGAATGGGATATTATGAAATTAGAGAGCTTCTGTTCAGCTAGAAAAATTGCAAACTGAGCAAAAACGTATACAGAATGGGATAAAAATGTTCACTAAAAACATATTTGATAGAGTTCTATTATCCAGGGTCATAAAAAATTTAAAAATATAAACACCAAGGAGGTAAATTGTTCAATTAGAAAATAGGCCTGGGAACTCAAAAGAAACTTTTCCAGAGATGAAATTGAAATGTCTAAGAAATATCCTAAAAACTGCTCCCTAGCCATCAGGGAAATGCAAATAAAAACTACCCTGAGACATCATCTCACCCTGGTCAGGATGGTGAAAATCCACAATAAAAACAATACCATATGCTGAAATGGATGTGGAGAAAGGGAACTATTATACAAAGCACATGGAAATGTAGGCTTACATCACCACTCTGTAGATCAGTAAGGCGATTTCTAAAAAAAATTAGGGATTGAAATTCCATATGATCCTACTTTACCACTACTGGGAATAATCTCCCAAAATGTAGCAATTTACTGCAGTGACTGGAGCATAGCCATGTTCATTGCATCTCTATTTACAATAGCAAAGTGATTTAATCAACTCAAATGCCCAACGGTTGATGAATGCATAATGAAATTGAGGTACTTTTATATAATAGAATACTACTCAGCCACCAAAAAAGATGAATTAATGAAATTTCTGGGAAATGTATGGAATTAGAAAAAGTTATACTGAGTGAAGTATCCCAGACACACTGAAAAATAGACAAGGTATGTATTCTCTAATAAGTGGATCCTAGTTCCAAACCCACTTAATGACATATTTAAAGGTAAATATTAAAAATATCCACTGCAATCAAAAAGGAATATAAAAACTATACGCCAATCTCTCTGATGAACACAGATGCAAAGTATCTCAATAAAGTCTTAGCAAATAGGATTCAAAAACATATTAAAGAGATCATTCACGGGGATCAAGTGGCTTTATCCCAGGCACAGAAGGTTGGTTTTTACCTAAGCAAGTCAATAAATGTAATTCACCATATAAACCAGTCCAACGTTCAAGACCATGTGATACTCTTGATAGATGCAGAAAAAGCTTTTGATAAGATCCAACAGCCCTTTATGATCAAAACCCTAGAGAAGGTTGGCATGGAAGGAACCTTTATCAATATAATAAAAGCTGTATACAAGCCAACAGCAAGGATTATACTCAATGGGGAAAAACTTGAAGCATTCCCACTTCGATCAGGAACTAGACAAGGTTGTCCACTGTCACCACTTCTTTCAATATTGTACTTGAAGTCTTAGCTGAAGCCATAAGACAAGAAAGGTAGATGAAAGGGATACAATTCAGCAAGGAAGAAGTCAAGTTTTCTCTGTTTGCAGAGAACATGATTGTATACCTGAGTGATCCCAAAAACTCCACCAGGAAATTTCTGGAACAAATACAGAAGTTCAGCAGGGTGGCAGGATACAAAATAAATGTACAAAAATCAGTGGTCGTCCTATATGCCCAGAAT
Source organism: Typhlomys cinereus (assembly GCA_023101885.1). Lineage (NCBI taxonomy): Eukaryota > Metazoa > Chordata > Mammalia > Rodentia > Platacanthomyidae > Typhlomys > Typhlomys cinereus. Next base: position 2,804,791 of record JALPQD010000256.1, on the reverse strand, counting down.
GAAAGAAGTGAAAAAGCCCTGAGAGAGTCAATCACATTATTATAGCCCCTAGAAAAATGAAATACCTTGTTATAAACCTAACCAAGGAAATAAGAGACCTTTACAACAAAAACATTAAAACCCTAAAGAAAGAAAATGCAGAAGACACCAGAAGGTGGAAAGAACTCCCATGTTCCTGGATTAGCAGAATCAACATCGTAAAAATGACCATCCTACAAAAGGCAAATACAATTCAACGCTATACCAATTAAAATCCCAAAGCAATTCTTCAAAGAAGTTGACCAAACAATCTTAAAGTTCATATGGAGATACAAAAGACCCAGGATAGCAAAGACAATCCTGAGTAACAAAAACACTGCTGGAGGTATTATAATACCAAACCTTAGTCTATACTACAAATCCATAGTTATAAAAACTGCCTGGTACTGGCTCCAAAATAGACACACGGATCAATGAATAAGGGTTGAAGACCCAGATATAAGCTCACAAAATTATACCCATTTGATCTTTGACAAAGGGGCCCAAAAAATCCAATGGAAAAAGAACAGTATCTTCAACAAATGGTGCTGGCAAAACTGGATCTCCACATGCAGAAGATTAAAACTGGACCGGTACTTGTCACCATGTATAAGACTTAACTCCAAATGGATTAAGGACCTTGATATAAGTCCAGAGACTATAAAAACCATAGTTGAAAGACACGGAACTCTCTCGAGCTGATCAGGCTAGGCCAACAGTTCCTAAACTGACATCCAATGACACAGTCATTGCTACCAACTCTCAACAGTTGGGATCTTGTGAAATTAAAGAGCTTCTGTTCAGATAAAGAGATTGTAACAGCTCAAAGACAACCCAGAGAATGGGAGACGATCTTCACTAACCACATATCTAATAGAGCTCTATTATCCAGAGTGCACAAAGAACTTAGAAAACTAAACACCCAGGAAACAAATTGCCCAATTAAAAAATGGGCTCTGGAGCTTGAACGAAACTTTACCAGGGATGAAATTAAAATGTCCACCAAATATCTTAAAAAATGTTCCACTTCCTTAGCCATCAGGGAAATGCAAATCAAAACTTCCCTGAGATGTCATCTCACCCCTGTCAGGATGGCAAAAATCAACAATACAAACAACACCAAATGCTGGAGAGAATGTGGAGAGAGGGGAACTCTACTACATTGCTGGTGGGAATGCAGGCTCATACAACCACTCTGGCGAGCCATCTGGAGATTCTTAAAGAAATTAAAGATTGAAATGCCATTTGACCCTGCGATTCCACTTTTGGGAATAAGCCCCATATAGCAAAAACTCACCTCAATAGCAGAAACATAACCATGTTCATAGCAGCACTGTTTACAATAGCAAAGTCATGGAATCAGCCCAAATGTCCAACAGTTGATGAGTGGATAAGGAAAATGTGGCACATTTATGCAATGGAACACTACTCAGCCATCAAAAATGATGAATTAATGCAATTTGCTGGGAAATGGGTGGAATAGAAACAATTATATTGAGTGAAGTATCCCAGACAAAGAAAATTAAGCACCATATGTACTCCCTAATAGGTGGCTCCTAGTACCAAACCCACTCAGCCCACCTAGAGACATTCAAAGATAAATCTCTGTAATACCTACAGTAATTGCAAGGATTATGAACAGGGGGGATGGGGTTGGAGGGCCACACCAGAAACAACGAGAGAGGGGACCATTTTACAGCAGAGAATATAGGCCTCTATCAAGGACTACAAGTAAGTAATGAGACACTTGTTTACGTTTACAGACTTTCATTGCTGATCATTTACAACTGAGGGGGTATGATCGTACCAGAAGGGGAGGGTATATAGTCTGGCAGATAAGAAGTACCTATTTTGTAAATGGGTAATTGACCCCTCCCTCACTGTGGTTTCCTATTTTTATTACATCTACCTTTGAATATACTCTTATAACAAGACTCTAGTTTAACAGCTTTTTATCTCTGGCCAGGGGGTGAAATACAATACCCATCAGGATGGAGTGAAGGGCATTGCATGAGCAGCAAAACTGCAAAAGAAAATCAACGAACCATAATCCAGAACTTCAGAGACTCTATATCATAAACCACCTAGGACTAGGCCAGCCTAATCTCTCCCCATCCTGAAGCTCAGGGACATTTGCAGAAGAGGGGGCGGTAAGATTGTAAGAGCACAAGGATGGGAGGAGCAATGATATGCAAGATACTCCACACAAATTAGGGCTGAAGCAATCATAATTGGATTTTGCATGCCCTACACAATGTCCCACACACTATTGACCCCACAAAGTCTAGCATTTGCCAAAGGCACCAAGATCCTTGGAGGCAAGGAATTGACAACCATAGTAGTGTTCTTATGATTAAGTGGAACACAGGAAAGTGTTCAGGGAAATACCACTGGGTCTTTGTATGTCATCAGAGAGGAGGGCACAGAGGAGAGTCTGGCATGCACATTATAGGATTCTCTATGGTTTGGCGGGGAGGCACTGAGAGATGTGGAAGGAGGGTTGAGGGAGGGAGGGAGGGAACCGATGTACCTATTAAGTTTGTATGTGTGGAAATAATAATAAAAAATGTTAAAAAAAGGAATATAAACCGGAGTGAAGGAGAATGAGAACCTTAAAAGAGAGAAGATGGGGGATTATGGTTCAACAGAGAAATTAGGCCACATTTATTGCATGTAAGTAACAAAACATGTGGTTCAGCTCACTCTCACTTCCATTCCTGGTCACTTGGGACTGAACAGGTTGGATCTCCCCAATCAGGGAAGATATAGGGACCTGTATTTAGATGGTAACCAACTGGCAAATGGGAGACTGGCCCCTGTCACTGCTGTTTCCTACTTCCATTCTTCCATCTACATTTGAGTCTCTTCTTATATTGAGCTATTTGTTTAAACAGTCTTTTATCTTTGGTTAGGAGTTGACCTTCAATACCATTCAGGATTCAGTCTAGGGCAGTGCAGGAACAGCAAAACTGAAAATAATAACAAGCCATAATTTAAAATACCAAAGGCCCTAAATGTCACCTAGAACCAGACTGGCCTAATTCCTCTCCATCATAAAGCTCTGAGAACCTTGAGGATGAAGGGGTGGCAAGATTGAAAGAGTCTAAAGATAGGGAGGACCAATGCTATGTAAGATACCCCACCCAAGTCATGGCTGTAGTAGGCAGGATATATGTCACTGGATTTTGCTTGACCTGCCCAATGGGTGACATGTTAAAACACCAAAGTGCAGCATAGATCACAGGGCAGAAGTCTTCCAGCAGTACGAATAATCAGATGCTCCAGGAAATGGGAGGGAGGAAGAAAGAGGGACCTGTAAATGGGAAGTGAGGAAGGGAGTGAGAGGGAATGGGGGAAGTGGAACATAGTGCAATGGGGGACAATGGGGATGGGTGAGGAGGAAGGGGAGCAGGGATATCTATTCAGCTTATATGATTAGGCAAAGAATTTGTGTAATTAAAAAAGAATATGAATTTAGCACTTATCTAGATTAACTTTAACCTTCATATATATACACATGTATGTATATGGTGTTTTGTGAGGATTTTTAAGATAAATATGTTACCAATATTTCAAATAAAGTTTCAAAAAAAAAGCTAGAGAAAGAGAGCTAGTTAAGGTCCCTGTAGACAGAGAAAACCCACCTTGGGAACAGAGGTGACTGCTCTTCCCACCCATGAATTTTCCTCTGTACTGTGGTGAATGGCTGATTGTAAATGTGTAGACACTGCCTGAATCTGAGGAATGGCAATATCCTTCCTGTCATGAGCCTTTCCCTCTCGGCACATAGGTTCATTAACACTTTTAGACTCCCTTGTTTTCCTCTTTCTGAGAAATTCATAAGGAAATCTGTACCATACTTAAAATTCACCAGCTTACAGGTGACGCATGGGCCATCACCATCAGCCCCGTTACACTTTTCGTCCACCTGCCCAGGATGTTCATGGTCACCCTGCTTCTCAGGTAAATCCCACCACGCCCCAGGTTATCTGCTCGTCCCAGCTCCTCCCACCAGCCAGACAAAGCAGCACCCAGGCTGCTCCGGGTTAGGTAGGGCCCAGGTCCCAGGTGAAGTGTCCAGTCATCAGCACCTCTGCCCTTTCAGCCAGCCCGGGATGCTCGTGGCTCAGAGAGGACACACTGATCCTCATAATTCAACAGAGCCCAAATGAAGCTCTAGGGAACAAAGGCCATACATCTGAAGTCCTACAGAATCATCCTATCACATGGGAGAAATTATTCACATCGAGCCCAAGAATAAGTAAGCCCCTTTTTACCATCCTGAACCCCTCAATTATTAATCACTGTTTATTAACTTTTCCATATAGCCACCCCCAAAACATATACAAATTCAGGAATTCACATATCACCCTTACTTATCACCAAAGTAATAAATCATAAAGTGCACTATCATACTAATATTCACCCCTTGTCCACTAAACATGACTTAATTGATATACTAACAGTCTAATAGCCCCATCTAAGAAATAACAATAACAACAGAAAAACATACCCAACTCCAAGGCAAGCACTAGTAATAACTGCCCGAGACTATAACACCAACTAATTGAGTTCAGTCAAAAACACACAGAAAATGAAAGGTCTTAACAGACAAAACAGCAATGCCCAAGTCAAAGTGCAGATCCATGAGAAATAAAACCAAAGAAAAAAATCTCCCACCAAAAGAATTAAACCCATAATGATTGATTCCAACCAGAACAAATTCACAGAAAATAGCCAAGAAAGCCATACACAAGATAATGACTTTCAAAGCATGATCATTACCATAATCAACAACATGAAAGAGGAAATCCAGGAGGAGTTAAAAACTGCATCAACCACTTTGATCAGGAACACAACAGACACTTGGAGGAGTTAAGAAAAACAGTTCAAGAAAGAAAAACAGGCATAGAGCAGTTAAAACAGTTTCAACAAAGGTTTAAAATTGAACTAAAAAAACAAGTTATTGGGGCTGGAGAGGTGGCTCAAGGGTTAAGCCTCCGCCTTGCAGGTGGAAGGTCCTGAGTTCGGATCCCAGATCCCATGTATAGACGGCAAGCGGAAGCGGGGGCGGCCTGCGCTTCTGGTCTTGGTAAGGCGGAGCCTGTGAATCCCGGGGCAGAAGGAGGTGGAGGCGTCCATGGTGGTTCCCGAATTCGTCCGTGGTTCTACACAGACACAGACACACACACACACACACACACACACTCACACACACACGCGCTCGCGCGCACATACATACGCACATGCATACAGTTGAATTAAAAAAAAAAAAAAAAACAAGTTATCTTCAACCCAGAACTCAAGAGACAGTCTTATCAGCAGAACTAATGAAGTAGAAAATAGAAAATCAGATATTGAAAACAAAACCGAAGAACTAACCAGCCCAATGGAAGAGCTTGTTAAAGCCAAAAAGATACTTGAGGAGAATATTCAAGAGTTATGGAAATCCTTAGAGAAGCCGAACATGAGCATTTGTGGTATACCAGAAGAAAAATCCCAAAATAACTCACCTGAGGAAAAATTTCAAATTATCATGAAGGAGAACTTTCTACAGCTAAAGGAAGAAAGGCCCATCCAAATAGAAGAAGCATTCCACACCCCAAATAGAGATGACCGAAATAGAAACTCGCCCCGGCAAACAATGGTCAAAGTAGTCCACATAGAAGACAATGAAAATGTGTTGAGAGTTTAAACGGAAAAAAACAAGTCACTTTTAAAGGTAAACCTATTAAAATAACAAATGATTTTTCAATGGAAACAGTAAAAGCAAGAAGAGCATGGAGAGACATACTTCAAGTATTGAATTAGCAAAAAGGTCAACACAGGCTGATATACTCAGCAAAGATATCTGTCATGATTGAGGGAGAAAGAAAAGTTTTCCAGCATAAGGACAACTTGAATGCTTAAATGTCTACCAAACCAGGCCTCGAAAAAATTGTAGAAAAGACACTCATGCTTGAGAAAAAGAACAAGCCTATGTAGGAACACAGAAGTGAAGTATAATACCACCCAAAACCTGCAATCCAAATAATACACTTATGAAAGCCACTAAACACAAAAAGTATCAGAAATTAATAGTAATTTCTCCATTATAACACTAAATGTCAATGGAATTAACTCACCAATCAAAAGACACAAATTACAAACATGGATTAGCAATCCCAACACATCCAGCAGCTGCCTACAGGAAACAAATCTCACCACAAAAGCCTGGCTCATTCTAAAAGTAAAAGACTAGTCAAAAATTCTTTAAGCTTATGAAACCAGGAAACAGGCAGGGGTAGCAATTATGCTATTTGTCAAAGTGGACTTAAAACAAAAAAAATCATAAAAGACTCAGATGGATACTACATTTTAGTCACATGTACAATTCATCAGTAGGACATCACAATACTGAACATATATCCACCTAACATGGGCTCTTCCACATTCATTAAGCAAACGGTACAAAATAGACCATATGTAGGGCCACAAAACAAATATCCACATCCATAGGAAAGTTGCAATTCTAGCCTGTACACTATCTGACAACCATGATCTAAAGCTTGGGATCCATACACAACAAACAAAAGAAAATATGCTAACACTTGGAAACTGAATACCATGATGCTGAATGAGAATTGGGTTCTGGAAGAAATCATAAAGAAAATGCAAATTTCCTAGAAGCAAATGATAATGATAATAAAACATATCAAAATCTCTGGGATACAATGGAAACCATCTTAAGAGATAAATTTGTAGCTATAAATGTCTATATAAAAAAATAGAAAATCACAAATAAATAACAATGCTGCTTAAAACTTTAGAGACACAAGATCAATCCAATCCCCAAAGCAGTAGAAAACAGGAGATTAACAAAATTAGGGGAGAAGTATCTGAAATTGACATACAGAAAAGAATACAATGAATCAGTCGATTAAAAAGCTGGTTTTTGGAAAAAAATCAATTAGATTGATACAATTCTGGTTAAATTAACCAAAATCAAGAGAGAGAGAAAATCCAAATTAAAGAATTTAAGGTTTTATTTCAAAAGCTTATACTTGGCAAAATTAAATAACATAAGGAAATGGTAGAATTCCTAAGTAAGCACAACTTACTTAAATTGAATCAGGGAGTTTTGAATTATTTAAATAGCCCTATAACGTATGAGGAAATAGATGAAGTTATTTCTAATGTTCACACCAAAAATGTCCTGGACAAGATGGATTCAGCACAGAATTCTACAAGACATTTAAGGAACAACTAACAACAATACTCCTTAAACTGTTCCATCAAGGTGCGAAGGAAAGAACACAGTTAAATTCTTTCTATGAAGCAAATAACATACTAATCCTAAGATCTAATAAAGATACATTTAAAAAACAAAAGTATAGGCCTATCTCTTGGATGAACACAGATTCATAGATTCTCAACAAAATATTAGCAAGTCAGAATCAAAAATATATCAAAAAGATCACTCACTGTGATCCAGTCGCTTTTAATGCAGCCACACAAGGTTGGTTCAACATATGCAAATCGTTAATGTAATGCATCATATAAAACAAACCAAAGTCCAAGACCACATGATGCTCTGAATATATGCAGAAAAAGTTTGACAAGATCCAAAAGCCCTTTATGATCAAAATTCTAGAGACAGATGGAATGGAAGGAACCTTCATCAATACAATAAAATCTATATACAACAAGCCAGGATTATACTCAATAGGGAAAAACTTGAAGCATTCCTGCTTTGATCAGGAACTAGACAAAGCTGTCCACCCTAACTAGTCTGCTCAATACTCTACTTGAAGTCTAAGCTGGAGCCATAAGAAAAGAGAGGAGGATAAAATCATCAAGGAAGTGGTCAAGTTATCTCTATTCACAAATGCCATGATCATATACCTGAGTGATCCTAAAAACTCCACCAGGAAACTCCTGGAACTAATACAGAAGTTCAGCAAGGTGGCAGGTTACAAAATAAACATACAAAAATCAGTGGCCTTCCTATATACCAAGGATGAAAGAAGTGAAGAAGCCCTAAAAGAAAAAATCCCATTTACTATAGCCTCGAAAAAATGAAATACCTTGGTTTAAATCTAACCAAGGAAGTGAGAGACCTTTACAATGAAAACTTTAAAATCCTAAAGAAAGAAATTAAAAAAGACACCAGAAGGTTGAGAGACCCCCATGATTCTGGATCAGCAGAATCATCATCATAAAAATGACCAGCCTGCCATTTGCAGGATTGTTACCATCAATCTGCCAGATTGGAGACTGACCCCCCTCATCGTAGTCTCCAACTCTTATTCCATCTACCTTTCAATCTGCTCTTATAGTAAGACTCTATTTTAAAAGCCTTTTATCTCTGGCTAGAAGGTGACATTCAATACCCAGCAGGAAGGAGGAGAAGGCAATGTAGGGACAGCAAAACTAGAAAAAAAACAACAAATCACAATTCAAAACATCAGAGACCCTACATTAATCAACTGGAACCAGGCCAGCCTAATCTCTCCCATACTAAAGGTCAGGGAAATTTGTGGAATAAAGGTGGTAAGATTGTAAGAGCCTAACTATGGGGAAGAGCAAGGATATGCTAGATACCCCACACAAGTTAGGGACAAAGACTACCATGGATCACAGGCACTAGGACCCTTAGAGGAAAGGGATTATCAGCCACAATAGTGTTTCTATACTAAAGGGAAACACAACAAAGGGCTCTAGGCAATGCTGCAGAGTCCTTACACTTCATCAGAGAGGAGGACCCAGAGAGAAGTTTGGCATTCACACTAAAGGATGCTCCATGGATGGGGGCTGGAGGGGGTACTGGGAGAAAGAAGGGTGGAAAGGAAGCAGAAAAGGGGCAGGAAAGCAAGGGGATCATGGAAGGGGGTGAAGGAAGGAGAGGAATGGGATACATATTAAGTTTGTATGAGTGGAAGAAATAAAAACAAACAAACAAAAACAAAAAAAAGAAAATTGAGAAAAAAGACCAGTCTACCAAAAGCAATATACAGATTCAACATTATACCAATATAAATCCCCAAGCAATTATGTAAAGAAAATTGACCACACAATCTCAAAAATCATATGGAAGCACAAAACACCCAGGATATCAAAAACAATCCAGAGTAACAAAAACACTGCTGGAAGTTATCAACATACCAAACCTTCATCTAAACTACAAATCCATAGTAATAAATACAGCTTGGTACTGTAGACCAGTGGATAAGGATTGAAGACCCAGATATAAGCCCACACAATTAAAACCATCTGATCTTTGACAAAGGGGCCCAAAAAATCCAATGGAAAAAAAGCATCATCATCAACACATTGTGCTGGCAAACCTGAATGTCCACATGCAGGAGATAAAACTGGACTCATACTTGTCATCATGCAGAAAAATTGATTCCCAATGGATCAAGGTTCTCAATATTAGGCCAGATTCAATAAAAGTCCTAGTCGAAAGAGTAGGGAACTCCCTGAGATGATTGGGCTAGGCCAACACTTCCTAAACAGAAATCCAATAGCACAGTCACTAGAACCAACACTCAACAAAGGGGATCCTATTAAATTAAAGAGCTTCAGTTCAGATAAGAGATTGTAACTCAAGCACAAAGGCAACCCACAGAATGGGGAAAAATCTTCACTAACCACATATCTGATAGAGCTGTATTATCCAGAGTGTCCAAACAACTTAGAAAACTAAACACCTAGGAGATAAATGGCACAAGTAAAAAATGGGCCTGCGAAATCTGAAGAAACTTTTCCAGGGAAAAAATTGAAATATCTAACAAATATCTTAAGGAATGCTCCACATCCTTAGCCATCAGAGAAATACAAATCAAAACTTACCTGAGATATCATCTCACTCCAGTCAGGATGACAAAAATACACAATACAAACAATACCAAATGCTGGAGAGGATGTGGAGAGAAGGAAACTTTTGTATATTGCTGTTGGGAATGCAGGCTTATACAACCATTCTGGCAATCAGGCTGGTCATTTTTTAAAAAGTTAAAGATTGAAATGACATATGACCCTGCTTTTCTACTTTTCAGAATAATTCCCCAGAAAGCGAAAATTCACTTGAATGGCACAAGCACAACCATGTTCATAGTAGCAATATTTACAACAGCAAAGTCATGGATTCTACCCAAATGTCCAACAGTTGATGAGTGGATAAGGAAAATGTGGCCCGTTTATATAATGGAATACTACTCAGCCATCAAAAAAAGATGAATTAATGTAATTTTCCAGAAAGTGAAAAAAAATAGAAAAAAATATATTGAGTCAATTATCCAAAACACAGAAAATTAAATAGTGTATGTACTCTATAATAGGTGGATCCTAGTATCAAACCAATTTAGTGATATGTTCAGAGATAAATCTCTGTAATACCTACAGTAATTGCAATGATTTAAACAGTAGGGAAGGGGAAGGGTGCCCCCACAGAAATAAGGATAGAGGAAATTATGCTTCAGTAGAGAAAATAGGTCACCATCAATATTGCAAGTAAGCAGGGAGACATCTGGTGAAGCTCACACTTTTTCCTTCCTTGTCACTTGCTACTGAGGAGGTTTGATCTCCACCAATCACGGAGGGAATAGGGACTGGCAGATAGATGTTAACTATCACGCAAATGGGCCACTCATCCCCACTCACTGAATCTCCTCTTACAGGAAGATCTTCATTTAAACTGCCTTTTATGTTTGGTTAGGAGGCAATACCAATCAGGATGGAGCTAAGTGTGGTGCAGGAACAGCGAAACTGAAAACAACAATCCATTATTCAGAACACCAAAGACCTTACATTAATCACCTGGAACCAGACCATCCAAATCTCTCCCTATTCTAAAGCTCAGGGAAAATTGCAGAAGAGGGGGCAGCAAGATTCTAAGTGCCTAAAGATGGGGAGGACAAATAATATGCAAGTTACTCCACGCAAGTTAGGGCAGCAGTAGCCGTATTCGGACTTTGCATGAGTTGTACAATGACTGACATGTCAATGACCCCCACAGTCTAGCATGGTCACAGGCACTAGGATCCTTAGAGGCAAGGGATTAATAGTCTTAATAGTGTACGAAAATACTAAAGAAGAGCCTGAGTCCTTATATCTCACCAGAGTAGACGACTCAGAGGGAATTTTGGCATTCACACAAAAGGATGTTCCAAGATATGCGATGAGGGAAGGGGGAGAAAGGGAGGGAGGGGGATGAAAGAAAGGGGAAATGGGTGGGAGGGTGCAAGGGTGACTGGGATAGGGTGGAGGGAGGTAGATGACTGGGGTACCTATTGAGCTTGTATGATTGGGGAAAGTAAATAAATACATAAATTTATTTATTTTAAAAAAGAATTATGTGTTTAATAGGTATCAAAGTCATTTAACTTGTAATGTATGCCTAGAAGTTTACATTACAATAAAATGAGTATGAGCACAGCATTAAATGCAGAGAAACACTTCAGAGCCAAATATAAAATATAAGTGGCTAGACTCCATAAACTGGATGTTGTCATGTCTCTCTATCCCTATGCTTGGGGGAAATGTGAAAGAGAAGGTGGTAGAAATGTCAAGGATGCAAGGTAGGGAGAAGTACTGTTAATTAGTATCTCCTGGACCTGACAGGGCTACTGCACAGTGAACTCACTGCACTGTATCTTCTTCCACAATACATGCACCAGAGTTAGCCTGCACACATTTCACCATGGAAGAGGTAAGAACTTGTGAGGTCAGAGACTTTGGAGGGTTAGTGGTATGTCAGGGGAATGGGAGCAGTTTTCCTGAATGGTACTTCCACTGATATATCATCAATGCTCCAGCAAGTCCTTAGGCAAATAAGAGCATAGGCAACCCAGATGAAACTCAGGACAAGCAGGAGTCTATTTGGGAAGAAGTTTTATATCGAAAAAGTATGGGGGGATATGAAATCATAGTAAGGGGTGAAAATGACATCAATCCATTGTATGTATGTGTGGAACTTTCAAACAATAAAAGAAAGAATCTACCCAGCAATCTTTAAATTTGCCTATTGCTAAAATTCATGACTAAGAAGGAAATGAATTTTGATTGCATATTACCAGGATAGAAACATCTGGATAAGCTCAGATTTGCATTTCACTTTGTAGTACATTGTTATTCTTAATGGTTTTACAAATAATTATTGCCATCCCGTGATCACTCAACACAGCATTGATTTCACAAGTTACAAAAGTTTTTGTACCATGAAAGTGTATTATCACATCTGTGATCCCATTGGCCATTCTTCATGCATTCATTGGAGATTTATGAGAATATCCACATGTCACTTTTTCATATGCTGACTTCCCTCTTACCTGTTGCTAGAAGATATACAACCACCTGAATGGTAGAGTTCTGCACCATGTGCACTATGTTGGACATCACAAATGTGCTAGTCCTGCTGAAAGAAGACAATGAAGATGAAGAATTTCCCCAAAGACATGGAGTTACCTGTTGCATTGGAAATCTCATTCTCTGGACAGGGGGAACATTCAAAACAGCAGGTAGCCTTTCCTTCCAGCTGGAATTTCCTGTAACCAGGCTTGCAAGGCACACTACACAAAGAGGAGGGAATCTGAGGAAGAGAAGAGAAGTAGCAACATATTGGAATTAACCTCTTCCTTTCATAACCATATTGTCTTAGTGGAAGTCTATGGGAGTAACCATCCCTCTCTGAGATAACACTGACAGTGGCTGGCTGGGAGAAAGGAAATTACATGCTTCAGTGGTGCACTCATTTTTTAAATTAATTAATTAATTAATTATTTATTTCCACTCATACAAACTTAATAGGTATACCAGTCCCCTCCCACCATCTACCCTTCCCTGGACCCCCTAGGTCCTTCCCCCCTTTTCCCCTTTCTTTCTCCCCCTTCCTCCCTATCTCCTAGTACCTCCTCCCCTTCATCCTTAGAGCATCCTTTCATGTGTATGTGAAACTTTCCTCTGGACCCTCCTCTCTGATGGGGTATAAAGAATCAGTGGCATTTCCTAGAACTCTTTCTTATGTTCTGCATAAGTATAGGAACACTATTGTGTCTGTTAATCCCTAGCTTCTAAGGATCCTAGTGCCTTTAGTCCATGCTAGACTTTAAGGAGTCAATAATGTGTTGGTCATTGCACAGGTCATGCAAAGTCCTATTATGATTGCTTCAGATCTAACTTGTGTGGAGTATTTTGCACATCATTACTCCTCCCCATCCTTGTGCTCTTACAGTCTTACCATCCTATCTTCCACAAATTTCCCTGAGCTTCAGGATGGGGAGAGATTAGGCTGGTCTGGTTCTAAGTGGTTGATATAGAGTCTCTGATTTTCTGAATTATGGTTTGTTGATTTTTTTTCAGTTTTGCTGCTCCTGCAATGCCCTTCACTCCATCATGATCGGTATTGGATGTAACCACCTGGCCAGAGATAAAAAGCTGTTAAAATTGAGTCTTATTTAAGAGTATACTCAAAGGTAAATGGAATAAAAGGAGACCGCAGTTAGATGGGGGGTCAGTCTCGCATTTGCACAATGGTTACTTACTATCTGCCAGACTATATGCCCTCCCCATCTGATGAGACCATATGCCATCTGTTGTAAATGATCAGGAAGGAATGTCTGTGAGCTTAACCAGATTGGTGCACGCATTTATACGTCCTCCATGTTCCACCAAGTGCTCAGCCATATGTGAATGCAGCCACCTAAATGGAAGTCTGTGGGCCACACACACAGTCATGAAAGGATGCAGTCTGTTGAAATGAAGGATGCCAGCAAGAGAAGGAGCAGTGATCAGGTCAGGTAGGATGGAGTAAAGATTAATTAAGTTCTTTGTATTCATTCATGGAAGAATCAAAGATAAAATTAGAATTAAATGAATTACATGAAACCTATTTAGGAAAATCTATGAATCATTGTGGTACATAGAGCCAAATAATACAAAGTTATATAGATTTACTTTACAAAAAATGATTTCACAACAACAAATCATAATTCAAAACATCAGAGATCCTACATTAATCACCTGGAACCAGACCAGCCTAATCTCTCCCCATCCTCAAGCCCAGGGAATTTTATAGAAGAGGGAGAGGTAAGATTCTGCAAGGCTAAAGATGGGCAGAAGCAAAAATACTCAAGATACCCCACAAAAGTTAGGGCCGAAATAACCATAATAAGACTTTGCATGACCTGAGCAATGACTGACATATCAATGACCCCCCAAAGTCCAGCATGGATCACAGGCACTAGGATCCTTAGAGGCAAGGGATTAACAATCACAATATTGTGTCCATACTAAAGGGGAGCACAAGAAAGGGCTCTAGGCAGTGTTACTGAGTTCTTACTCCTCATTAGAGTGGAGGACACAGAGGGAAGTTTGACATTCAAACTAAAGGATGCTCCAGGGACTGGAGGGGATAGAAAAGGGGGCTATTGGGTGGAAAGGAAGGAGGGGGTAAAGGAAGGGGAAAAGGGGGGAGGGAGCAAGGGGGACCGGGAAGGGGTGGAGGGAGTGAGGGCACTCTGGTACCTCTTAAATTTTTATGAGCAGGTAAAAAAATAAAATCTTCCTTTGATTATAAAAGAACAAATAGTAAACCCACCTGGGCCTCTCCCAAGGCCCACTCCATGATGTCTTCATATAAATTCAATTGCTGTCCATTTGGAACATATGAAGAAAACTCTCCTAATTTCACTTTTAGCCCAAGACCCTGTGGAAAATTCCAGTTGATGAGAATGTCATACTCTGCATCCAAGTGTTGATTCTGGTTCAAGGTCACTTTGCCTCCCAAAGGGTTAGTGAACTGCAGGTTCTTCAGAAAGTGATGGATCTAAAAGATGTAAAAACTTGAGCACAAAACATGTGCTATAAGGAATAAACCTAGTTTCTATAATCTTTCCATTATATAGCAATTTGTAACTTTAGGTTTGGCCAGATGACTCATGAGTAGCTTCACTTATCCAAATCCTGGGAAGCCTCATAATCAGAGTTGGATGCATGGTACCCACATGAATGAGTCAAGGGTGAAAGTACATTATTTTTGAGACAGAAAATCATCTTTTACCCTCCTGTTAATTTTTAAAAAATTAGTTTCAAATTTTTTAAAAAACCCCTTACTAGTCAGTAACAATTTATAAATTGTTTTGTATTATTGAAACTTTCATGAAAATCACCTCATCCCCTCATCTATCCCCAATCACCTTCCAATCTACCCCATGAGATTTTTTTTTCTGCCAGAGTCCCTCCTGCTTCGGCTCCATCCTACATGAGTGATCTACTGGGTCACTTCCAGGACACTGGCACTGGCAAGTGTCTGGACACCTCTTGGGCATGAAAAGATGGCCAGCGTACTAATTGTTGATTAATGTGTTCCACTTCCACTGGCAGGCATTAGTCTCAAACAGTCACTTTAGTTGGCACACTGTTTTCTCAGATCCTCCCTCAGGCATAGGGAAATCCTGATAGTTCAGCTGTGTGGAGGTCTAGTGGATTTGTGTATGGTAGCCCTGGCATGAACAGAAGCAACTTTCTGTCAGTACCACTCCCCACTACTCTCCACTTATGTTCCTACTGCTCCACCTTCCACACAGATGCCCAAAACAATATTTGATGTCCTATTTACAGCTCAAAAATCCACAGTTTCTTTAATTCTGCACTTAGGACATCTTTGGTAGAGAGAGCCCTCCTCTCTCTCTCTCTCTCTCTCTTTTTCTCTCTCTCTGTCTTTCTCTTTCCTGTGTGTCTCTCTCCTGACTCTCTCTTTTCTCTCAATGTATTTGTACTCATAATATTTATATTAATAAAATACTTTTCAAAAATGTAACTACTTTGGGTAATCGATGGACTGAAATAAGAAAAGTAGAATGAACAATTTTTCAACAGCATTTTGTTTTGTTGCATCAGAATATTGAGGGAGGCAAATCCCCAAAAGATGGTAAACAATTACTCAGCAAATGAGAGGGATAACTTTCATCATGCTGTGCTTTGACTGTACTAAGAGCAACAACCATGAAAACCAGGACCTCAGTTAGGACAGTGTTGACAGGACCTTGAACCCACTCCTGGAGACTACTTCCTCTTCCTTAGCTGCTTTCTGTCGCCCAGCAAACAAGATACTTTCTTTTCTCACTTATAGATTTATTGACAAAATACTGGTTTTATAACAGTCCTTCATTCAAAACTTTGGCACTTCCTCTACATTTTTATTCATGGTTCATGCCCAAGGAATGTCACATCTGTGGAGGTGACAAATTTGAGGGTCCATTGTTGCTAAGAGAAAGGATCAGAAGCACACAAGACTGAGCTTATCTGCCTATATTTAAGGATGCCCCATCCATGACACTATTCCCACTGTACCTGCAAGCACTTGGTCACTGTTTCTATAGTCTGATTTGGTGGCTGTATCTCTAGACCTTGGAGAATCATTTGATGCTGTGCATGGGCCACAGCATACATAGCATTGTATAAATCATAGCACTCATCATTCAAGGCCATATCAAACATGTACTGTGGTAACCATTCCAAGGAGGTGTTGGAAGAGCAGTTGCTTGGTGTTTCACATTGAGACTCAGAGAGTGAACAGTTAAAATGCATCCACCCCAATCTGGACAAAAAAATGTCCCGTGGCTCTGTAGAAATTTTCCATTTTGGGATGTAATCTTTCAGACCTGAAATCTCTCCATGGTGATGTGAAAAAGTGAAATGTCCATGGAATGAGTCAAGGGTGAAAGTTCTTTTCCTTGTGCTGACATTCCATTGTGAGGTGGACACCCAGATTCTCTGTATTCCCAGATATTCCCATTTTCTAAAGCTCAGTTCTAGGACAGAGTTTATGTCTCCAAAAACAATAACAACATTTGCTGATGAAGTCATTAACTGGTTATAATATTTTTCAGCTTTTGCTTGGTATGAGTTCATGTTGTCCGGAATCTCATTAACAAAAGCTAAACAGACTCCATTATTTTTCATGTGTACCCTTAAGTCTGAGAGAAATTGGATACCCTGGTCATCATCAGAAATGACCAGCCCCACCCATGTCCATCCAAAATGAATTATCAGGGAGACCATGGCAAGAGAGAGAAATGTGTCCTTTGGTGCCACTTGATACAGATAAGGAAAGTTCTCACGGTTATTCAGATTGGGATGAAATGGCCCATAGGCCATCTGAAACAAGGAAAACACATTAAACTCAGGTAGAAGAGAATTCAAATCAACCTCAAAATCACATCTGAATTGTGTTCAGAACTATCTTTATTTCATAAGAAATACAATGTCATTATTCCATTCTAAATATTTTATTTCTCCCAAGAACTTATACAAATTTAATGATGACTTTACATACTCCAGAAAATCCCATGTTTAACCCCTGTTTGCTCTTTTTAAACAAGAATTTGTCAATACTCCTTATTGAGAGGAATAGCCCATAGACCCAGTCAACTTTAACTCTCCATAGACATTCTGTAGAGCAGAAGAAGATGGTGATAATACCCAACCTCACCTGTGGATGAATCAGGAACTGCATATATGTTGCAAATCTGGCAGATGTTTTCCATGATGGTCCTATAAATACCACTTCACATGTGGATGCATAACACAAGTAATTAGGAAAAACATAAGTACGTTCTGCAGCCTTATTTAGATAATCGTTCAATGAATAATGACGCTTACAGGAACCAGAAATAAATGCAAAACTGAAAGAAACATTGGGTAAAAGGTTTGGGTTTCTGTTTATTTCTTCAGTGGCAAACATTAAGGTCAGAGCATGTTGGTATTTTCTCGAAGTCAAACTGAAAAGAGAGCACAGTATTCACTGGATGTTGTTCCCAGCATAACAACCTTCCCTCAGATACAAAGAACAGTATGCAGTAAGTGATATTTAGCCCTCAGGTTCCTGTGTTGGAGAAAAGTCTCCAGTTTATGAAGATGTGTCCTTATGACATCTTCCTGACAGTCTAGATTTCATCCTCCAGTTGTGGAATAAATATAGAACCCAAGCAACTAGGAGAATAAGCCCTTTGGTCTCCACTTACACTTGATAGTTAGAGTCAACAACAAATGATACATGCTGCACACCCAACACTGAGAATCAGCAGTTAGAGCCAAAGAGTGTATGTGCTCCATTTCACATAAAACTGTGTTTACATTCTGGAAAATGATGAAGAAAAGTCAAAAGAAATGTAATTCATATTGTCAGGATTAGAGGATGTGTAAATGTAAAACTCTCCTTAGTGACAATAAAAGATGCTGGAAAGAAAAACGACTCTTGTTTGTTAGACTTCTCCCCTGCTTGCAAAAGTTATCAGCTTTTGCTATGACTGCCTGTCAGCCTGGAATGTGAATGATATGTAAGCAGTCATTTCTGTCAGTGATGCATCTTGTTAGAACAGATGCAAAAACATCGGTTTTACTAGATTTCCCTCCAATTTGTATTTTCCTCCAATTGTATTTGTATATGTTTCCTTAATACTGTGAACAGCTGAATTTCGAGACAGAATCCATGTCACACTGTGCCAGAATAAATTTGGAAATCTACTAATGTCCTAGCTGACAGAGATCCTGTTCCTTTAATCAGTTTCATATGCTGTTGAAGAGAACACAATAAGATGAAGTGCTGTGATACATCACTGAATATGATCTGTATCTATGGAAAGAAATTGACCAAAAACCTTTGGTAATAAGCTGAGTGACTCTTTGGATAGGTTTTGGTAATCACTTGCTCAAATGAAGCATTAGCAGACACTGAACACTTTTCTGTGTCCCATTGAAAAGGAATTTAAGTGAGTGAGTGAAACATCTTTCAAGGGAAATTACTGTATATGCCAAGAAATAGATCATGGAAGAAGGAGAACTAAAATAGGGGACTTCTTGTCTAGACGTGCAGCATTGTTATGTAGAATATAGAAGGGGAAAAAAGCCTCTGATACACTGATACAGGTCAAAATTGTAATGTCTAGTGTTTCCGCATATCAAAGTAAATCTTGGCTCATGTCCAGAAGTGTAGATTGGCAAAATGGGGAAGAACTTTTAGAAAGTGTCCAACATAACTCTTTGTGTGGGTGTTTCTGTTATGTGTGTGTGTGTGTGTGTGTGTGTGTATGCTAGAGGGTACCTGAGTGAGTGTGCTTGTGGAGGTATAAGGATGACAAAATGAATCACCCAGCACTGGCATAGGCCCTTATTGCTTTCTTTCATTATGTACCAGGCCTCTGCTGTCCAGGTCTTAAATTGCAGTCTGCTTCCACTTTCACCTGGCATTTTAAATTTTTTTTATTATTATTTATTCAACTGTGCGCATGTGCATGTGTATGTGCGCGTGCGTGTGTGTCTGTCTGTGTGTGTGTGTCTGTGTGTGTGTGTGTCTGTGTATGTGTAGAACCACGGACGAATTCGCGAACCACCATGGACGCCTCCACCTCCTTCTGCCCCGGGATTCACAGGCTCCGCCCCACCAGGACCGGAAATGCAGGCCGCCTCGCTTCCGCCTGGCATCTATACGTGGGATATGGGATCCGAACTCAGATCCTTCCGCCTGCAAAGCGGAGGCTTAACCCCTGAGCCACCTCTCCAGCCCACCACCTGGCATTTTTGAAAGGAATCTGAGTATCCATATTCAGGTCTTTCTTCTTGGGAGGCAGAGGCTGCAATCCCTGAGCCAACTCCTCAGCACTCAATGCACCTGTAGTGCATTGTTCTTGCTGGTAAACAGAAAATGAAAGAAATTAAAAAACCACTTACTTTAGGTTAAATGGGAAACCGAAATAAACTTTTGGTGGGTAATAGTTAAATGATGTGTAAAGGACGAAAACACAGCCATTCTGTTCATCTCTATCACTGTCCCCTTCCTGCTTTATTCTCCAGAAGCAACTGCCTCCATTGAGACTGCAGCAGAAGAGAGGATGCTTCAGAAGCAGGAAGACAAACATCAACCTGAGCATCTTTTCCTTGTCTGGCAGAATGTTAGTTTGAGTACAAAAGGAACCTTCAGCATCCAAGAGATGGGCGTATGACACATGTGAACTTATGCCAGTGTCTGGTTTTATTTTTGTAGCTGATGGGAGATGTCATCAAAATCTTTCCACTGTTTATATTCAGTTATATCCAGCTCATACCATCTGCTCTGAAATACATTAGAAAGAGTACCCTGGAGCTAAGCACCTGTGGTCCATATCTAGGTGACAAAGAGATGATGCAAACATGTTTTGACCATAGCTTCTTCCTGCCTCAGGTGCCATGAGTTCATTCCTGTCTGTGCCTCCAGATGAGGTGATCTGGAACAGAGCTGGTCCCAGGTCTGTGTCAACAAGCTTACTCTGTAAAGAATACATTCTATGATGTAAGTGGATTCATCAGAGAATTTGAAGTTAACTTGTGAGAGGAAAGCATCAGAAAGACCCATGTAGTCAGAGTTGTGAGAGAAACATGCAGTACTATGTACTCCACTGTCCCAGATAAATGACATCCAGCATGTATCAGAATATTTACTGTGTGGTTCTTGTGTCATTCCATGGATTTCCCAATACCTGCAGTTGTCTCCCACAACCTGGAAAAACAAGAATCATGCTAAATGCAGAAATTTCCAGAATCTTTTGCAGATGACATTCACGTTGTATGCTCTCACTGCTTTTAATCACTCTGATGCAGACCTCAGATAATAAATAAATAAACATGGAAACAATTTAAGTGTCAACTTTTACCACAGAGTGAATGACTTGACTATGTTTCAACCTTAATTAGATCATTGTTTTAAATGTCAGAGGTTTGCCAAGTAACTATCTATATGAGACAAAATGCTCAAAACTTTATTTGTTTTCATTTACATATTTAAAACATAATTTCCAAGATCAATGCACAATTAGGTGAGTTAATTATTGATACCTATTTCTTGTTCTATACATGGAACATAATGTGTTTCCTATGATCTCTCAGAAGACACAGGGAAATAAGAAACCTCTCAAATTTTCTGTTTGTGTATGCACGTGTGTGTGTATGTGTGTGTGCGTGCGCGCGGACACACGTGCATACCAGAGGACACTTGAATGTGCGTGCTTGAAGAGGGCCAAGGGTGTCATGGGAGATTATCTTCCATAATCCTGCCTACTTACTACTCTACTCTTGAGTTTTTCAGACTCCACATTCCAAGGTTAGAAGTGCAGGTCACCACAAATTCAGTTGTACTTTTATACATTTGAATGCCAGATCTGAACTCAGCTCCTTTTACATGTAAGGCAGAGACATAAACCCCTGAACAATCTCTCCAAACGTTTCTAGATTTTTCAGAGGACACTAATCCCATGTATGATTTTTCACCCTTGTGGTATCTAGGCAAAGATAATTAGTTTTCAAAGTTATCCCTTTTATTCATTTTATTACATTAAGGGCTATAGTTACACCATAAACATTTTCATGGAAATTCAGAATTTGATACACAGTTAGTCACTCTTATCAAAGACTATGATTGGAATCTTAATCCACAAGAACCCAATGGTCTCTGTGGAGGCTAAAATGCCATATTTTATATCAATCAATTGAGAATCAAAACTTTCATTGAGAATTTTACATATGCAAACAAAATGAGTTCATTTTTTTACCCCAATCCCCCTCTTCTAACCTCTTTGTTCACCCTCACTTCCCTTCACCAATCCAGCTATGTATCTCCTACATACCATCCTTCTGCATGTGTGGATTAACAGTCTCTGTGGAAGTGTATTAGTCTTTCATGGAACAAGCTCATAGTTGAGGAGGATCCCTTTTGGTGGTCCAGAACGTGCTGAAGGATTTCTTTTTTGGGGTTTATAGAATACCATTATTGCAAAATTGGATCTGAGGGTCTTAAGTTCTTGTGTTTTCCTCCTTCGATCTATCATGCTTTTGTGATCCCCTACTTTTGTATTATGAATACGTAATACTAAAATGACAGAATTTAAAACATCAGCTGTTTTTCCTTCCTCATGAACCTCTACTGAATAGTATCACCATTAACTTCATAGTAAATTCTGTGGTTTTTATCTTTTTAAAAGTAATTAAGATGGTGATAATGATGCTCTGTTTGTCTTATGAAAGTCAAATGACCTCCACCCATGCACCATGGCATGACTGTACTTCTCTGACTCTGTCTCTGTGTCTGTCTCTGCCTCTGCTTCTCCCTGTCTCTCTTTCTCTCTCAAAATAAATCAATAATCTTCCCATGGCCACACCAATCTTCTAGTGCAGACTGACCACATGGCCTGGCTAATGAGAGGGCAGCTGAATTTCCTATTCAACTTCACCCACACACCTGTCACTATCTAACAAAACCTAGCTTCCTTTCAGTCCCCCACCATGCTGCTAATCATTAAAATAGCCTCCACGAAATTAATAGTGGTCACTGAAACCTCAGAATGGTGACCAGTGACCAGTACCATACAACAGAAGTACCCCAACAATCTCACAATTCAACAGAAGGAAAACTTTTCACATAACCCTAATATGAGTATCCCATTTTATTTTCCTTTTTTATAACATGTTTTATTATTATTTCCACTCATAAAAATTTTGTAGGTACACTGGTTCCATCCCTCCTCCTCTCCCTAACCCCCTGCTCCCCCTCCCCTCACCACTCCCTTCCCATTCTCCATTGCCTCACCCCCTCAATCACCAGAGATTCCTTTAATGTGTATGCGAGACTCTCCTCTGGGCCCTCCTCTCCAATAGCGTACTAGGACCCAGTGGCATTTCCCTGAACACTTTCCTGTGTTCCCCTTAAGCATAGGAACACTGCTGTGGCTGTCAATCCCTTGCCTCCAAGGATCTTGGTGCCTTTAGCAGATGCTAGACTTTGTGAGGTCAATAGTGTGTTGCACATTGCACAGGGCATGCAAGTCCAATTGTGATTGCTTCAGCCCTAATTTGTGTGGAGTATCTTGCATATCATTGCTCCTCCCATCCTTGTGCTCTTACAATCTTACCGCCGCCTCTTCTGCAAATGTCCCTGAGCTTCAGGATGGGGAGAGATTAGTCTGGCCTAGTTCTAGGTGGTTGATATAGAGTTTCTGAAGTTCTGGATTGTGATTTGTTGATATTCTTTTGCAGTTTTGCTGCTCCTGCAATGCCCTTCACTCCATCCTGATGGGCATTGTATGTCACCCCCTGGACAGAGACAAAGAGCTGTTAAACTGGAGTCTTGTTATAAGAGCACATTTAAAGGTAGATGTAATAAAAGTAGGAAACCGCAGTGAGGGAGGGGTCAATCACCCATTTGCAAAATGGTTACCTTTTATCTTCCAGACTGTATACCCTCCCCTTCTGGTAAGATCATACCCCCTCAGTTGTAAATGATCTGGAATGAATGTCTGTGAACTTAACCTAGGTGTCTCATTACTTACTTGTAGTCCTCGATAGAGGCCTATTTTCTCTGCTGTAACATGGTCCCTTCTCTCTTGTTTCTGGTGTAGCCCTCCAACCCCATCCCTCCTGTTCATAATCCTTGCAATTACTGTATTACAGAGATTTATCTTTGAGTGTCTCTAGGTGGGCTGAGTGGGTTTGGTACTAGGAGCCACCTATTAGGGAGTATATATGGCGCTTAATTTTCTGGGTTTGGGATACGTCAATTAATATAATTCTTTCTAATGACATCCATTTCCTGGCAAATTCCAGTAATTCATCATTTTTGATGGCTGAGAAGTATTACATTGTATAGATGTACCACAGTTTCCTTATCCACTCATCAACTGTGGGATATTTGGGCTGATTCCATGTCTTTGCTATTGTAAACAGTGCTGCTATGTACATGGTCGTGCTTGTGCTAACGAGGTGAATTTTTGCTGTGTGTGGGGTTATTCCCAGAAGTGAAATAGCAGGGTCATATGGCATTTCAATCTTTAATTTCTTTATGAATCTCCAGACAGCTCGCCAGAGTGGTTTTATGAGACTGCCTTCCCGCCAGCAATGTAGGAGAGTTCCCCTCTCTCCATATCCTCTCCAGCATTTGTTGTTGTTTGTATTGTGGATTTTTGCCATCCTGACCGGGGTGAGATGATATCTCAGGGAAGTTTTGATTTGCATTTCCCTGATGGCTAAGGAAGTGGAGCATTTTTTCAGATATTTGTTAGACATTTTAATTTCATCCCTAGTAAAATTTCTTTTAAGTTCCAGAGCCCATTTTTTAA
The DNA here is from genome assembly GCA_023101885.1 of Typhlomys cinereus. Lineage (NCBI taxonomy): Eukaryota > Metazoa > Chordata > Mammalia > Rodentia > Platacanthomyidae > Typhlomys > Typhlomys cinereus. The sequence continues at coordinate 2,780,651 of JALPQD010000256.1, read as the reverse complement.
TTGGGCCATTAGTTTCCTTGGTGTTTAGTTTTCTAAGGTCTTTGTGCACTCTGGACAGCAGAGTTCTATCAGATGTGTGGTTAGTGAAGATTTTCTCCCATTCTGTGGGTTGCCTTTGAGCTTGCATTACAATCTCTTTATCTGAACAGAAGCTCTTTAATTTCACAAGATCCCAACTGTTGAGAGTTGGTAGCAGTGACTGTGCCATTGGATGTCTGTTTAGGAACTGTTGGCTTAGCCCAATCAGCTTTAGGGAGTTCTGTATCTTTCACTTATGGTTTTTATAGTCTCTGGCCTTATATCAAGGTCCTTGATCCTTTTGGAATTAAGTCTTATACATTGTGACAAGTACCGATCCAGTTTTAATCTTCTGCATATGGAGATCCAGTTTTGCCAGCACCATTTTTTGAAGATGCTGTTCTTTTTCCATTGCATTTTTATGCCCCTTTTTCAAAGATCAAATGGCTATAGGTGTGTGGGCTTATATCTTGTCCTTCATCCCTTATCCATTGATCTGTGTGTCTGTTTTGGAGCCAGCACCAGGCTCTTTTTTATAACTATGGATTTCTAGTGTAGACTAAGGTTTGGTATGGTTATACCTCAAGCAGTGTATTTGTTACTCAGGATTGTTTTTGCTATCCTGGGCCTTTTGTGCTTCCATATGAACTTTGAGATTGTTTGGTCAACCTCTTTAATGAATTGTTTTGGGATGTTAATTGGTATAGCATTGAATTTGTATATTGCCTTTGGTAGGATGGTCATTTTTACAATGTTGATTCTGCCAATCCAGGAACATGGGAGGTCTTTCCACCTTCTGGTGTCTTCTGTAATTTCTTTCTTTAGGGTTTTAGTTTTCATTTTAAGTGTCTTTTACCTCCTTGGTTAGACTTAAACCAAGGTATTTCATTTTGTATTGGCTATTGTAAATGGAATATTTTTTCTCTCATGGCTTTTTCACTTCCTTCATCCTGGTCATATAGGAAGGCCACTAATTTTTTGCACATTTATTGTGTATCCTGCTACCCTGCTGAACTTCTCAATTAGTTCCAGAATCTTCCTGGTAGAGTTTTTTGGATCACTCAGGTATAAGATCATGTCATCTGCAAATAGGGATAACTTGACTTCTTCCTTGATGATTTGAATCCCTTTTGTGTCCCTTTCTTGTCTTATGGCTTCAAGTACAATATTGAACAGAAGTGGTGAGAGTGGACAGCCTTGTCTAGTTCCTGATCAAAGCAGGAATGCTTCAAGTTTTCCCCATTGAGTATAATCCTTGCTATGGGCTTGTTGTATACAGCTTTTATTATATTGATAAAGGTTCCTTCCATTCCTACTGTCTCTAGCGTTTTGATCATAAAAGGCTGTTGGATCTTGTCAAAGCTTTTTCTGCATGTATTGAGAGTATCATGTGGTCTTGGACTTTGGACTAGTTGATATGATGAATTACATTTATTGATTTTTGTATATTGAACCAAACTTGTGTGTCGGGGATAAAGTCTACTTGGTCCCCGTGAATGATCTTTTTGATATGTTTTTGAATTCGATTTGCTAAGACTTTGTTGAGAATCTTTGCATCTGTGTTCACCAGAGAGATTGGCTTATAGTTTTCTTTTTTAAGTGTATCTTTATTAGGTTTTGGGATTAAGATGATATTAGCTTCATAGTGGGAATTTAGAGGTGTTCCTTCCTTTGCTATTTGATGGAACAGTTTAAGGAGTATTGGTGTTATTAACTCATTAAATGTGTGGTAGAACTCTGTGCTGAATCCATCTGGTCCAGGACATTTTGTGGTGGGAAGATTTGAGATTACATCTTCAATTCCCTTATATGTTATAAGACATTTAAATAATTCACAACTTCCTGATTCAATTTAGGTAGGTTGTGTTTACTTAGAAATTCATCCATCTCTTTTGTGTTCTCAAATTTCACAGAGTATAATTTTTTGAAATATGATGTTATAATTGTCTGGATTTCTTGGGTATCAGTAGTGTTAACTCCATCTTCATTTCTAATTTTGTTAATTTGGGTTTTCTTTCTCTTGCTTTTGGTTAATTTAGCTAGGGGTGTATTAATCTTATTGATTTTTTTCAAGGAACCAGCCTTTGACTGGTTGAATTTATCTATCATTTTCTTAATCTCGACTTCAGATATTTCTCCCCTTATTTTGCTAATCTCTTCTTTTCTACTACTTTTGGGATATTATTGCTCTAGTTTCTCTAAAGCTTTAAGCTGGATTGTTAAGTTGTTTATTTCTGATGTTTCCATTTTTTTGATGTAGGCATTAAGGGCTATGAACTTACCTCTTAGAACAGCTTTCATTGTGTCCCAGAGATTTTGGTAAGTTGTATTTTCATTATCGTTCACTTTCAGGAAATCTTGAATTTCCTTTTTAATTTCTTCCTGAATCCAGTTCTCATTCGGCATCATATTGTTCAGTTTCCAGGAGTTAGTGTATTTTCTCTTGTTTGTTGTGTTGTGGATGTCCAGCTTTAGGCCGTGGTGGTCTGATAGGGCACAGGTTAGAATTTCAACTTTCCTTTATATGTGTAGATTCATTTTGTGGCCCAATATGTGATCTATTTTGGAGAACGTTCCGTGTGCTGTTGAGAAAAATGTGTATTCTTTGGTGCGTGGGTGAAAAGTTCGATAGAGATCTGTAAGGTCCATTTCTTTCAGGGTATGATTAAGTTCCAAAGTGTCTCTGTTAAGCTTTTGACCTGTTGATCTATCCCATATTGAGAGGGCGGTGTTGAAGTCCCCAAGAATTATCGTTTGGGCGTTGATTTCTTGCTTTAGACGCTGTAGGGTTTTCTTAATGAATGTGGAGGGGCCCATATTGGGTGCATATATGTTCAGTATTGTGACAACTTCTTGGTGAATTGTACCTGTGACTAAAATGTAGTATCCATCTGTGTCTCTTATAATTTGCTTTGGTTTGAAGTCCACTTTGTCTGAAAACATAATTGCTACCCCTGCCTGTTTTCTGTTTCCATTAGCTTGTAGAATTGGTGACCAGCCTTTTATTTTTAGGGCATGCCTATCTTTTGTGGTGAGATGGGTTTCCTGCAGGCAGCAGATTGATGGATTGTGATTTTTAATCCAAATTTGTAATCTGTGTCTCTTGATCGGTGAGTTAATTCCATTAACATTTAGTGTTATAATGGAAAACTAGTTTTAATTCCAGACATTTATTATGTTTAGTAGTTTATATAAGTATATTGCTTCGCTTTTAATAGTGTTATACTTGCCTTCTGTTCTCCTGGATATGCCTGTTTATTTCTTCAAGCTTAAGTATCATTTCTAGCATTTTTTGAAGGCCTGGTTTGGTCGACATGTATCCCTTAAAGTTGTCTTTGTGCTGGAAAATTTTTCTTTCTCCCTCGATCATGACGGATGGTTTTGCAGGGTAAATCAGCCTGGGTTTACATTTTTGCTCACTCAATACTTGAAGTATGTCTCTCCAAGCTCTTCTTGCTTTTACTGTTTCGACTGAGAAGTCATTTGTTATTTTAATAGGTTTATCTTTAAAAGTGACTTGTTTTTTCTCCCTTGATGCTCTCAGCACCAGTTCTTTATCTTGAATGTGGAGTGTTTTGACTATTATTTGCTGTGGCGAGCTTCTGTTTTGGTCATATCTGTTTGGGGTGCGGAATGCCTCTTGTTTATGGATGGGCCAATCTTTCTTTAGATGAGGAAAGTTTTCCTTGATGATCGTTTGAAAAATTTCCTCAGGGGTGGTATATTGAGATTTTTGCTCTGTATTCCATGAATACGCATGTTAGGCTTCTTCAGGGTGTCCCATATCTCCTGAATATTTCTTTCAAGTATCTTTTTGGCTTTAACAACCTCTTCCATTGAGCTGATTAGTACTCCCATTTTATTTGCAAGGTCTGAAATTCTGTTTTCTGCTTCGTTAGTTCTGCTAATAAGACTCTCTGTGGAGTTCTGGGTTGAAGATAACTTACATTTTAGCTCAGTTTTCAACTCTGCTTGAGTCTTCTTTAATTGCTCTATGCCAGTTTTTGTTTCTTGCAGTGTTTTTCTCAACTCCTCGAAGTGTCTGTTTTGTTCCTCTTCAAAGCGATTGATTCGATTATTTAATTCCTCCCAGATTTCCACTTTCATAGTATTGAACATGGTAATGATCATATTTTGAAGGTCGTTATTCTGGGTCAGGCTTTCTTGGCCATTTTCCATGGGTTTGTTCTGGTTGGAGTCTAACATTATGGGATTAATTCCTTCAGTGGGAGATTTGTTTACTTGAGTGTTTTTTTTTTTTTTTTACAGGGGAGAGCGCGAACGCAGTCCCCCACTACCACAAATTATGCAGTCGAGTTTCCCACATTTGGGGAAATCGCAGGGGTCAGCACATCCGGAGTGCAATGGATAAGCCTCGCCCTGGGAAAACCACCTTCGTGATCATGGTATCTCCCCTGCCAGGTAAGTATTGAGTGTTGTTTCTCATGGGTTTGCACTTTGAATATTACTCTCAAGTATATTTTGGCTTTAACAAGGTCTTCAAATGAACTGGTTAGTACTTCTACTTTGTCTTCTGGATGTGATATTTTATTTTCGACTTTATTAGTTCTGCTGATAAGTGTCTCTGTTGAATTGTGGTTTGAAGAGAGTTTGTCTTTTAGTTTGAGTTTAAACTCTATTTGATACTTTTTTCACTGATCTATCTCTATTTTTGTTCTTTCAACTACTGTTCTCATCTGCTCTAAGTGCCTGTTGTGTTCCTGTTCAAAGTGGTTGATGCAGTTATTTACATCATCCTGGATTTCCTCTTTCATTGTTGTGACCATAGTAAAGATCAGGCTTTGAAAATCATTATTTTGGGTATGGCTTTTTTGACTATTTTTTTATGGATGGATTTCAGCATTATGAGGTTAATTCTTTTGGCAGGAGATTTGTTGACTGGTTTTTGTTTCTCATGGATTTGCTGTGTGACCTGGGCATTTTTGTTTTATGTCTTATGACTTTCTTTTTGTTTCTGTTTGCTTTTGTCTGAACTAAATTAGACAGTATTACTACAATTGAGCAGTTATTGCTAATGTTTACCTTCCAGTTGTTTATGCTTGTCTGGTGTTAATGTTATTTCCTAGGTGAGGCTATTGTACTATTAGTACATCACTCAAGTCAGATATAGGAGACAGCGAATGAAGATTAGTATGGTAGTACACTTTTTATGTTTACTTCCTTGGTGGTATGTGCGGGTATATTGTGTAGTCCCCAAAGCTGTATGGGTTTTTGGGTGACTTTATGAAAATGTTAACTTACAGTGATTAATAATTGAGATGAACAAGCTGGTAAAAAGTAGTTACTAATATTAGAGGTGGATGTGAAGATTCTGTCCTGTATGATGATTTTAGAGGACCTCAAATGAATGGTATTTGTCCCATATAGGTTTGCTCAGATTATCTCTGGACTCTGTTGAATTCTGAGGAGGAAGGAGTATGCCCTGGTCTAGATCCAGGGCAGAAAGATGGAGTGGCTAGTGGGGTGTGCAGATAAGTGCGAACTGGGGTATGGTCTAGGGGCTTTCTCCAGAGCCAGAAAGGCAGGCTACCTACTAGTGGAGCACACAGATGTGTTGAGGACTGGGGTGTGATCTAGGGGGCTTAGCTTAGGAGCAGAAAGTCTTCGTGAGTCAGGGTCCAGGACAGAAATGCAGAGTGGCTAGTGGGGTGGGCAGATGGCCTGGAACTTAGGACATCACTTAGAGGCCTCCCCAGGGCTAGTAAAGTAGGATGGCTCCTAGTGGGGCAAGTAGATAACCTGGGGTCTGGGGCATGATGTAGCGGGTTTACCTGAGGATCAGGGAATCTGCCTGTTTCAGGGTCTGGGGCAGGAAGGCAGAGAGGATAGTTGGGTGGCACAGATGACCTGGGGGCTGGGTTGTGGCTTGGGGCCTTACCTGAGGAGCAGGGAGTTTTTCCTAGTGCATGCCTGGGCAAAAACTGTCCCATAATTCTTGAATAATCCTCTCAGGTATCTTTGTGGCTTTAACAACCTCTGATTGAACTGGTTAGTTCTTCTACTTTGCCTTCAAGATGTGATATTCTGTTTTCTGGTTCATCAGTTCTGCTAAGTCTCTCTGTGGAGTTATGGGTTGAAGACAGCTTGTCTTTTAGAGTTTAAACATTGCTTGTGATTGTTTTAAATGTTCTATTCCTATTTTTGCTTTTTTAACTGCTTTTCTCATCTCCTCCGAGTGTCTGTTGTGTTCCTATTCAAAGTGATTGATGTTGCTATTTAACTCTCCCAGATTTCCTTTTTCATTGATTTGATCATAGTAAAGATCAGGTTTTGAAAATCATTATCTTGGGTATGGCTTTCATGGCTATTTTCTGTGAGATTTTCTTTTTTGGTTAGATTCCATCATTATGGGTTTAATTCTTTTAGCAGGAGATTTGTTGACTGGTTTTTGTTTCTCATAGATTTGCACTGTGACCTGGGCATTTTTGTTTTATGTCTTACAACCTTCTTTTTGTTTCTGTGTGTTTTTGGCTGAACTGAATTAGACAGTATTATTACAATTGAGCAATTATTGCTAATGTTTACCATATAGTTGTGTATGCTTGTCTTGTGTTGTTACTTCCTAGGTGAAGCTATTGGACTGTTAGTACATCAATTAAGTCAGGTTTAGTAGACAGGGAATGAAAATTAGTATGGTAGTGCACATTTTATGTTTACTTCCTTGATGATATGAGTGGCTGACTAATGTAGTCGCTGAAGTTGTATGGGTTTTTGGATGTCTATGTGGGAATGTTAACCTACAGGGATTAATAATTGAGGTGAACTAGATGGTAAAAAGTGATTACTCAACTTTGATTGGATGTGAAGATTCTTTCCCATACGATGGCATGATTTTAAAGGACCTCAGATGAATGTTCTTTGTCCCATATAGCTTTGCTTGGATTTACTCTGGACTTTGCTGAACTCTGAGGAGGAAGGAGTGCGCATTGTCTGGGTCTGGGGCAAAAAGGCAGAATGGTTAGTGAGGTGCGCAGATGACCTGGGAACTGGGGCATGGCCAAGGGGCCTTCCCCAGGGCTGAAAGGCAGGCTGGCTCCTAGTGGAGCAAGCAGATGACCTGGGGCCTGGGGTGTCATCTAGCGGTCTAACCTGAAGTGAATGTGGTCTGCCGGTTTCAGAGTACAGGGCAGGAAGGCAGAGAGGATAGTTGGGGGCATAGATGACTTAGAGCCTTGGGGATGGTCTTGGGGCCTTAGCTGAGGAGAGTGGAGTCAGCCCTGTTTCATACCTGGGTAAGAAATCTCTCCCATAACTCTTGAATATTCCTATCATTTTTTTTTACCTTTTTCAGACTCTTTATTTGAACAATTTTGTTCTGCCATATTGTCCTCTAGTTACGACTTTCTACTTTTTGCTTCATTAGTTCTGTTGATGAGACTATCTGCAAAGTCTGTAGAGTTAATCTCTGCATGAGATTTTTTTCTACCTTTATATGCTTAGTTTTCTTTCTTCAACTGCCATTTCATCTCTTGTAAGAGCCTGTTAATATCCTGTTCATACATGCTTATGCATATATTCAGTTCCTTTTGGAATTCCTTTTCCATTGCTTTGATCATATTAGTAATACAGCTTTGAAAATCTTTATCTTCCTTGTTGGTTTCCAGAAGATATTCTAGTCAGAATCAATCATTGCGAAAATCTTTGTTTTTTGTAGGAGAATTTTTGTCCTGATTTTTGTTGTGCTTTGTTGATTTAATGTGTGACTTTGGTATTTTCTATATGTTCTCACCTTTTTTTTTTATTAAAACAGAGTTTATTAGAAGAGAGAAAGGTTGGAACTCATGGACTCCAGATTTGGAGCGCCACGAGGGGCTAGGGCGCCCTGGAGAACTCATGGTGCCTAGGCATGGAATCCATGAGGAGCGAGGAACCAGAAAAGAACCCATGGCACTAGAGGCCATGAGGGGCTAGGGTGCCTTTTTTTTTTAAGATTAAAACAGCTCACCTTTCTTTATTGGGCATGTATTTCTGCCTTTTTTGAGTCCTATAGAATTATCATATATTTTTTATTTATTCAATTTTGCATGTGTGCATGTGTGTGTATGCATGTGTGTGTGTGTGTGTGTGTGTGTGTGTGTGTGTGTGTGTAATCACGGGTGAATTTGGGAACCACCATGGACTGCCTCCACCTCCTCCTTGTTTACTCTACTCAGCATTCACAGGCTCCTCCCTACCAGGACCAGAAAAGCACGCCACCCCCGTTTTCTCCTGGTGTCTACACATGGGGTCTAGGATCAGAATTCTGAACCTTCCACCTGCAAGGCAGAGGCTTAACCCCTGAGCTATCTCTCCAACCCCAGAATTATCATATTTTCAATGATGTTGTGACTGCTTACCTTAGTATGAAAAGGGTCAGTGTAGGTTTTCTTGGTGCTGCTCATGGTTAAGGTTATTGTCATATCCAAAGATTGTGTAGGCTCAGCTCTAGTTAAGAGTGGGTGACAGGCCCCTGGTATGAGATTTCTATGGCCTCTATTCATTTCTTGGAGGCTTTATAATAATTAGCAGAGTGGATTTGGAGGGCTGATGGAAAGCTAGCATTTGTTAGGTAGTAAGGAGTGGTTGGTGAGGTTAAGTGGGAAATTGAGCTATAATGACGTGGGCTAGGCTGCATGGTCAACCTGCATTGGAAGTTTTTTGCAAGCAGGGAAGGATTATTGATTTAAAAAAAAAAAACAGAGAGGGAGAGGCAGAAAAAAAGGCAGAGACATAGTTCAGTCATGCTATGGTACTTGGATGAAGGTCGGGTGACTTTCTGAAGATGCACATATTATCATCATCACCATGATCATAAATATTACTTTTAAAAATGTAATGAAGACAGATTTTATTATGAAGCAAATGGTGACACTATGCTATAGAAGTGCATTAGAAAGTAAAAAGTTTATATTTTAAATTCTGTGCCATTTTCACATTACATATCCTTAAATACCAAAATAAAGGATCAAAATAGCAGGAGAGATAAGAGGAGGCAAATCAAAGGACCTGAGTTCAGATCCTCGATAGCATTTGGCACTAATGGTGTCTTTACCCACACAGAGAACGTTGGGTTTTGGGAGTTTGAGACTCCAATCATAGTCTTTGATAATAGTGACTAATTGTATGCTAAATACTGGATTTCCCTGAAAATATCTTTGGTGAAACTATACTCCATCATGTAATGAAATATATAAAAATGATAACCTTGAGAACTAATAAGTTTCATCCCAGACCCACAAGGTTGAAACTCATATATGGGATTAGTGTCCCCTGAAAAACTTTGAGAGAGTTGGAGAGATGGTTCAGGGATAAAGCCTCTGCCTACAAGAAGAAGCTAATGAGTTCAGATCCTGGATTCCATGTACAGAAATGGGACTGAAATGGTGATGACCTGCACGCCCAACCTTGAAATGTGCAGTCTGCAAGAACCAAAAACAAGGCAGTAAGGAAGTAGACTTAAGCAGCCCGGATCCCCATGACACCCTTGACCCTTTCCAACAACACATATTCTAGTGTCATCTGGCACATGTAAAAACACTCACATACACATTCATACACACACACACACACACACACATATCACACACTCACACTGGCAATTATTTGCACACACAAAAAGAAATGCATAGAGGTTGCTTGCTTCGCTACAAACGCAGTATCTTCAATCCAAGGACCACGAAATAGGGTATCACTAGATAATTCCCCCACTTGTGCCTTGATTTTGGAAACTGTATTCTTCATATATGTAAAAAGTAAAACAAATAGAGGCTTGAGAATTTCATCTCTGGCAGACTATTACTGTTTAAAACAGCATTTTAACTCAGGATGAAAACAGATTCAAGTCAGTCATTCTGTGGTAACAGTTGACACTTAAACCATCTCAAGGTTATTTATTTATGTATAATTTGAGGTCTGCATCTGGGTGATTAGCACTGGTGGGAACACATGTTGAGAAAGTCATCAGTAAAAAACTGAAAATTTCTGCACTTAGCATGGTTCTTGTTTCTCCAGGTTATGGGGAAGTCGAGAATCTATTGGAAAATCTATGGAGTGACATATGGACCACATAGAAAGTATTCTGATACTCACTGCATGTCTGGTACAGTGGGGTACATAATTCTGCATGTTTCCCTCAAAGTACTAACTACATGGGTCCTTTATGGCCCCTTCTTTCTTTTTGTTTTTGTTTTTTTTTTTACTTTTTCCACTCATACAAAATTGATGGGTACCCCGGTCCTCTCCCTCCCTGCACTCCTCCCTGGATCCCTTGCTCCCTCCCCCCTCTTCCCTTTGCTTTCCCCCCTCCTTTTCTCCCAGTGCCCCCTCCCCTCATCCCTGGAACATTCTTTAGTGTGCATGTCAATCTTCCCTCTGTGTCCTCCACTCTAATGAGGTGTAAGGACTCAACATCATTGCCTAGAGCTCTTTCTTGTGTTCCCCTTTAGTATAGGAACACTATTGTGACTGTTAATCCCTTGCCTCTAAGGATCCTAGTGCCTGTGATTCATGCTAGACTTTGGAGTTGGGATCAATAATATGTTGATCATTGTGCAGGTCATGCAAAGTCCTATTATGATTACTTCGGCCCTAACTTGTGTGGAGTATCTTGCATATCATTGCTCCTACCCATCTTTAGGCTCTTACAATCTTACTGCCGCCTCTTCCGAAAATTTCCCTGAGCTTTAGGATGGTAAGAGATTAGGCTGGCCTGGTTCCTGGTGATTAATGTAGGGTCTCTGATGTTCTGAATTATAGATTGTTGTTTTTTTTTTCCAGTTTACTGTTCCTGTACCACCCTTGTCTCCATCCTGATGAGTATTGGATGTCACCTCCTAGCCAGAGATAAAAGGCTGTTAAAATAAAGTCTTGCTATAACAATAGATTCAAGAATATATGGAATAAGAGTAGAAGACCTTAGTGAGGGGGGGGTCATTCTCCCATTTGCAGGATGGTTACCTTCTATCTGCCAGCCTCTATGCCCTCCCTGTCTGATGATACCATATCCCTTCATTCCTAAGTGACTAGGAAGGAAAGTCTGTGAGCTTAACCAGATGTCTCACTACTTACTTGCAGTATTTGATGGTGGCCTATTTTCTCTCCTGTAGCATTATTCCCTCTCTCCTTGTTTCTGATGGGTCTCTCCTCCCCCTCCCCTCCTGTTTATAGCCTTTTCAATTACTGTAGGTATTACAGGGATTTCTCTTGAGTGTGTCACTAAGTGGGTTTGGTACTAGGATCTACCTAGAAGGGAATACATATGGTGCTTAATTTGCTGTGTCTGAGATACTTCACTCATTATAATTGTTTCTAATTCCATCCATTTCCTGGCAAATTTAATTAATTCATCATTTTTGATGGCTGAGTAGTATTCCATTGTATAAATATGCCACATTTTCCTTATCCACTCATCCACTATTGGGCATTTGTTTTGATTCCATGACTTAACTATTGTAAACAGTGCTGCTATGAACATGGTCATGCTTGTGCTATCAAGGTGAATTTTCGCTTTATGGGGGATTATTCCCAAAAGTGGAATAACTGGGTCATATGGCATTTCAATCTTTAACTTTTTTAAGAATCTCCAGATGGCTCACCTGTGTAGTTGTATGAGCCTGCATTCCTACCAGCAATGTAGGAGAGTTCCGTTCTCTCCAAAATTTCTCCAGCATTTAGTGTTGTTTGTATTGTAGATTTTTGCCATACTGACTGTTGTAAGATGATATCTCAGGGAGGTTTTGATTTGCATTTCCCTGATGGCTAAGGATGTGGAGGACTTTTTAAGATATTTCTTAAACATGTCAATTTCATCTCTGGTAATAAAGTTTCTTTTAACTTCCAAGGCCCATTTTTATACATTTTTGTTATTATTTCCGCTCATACAAACTTAATAGGTACATGAGTTCCCTCCCTCCCTCCTCCTCCCCACGAACCCCTGCTCCCCCTCCCCTCACCCCTCCCTCCCATCCCAAAATGCCTCTCCACCCCAAATCCCAGAGAGTCCTTTATTGTGCATGCCTGACTCTCCTCTGGGCCCTCCTCTCCAATGACTTACAAGGACCCAGTGGCATTTCCCTGAATCCTTTCCCATGTTCCCCTTAAGCATAGGAACACTACTGTGGCTGTCAATCCCTTGCCTCCAAGGATCTTGGTGCCTTTAGCAGATACTACACTTTGTGAGGTCAATAGTGTGTTGGACATTGCGCAGGGCATGCAAAGTACTATTATGATTGCTTCAGCCTTAACTTGTGTGTAGTATCTTGGAAATCATTGCTCTTCCCATCCTTTTGCTCTTGCAACCTTACTGCCCCCTCTTCCGCAAATGTCCCTGAGCTTCAGGATGGGGAGAGATTAGTCTGGCCTAGTTCTAGGTGGTTGATATAGAGTCTCTGAAGTTCTGGATTGTGGTTTGTTGATTTTCTTTGGCAGTTTTGCTGCTCCTGCAATGGCCTTCACTCCATCCTGGTGGGCACTGTATGTCACCCCCTGGCCAGAGACAAAAAGCTGTTAAACTGGAGACTTGTTATAAAAGCACATTCAAGGGTAGATGTAATAAAAGTAGGAAACCTCAGTAAGGGAGGGGTCAATCACCCATTTGCAAAATGGTTACTTTTTATCTCCAGACTATATGCCCTCCCTTTCTGGTGAGATCATACCCCCTCAGTTGTAAATTATCAGGAACGAAAGTCTGTGAACTTAACCAGGTGTCACATTACTTACTTGCAGTCCTTGATGGACGCCTATTTTCTCTGCTGTAACATGGTCCCCTCTCTCCTGGTTTCTGGTGTAGCCCTCCAACCCCATTCCTCCTGTTCATAATCCTTGCAATTACTGTAGGTATTACATAGATTTACTTTGAGTGTCTCAAGGTGGGCTGGGTGGGTTTGGTACTAGGAGCCACCTATTAGGGAGTACATACGGCACTTAATATTCTGGGTTTGGGATTCTTCACTTAATATAATTATTTCTAATGATATCCATTTCCCAGCAAATTCCAGTAATTCATCATTTTTGATGGCTGAGTAGTACTCCATTGTATAGATGTACCACTTTTTCCTTATCCACTCGTCAACTGTTGAACATTTGCAAGGCCCATTTTTTAATTGGGCTATTTGTTTCCTTACACTCTGGATAATAGAGCTCTATCAAGTACGTGGTTAATGAAGATTTTCTCCATTCTCTGTGTTGCCTTTGTGCCCGAGTTACAGTATCTTTTTCTGAACAGAAGCTCTTTAATTTTGGAAGATCCCATCTGTTGAGTGTTGGTTGTAGTGACTGTGATATTGGATTTCCGTTTAGGAGCTGTAGGCCTAGCCCAATCAGCTGGAGGGAGTTCCCTACCATTTCAACTAAGGTTTTCATAGTCTCTGGCCTTACATTAAGGTCTTATATCGATTAGGAATTAAGTCTTGTACATGGTGACAAATATTGGTTCAGTTTTAATCTTCTTCATGTGGATATGCAGTTTTGCCAGCACCATTAGTTGAAGATCCTGTCTTTTTCCGTTGGATTTTTTTGGCCCTCTTTGTCAACGATCAAATGGCTGTATTGTGTGAGCTGAAATCTGGGCCTTAAACCCTTGTCCACTGATCTGTGTGTCTATTTTGGAGCCAGTTCCAGGCTGTTTTTATAACTATGGATTTGTAATATAGACTAAGGTTTGGTATGGTGATACCTCCAGCAGTGTTTTTGTTACTCAGCATTGTTTTTGCTATCCTGTGTCTTTTGGGCCTCCATATGAATTTTGAGATTGTTTGGTCAACTTCTTTAAAGAACGGTTTCGGGATTTTAATTGGTATAGCATTGAATCTGTTTATTGCCTTTGTTAGGATGGTCATTTTTATGATATTGATTCTGCCAACCCAGGAACATGGGAAGTATTTCCACCTTCTGGTGTCTTCTGTAATTTCTTTCTTTAGGGTTTTAAGATTTTCATTGTAAAGGTCTCTTACTTCCTTCATTAGGTTTATACCAAGGTACTTCATTTTTTAGGGCCTATAGTAAATGGGACTGTTTCTTCAGGGCTTTTTCATTTCTTTCATTCTGGGCATGTAGGAAGGGACTGAATTTTGTAGGTGTATATTGTATCCTGCCACCCTGTTGAACTTCTCTATTAGTTCCAGGAGTTTATTGGTGGAATTTTTGGGATCACTCAGGTATATGATTATGTCATCTGCAAATAGAGATACCTTGACTTCTTCCTTGCTGATCTGAATCCCTTTTATCTCCATTTCTTGTCTTATGGCTTCGTTTAAGACTTCAAGTACAATATTGTATAGAAGTGGTAAGAGTGGACAGCCTTGTTTAATTCCTGATCGAAGCAGGAATGCTTCAAGTTTTGCCCCATTGAGTATAATCCTTGCTGTTGGCTTGTTGCACACAGCTTTTATTATATTCATAAAGGTTCCTTCAATTCAAACTGTCTCTAGGTTTTGATCATAAAAGGCTGTTGGATCTTTTCAAAGCTTTTTCTGCATTTATCGAGAGTAGCACATGGTCTCGAATTTTGGTCTGGTTTATACAGTGAATTATGCTTGATTTGCGCATGTGGAACCAACCTTGTGTGCTTGGGATAAAGCCTACTTGATCCCTGTGAATGGTATTTTTGATATGTTTGTGAATCTGATTTGCTAAGACTTTGTTGAGAATCTTTGCATCTGTGGTCATCAAAGAGATTGGCCTATAGTTTTCTTTTTTAAGTGCATGTTTACTAGGTTTTTTGATTAAGACGATATTAGCTTCGTAGAAAGAATTTGGTAGTGTTCCTTCCTTTGCTATTTGATGGAACAGTTTAAGGATTATTGGTGTTATTAGCTCCTTAAATATCAGGTAGAACTCTGTGCTAAATCCATCTGGTCCAGGACATTTTTTGGTGGGAAGATGTGAGATTCCTTCATTGATTTCCTCATATGTTATGGTACTATTTAAAAATTCAAAATTTCCTGATTCAATTTATGTAAGATGTGCTTACTTAGGAATTCATCCATTTCTTTTGTGTTGTCAAATTTCACGGAGTATAATTTTTTGAAATATGACATTATAATACTCTGAATCTTTTCGGTATCAGTAATGATAACTTCATTTTCCTTTCTAATTTTGTTAAGTTCTGTTTACTCTCTCTTGCTTTTGGTTAATTTAGCTAGAGGTGTATCAATCTTATTGATTTTTTCAAAGAACCAACTTTTTGACTAGTTGATTCTCTGTATCATTTTCCTGAGCTCAATTTCAGATATTTCTCCCCTGATTTTGCTAATCTCCTCTCTTGTACTGCTTTTGGTATGGGATTGCCCTAGCGTCTCTAAAGCTTTAGTTGCATTGTTAAGTTATTTATTTGTGATGTTTCCATTTTTTTTGATGTAGGCATTAAAAGCTTTGAACTTGCCTCTTAGGACAGCTTTCATTGTGTCCCAAAGACTTTGATAAGTTGTATTTTCTTCATTGTTCACTTTCAGGTAATCTTGATTTTTCTTTGTAATTTTTTCCTGAATCAAATTCTCTTTTAGCATCATAGTGTTTACTTTCCAGGATTTAGTGTATTTTCTGCTGTTTGTTGTGTTGGGGATCTCAAGCTTTAGATCATGGTGGTCTGATAGTGTACAAGCTAGAATTTCAACTTTCCTATATATGTGGAGATTCATTTTGTGGCCCAACAGTTCATCTATTTTGCATAAAGTTCCATGTGGTGCTGAGAAAAATGTGTATTCTTTGATGCATTGATGAAGAGTTCAATAGAAATCTGTAAGGTCCATTTCTTTAAGGGGTTTTATTAAGTTCCAATGTGTCTCTGTTAATTTTTACCTGTTGATCTATCCCATGTGACGAGGGCAGTATTGTAATCCCCAGGAATTATAGGATGGAGGTTGATTTCTCAGTATAGATAACTGGAAGGGGATTGCGTATTTATGATGGGATTGGGGCCCATATTAGGTCATACATGTTCATTGTTGTGAAGTCTTCCTGGTGAATTGTGCCTGTGACTAAAGTGTAGTATCCATCTGTGTCTCTTATAATTCTTTTTGTTTTTAAGTCCTCTTTGTCCAATAGCATAATGGCTACCCTGCCAGTTTCCTGGTTCCATTAGCTTACAGGATTTTGGACCAGCGTTTCATTTGTAGGATGTGCCTCTCTTTTGTGGTGAGATGAGTTTTCTGAATGCAGCAGATTCATGGGTTGTGATTTTTAATCCAAGTTTGTAATCTGTGTCTCTGGATTGGTGAATAAATTCAATTGACATTTAATGTTATAATGGAGAAATTATTTTTAATTCTAGACATTTTTTATGTTGAGTGGCTTTTGTAAGTGTATTATTTGTCTTTTAGGTTTTCGTGGTATTATACTTCCCTTCTGTCCTCTGGGTATGCCTGTTTTTTCCTTCAAGCTTGAGTATCATTTCTAGCATTTTTTTGAAGTCCTGGATTGGTAGACATGTAAGGCTTTAAGTTGTCTTTGTTTCTTTCTCCCTCAATCATGACGGATAGTTTTGCTGGATATATCATCCTGGGTTGACATTTTTGTTCATTCAATACTTCAAGTACGTCTCTGCAAGCTCTTCTTGCTTTTACTGTTTCCATTGAGAAGTCATTTGTTATTTTAGGTGGTTTACCTTTAAAAATGACTTTTTTTTCCCCTTGAAACTCTCAGCACCTTTTATTTGTTTTCAATGTGGAGTGTTTTGAATATTATTTGCTATGACAAGTTTCTATTTTGGTCATATCTGTTTGTGGTGCGGAATGCCTCTTTTATTTGGATGGGCCTCTTATTCTTTAGATGAGGGAAGTTTTCATTTATGATAATTTGAAAAATTTCCTCAGGTGTGGGATTCTTGATTTGGTATTCCATGAATACACATGTTAGGCTTCTACTCTTGCATATTCCTCTCAATTATATTTTGGCTTTAACAATCTCTTCTATTGAGCTGCTTCATACTTCCACTTTCTCTTCAAGATCTGAAATTCTATTTACTGCTTCATTAGTTCTGCTGATAAGACTCTCTGTTGAGTTCTGTGTTGAAGATAACTTGTCATTTAGTTCAATTTTAAACTCTGCCTGAGACTGATTTAACTACTCTGTGCTTATTTTTGTTCTTGAACTGTTTTTCTTAATTCCCCCAGGT